>CM035436.1:101864998-101884998 GCA_020310875.1 Ceratopteris richardii
TGATGCATCCAATCCTTTGGTGAATAGATCAGCAACCTGCTCCTTTGTGGTCACAAAATTAACATCCACTTCATTAGTAGCAACCTTTTCTATTACATAATGGTAATGCACTTCAATGTGCTTACTCCTAGCATGATACATGGAGTTATAAGCCAAGTGTATAAAAGACATATTATCTCCATAAGGGGAGATTGTTCCAACCTGCACATCAAAGTCAATTTGTGGCTTCTTTCCAAGTCTCCATTTGGTTTCTTTAATACCTTTATAATGACTACATGTCATGATAAGAGGATCCACATACATACATATTAATAGCACCTTACTCCCTTCTTCCTTCATGTAGAGTGAGGGATCTGATTTGCTTTGAGTGTACCCACACTTTTCAAGGTAATCCACAAGCCTTTGATTCCAGGCCCTTGGTGCTTGCTTAAGACCACACAAGGCCTTCTTCAACCTACAAACAAAATTAGGATGATCCACATCTTCATATCCAATGGGTTGTGCCATGTATACCTCTTCTTTTAGCTCACCATTCAAGAATGCATTTTTTATATCAAGCTGATATATACGCCATCTTCTACCTGCACATACATCTTTTAAAGTCCTTATTGTTTTTTTGTTAGCCACGGGGCTGCAGGTCTCTTCATAATCCACACGAAAAGTTTGTGTGAACCCCTTTGCAACCAACCTAGCTTTGTGTCTAGCTAGTGAACCATCGACATTCCTTTTAGTCTTATACACCCATTTGTTTTGAACCACTTTCATACCTGGTGTTTTAGACACTAATTCCCAAGTCTCATTGTCCTTGAGTGCTTTCATCTCTTCATCCATTGTTCTCTTCCATTCCTCCTTTGTTGATGCATCCTCATACATTTGAGGATCATTATCTCCAACAACCTACATCATATAGGCATAGTACTTGGCCATGAAAGAGTCATAACTTAACCTTTGTATTGGCTTCTTGAGCCTTGAGGATCTCCTCTCATTCCCTTTAGGGAATTGCTTCCTCAACCTTGAAAGCTTTACTTGTGGTGTAACCACCTCTTCATAGTCTTCTTCATCTTGTGACTCACTATCACCTTTATGATCATCATGAGAGTCACTAAGAGACTTATACCTGGATGTTGGTGATTCTGATAGACTTCTTCTTTCTCCCATGTGTCCTTGGCTAGCTGATCTTGATGTTGAAGCCTCAGGCCCACTCATTTGAGTTGATTCAACCTACATATCACCTTTACCACAAACCGATACATCATCCAAGTCATCATCTATTACCTTTTCTTTTCCCTTGTCTACATACCAAGGTTTCAATTCATTAAATACCACATCTCTTGATACATACAACTTCTTGGTGTAAGGGTTATAGCATTTGTACCCCTTTTGCTCAGTAGAATAGCGAATGAAAACACATTTTTCAGATTTTGCATCAAGTTTAGATCTTACCTCTTGTGGAATGTGCACATAGCAAGTACATCCAAAAACCTTGAGATGTTCCACACTTGGTTTCTTACCATAGTAGGCCTCATTTGGAGTCAACTCATGCACACCACTTGTAGGTACCCTATTCATCAAATAAATTGAAGTATAAACAGCCTCATCCCAATAAAATAATGGCATGTGTGCTTCATTAATCATACACCTTGCAATTTCAACAATATGCCTATTTTTCCTTTCAGCAACCCCATTTTGTTGGGGGGTATACCTGCATGTAAATTTGCTTTTAATACCATTCTCATACAAATAAGAGGTGAATTCTCTGGAGAAGTATTCTCACCCTCCATTGGACCTTAGGGCTTTGATATATTTACCTATCTCCTTCTCAACCTCTTGCTTGAACCTCTTGAACATAGAGAACACATCTGATTTTTCTTTAATGATGTATATCCAAACTTTTCTAGAATAATCATCAATAAATGTAACAAAATACCTTGATCCTCCCAAGGATGACTCTTTAGAAGGTCCCCAATACCTTCTCAAGCACCTTGGCTGATTTTTCACATCCAATTCTCACATCTCCAATGTGCTCTATGACATGTTCGGTGTTGTCACCTATCTCCACACACCCTTTGGACTTTGGAACCTGCAAATTGGTGAATATATCACCCTCACAAGACATATGATTGCTGCACCCTGAGTCTATGTACCATTTGGTATCATATTTAGCATCCTTTGAATAACCATGTCTCATAGCAAGCAATTGATCATTACCTGTTTCCTTGTTTGAAGCATTTGCATAGTTCCCTTGCGTTCTTTGAGTGTATTTACCATCTTTATATCTACAATCGAAAGCTATATGATTTGGTTTACCACAATTATAGCAAATCATATCTTTGTGGGGGTTGTAGCCTCCTCTTCCTTTGCCTCTACCTCTTGCCTTTGCTTGGAATGTAGAGTCACTTGAGCTTTCTCCTTCTTCTTTGCTTTGATGGTTGCCTTAATTGTTGTAGCCTCTTCCTCTTCCTCTTCTTCCACCTCTCCCTTTGCCTCTTGAAGAGTATAGGACCTGACCATGAGTGTCCTTGCTTTTGGATGAATCTCCAAATGATGCCTCCTCAGCCACCAAGTGAGGAATGAGGTCTTCTAAGCATGGAAGTGGATCTCGATAGAGGATAGTGGTAATGAGAGGCTTCCACTTGTCTTCTCCTCTCAATCCATTGAGAGTGACCTGAACCAAGTCTTCATCATCAACCTTGCATCCCACTGATGCTAATGATCCCTTAGATCCTTGATTTTGAGTGTGTACTCAACCACACTTTGGTTACGAGCTTTCTTCATGGTATTGAGCTCATTTTTTAGTTGCATCTTACTAGCTCTTGTAGAGGTTGCATAAACCTTTTCCAAAGCATCCCATACATTATCAAAATTTTGTATATGACCAACCATAGCATTAGAAATTACCTGAGATATGAGAAACATTGCTCTTCAATTCCTTTCTTCCCACTCTTTGAGCTCCTTCCTTTGTGCATTGGTAGTGGTTGCATCTTCAAGGTGTACATCAAGCCTTTCTTCTTCTCCATTCACTATGGACCATAGCCCTTTGCCCATGAGGTAATTTGTAACTCTGAACCTCCAAGGTTGGTAGTTGTCATTGTCCAACAACTCCACTTTTTGCCCCAAATCTGCCATTAAAATGAGACTATGATAAAGAGGTTACCTTGTCAAGCAATCCCTTGTGTTGCACTTCTCTCCTCTTTGATGAAGCACCTTCTTCTCCAAGAGTACTTCCTTGTAGTGTGCTGCACCTAATCCAAGCTCCAAAGCTCTGATACCAACTGTGAGGAATAAATCCTCTATATGCACAACAAAAGCACAATGAACCCAAAATAGGTCTCCCAGCCTACTCCTGAAAAAGTACCTGACTTGGATCAAGCAATTTGACCCACCACCTGAAATCCAATGACTTCAATATTTTTTCCACGCTTAGTAGACTCTTTTAGCTTTCCAATAAGCCAACAAAAACTCAATTTGGATGAGTATAAGTCAGGCAACTCATTGTTACAAAACAGACTACCTGTTTGTCCACCTGTGCAAATTTTTCAGTTACAGTAAAACACAGATATCTCAGCGTAGTAGTATGAAATCACTATGCAAATTGATAGAGAGAAAGTAGGAGCGATAATCTTTCATTCACAACAAGAAGCACTAAATTTGGATGTATACACAGAGAGCAACACCTGTTACAAGTTGGCTATGTCTGATAGACTACACTAGAGAGAGAGGGTCTAGTGTGAGAAACTGATCCAAAACCTCACTTACAGAGATGATCTGGTGCTGAAACTTCTTGGGCATGCTTCTCTGGTCCTTGGGCACTTGCTATATGATTCTCCTCAGTCTTGGTATCCCGAAAATGCGCCTTCATGCATGTATGAGTGCATGTGTGACCTTTCACATACCCCTTCCTTGTCTCTTGACTCTTCAATGGATTCTTCTTGCTCTTCAAACTCCCTTGAGTGTCCTTTGATGCTTCCTTCGACTCCTAATGGATAAAGAGTCGTGGATTTACCTTTATCCAAGTATTTATGCTCATTTGGAATATCCAAATTACCAAAATTATCCACTAAGCTTGCTCCTTCTTTTTCAGCAAGATAGATAGATAGATAGATAGATAGATGGATAGATAGATAGATAGATAGATACATAAATAGATAGATAGATAGATAGATAGATAGATAGATAGATAGATAGATTGATAGATAGATAGATAGATAGATAGATTGATAGATAGATAGATAGATAGATAGATAGATAGATAGATAGATAGATAGATAGATAGGTAGATAGGTAGATAGATAGATAGATAGATAGATAGATAGATAGATAGATAGATAGATAGATAGATAGATAGATAGATAGATAGATAGATAGATAGATAGATAGATAGATTGTTGGTGCAGGGCAATCAACAATTGAAGCACCAACAATTGAAGCTTTGGAAGTCAAGGACTGAAGAAAAGACCAACTTATGAAGCATGGAAGAAGTTCATATTCAGAAGATAAAGAATTGTACACATATATACATTAATTTAGAGTCAGCTCACTTATGTCTTTGATTAGTCATAAGCTTGTAAATTTTTTGTATATATATATACTTGGAAAATGTCGGGACACGAGAGTAGAGAATGTAGAGCATGAGAATTGAGAAGAATTAGAAGTTATTAGACACTTATGAAGAGATTAGAATAGCTCTCTCATCCAGATGTAATTTGTGTCAGAAATAAAGAGAAGTTGCACTCGATATTTCTGTGCATTCTCCATCTGTGCTTAATCATTTCAAGAATCCTTTTGTAGACTTCTAAGTCTATAGTTAATGAGTCTATGGTTAAAGTTTGAGAGCCTAATTGCGATCAGGCTATGGGAATTATGTGTAGGAACATTCATATGTGAAGAAGTGTTCACTGGTTCCTGAAACAGGCGCAAAATTCGAAGTCAATGATTTGTTCAGTTCTCCTTCTACAGTTTAAAGTTTTGAGCAAGTAAGCACTTAATCTTCAAGTTGGAAGGTAAGCTACTTGTGGCTAAAATCATTTGCTTAAACAGGTTCTAGTCTTGGAGAACCATGTCTTAGAAGTTAGAGGTGTCAAAGTCGACTCTACAGGGAGACAATTTTGGACATAGGTAACTTGTTGAGTTTATTTCTCAAGTTATACTAAATCTTTTGGAGTAATTCAACTTGGAGGAGGTGTGCAATCTTTAGGCGACACCTTGTGCAAAGTTTTGTCAAAAACTTTACACATTTGCTTAGTCAATGAGAAAGATATGTGCAGCAGACTTTCTGTAGAATCATCCTCTTCACAGATTTTCCAAAATCCTTATAATTGAGTATTGATCCTCCAAATTGGTGAAGGTTTTAACTTACTCTTGATATAGAGGTGTTCTAATTTCAAGAATAGGTTGTTCTTTTGGAGATTAACACTCTCCATTAGTGGTATCAAAGCAGGAAACATCAGAATTGAAGGAAGGAGGATCCCGACTGCTGCAGCTACAAAGAATTCAACATGTGAAGGTTCAAAAGGTGAAGGCTTGAGAGCAAAGCTTGAGAAGGAGGTCATACGACACCAAGGAAGCCAGAAGGAGTATTATTCAAAGTAAAAGTACATGTGTTACTCATAAAGTTTCAAGAATTCAATACACAGGACAAGAAAGGATGGGAGATTCTCTTCAGATAGAGAAATTGGATAGAGAGAACTATCCAGCATGGTCAATGAGGATGGAAGCTCATCTAATGAGCAAAGACTTGATAGCCTACATAATAGGTGAAGAAGAAAAGCCACAATTCAGAGATCCTAGTGTTCCAACTAGGGAGGAATTATCAGATTTGAAGATTTGGATGAAGAGAGATGCTCAAGCTAGGAGCATTATCTATATGGCAGTCAATGACTACTTGCTAGCTCACATTAGAGGTCTTGAAAGTGCAAGTGATATATGGAATGCTTTGGAGGAGCATTTCCAAAATACCACAAAGTCTAGGAAGGCATCCTTGTGGGCAGAGTTTACTACATTCAAGAAGAAGGCCTCTCAATCCATCTCAGATTATGTAACCAGAATGAAGGACATTGCAGATGCATTAGGAGCTGTTGATGAAGACATTGAGGAGGATAAATTGGTAAGGCAAATCCTTACACGTTTGAGAGGTGATGACAAATGGAAGCCATTCATTTTGTCTATTGAATTATCACTTGATCATTTTACTCCTGACTTAAATCAGTTGCTAGGACATATGTTAACCTTTGAGCAGGATGTCAAAGGTGAAGGTGACAAGAGTACAGGTCATGCAATGTACTCAAAGGATAAGAAGAAAATTAGCAAAGGGAAGCAACAAGTAAATGAAGATGAAGGCACAACTAGTCAAGCCAACTTCCTAAGAGGAAGAGGAGGTGGCAAAGGTAGAGGAAGAGGCAGGAATAACAAAGATGGAGTCAAAGCTTGCTGGATTTGTGGTAAGACAAATCATTTAGCTAATGATTGTTGGCATAATAATCAGAGTAATGGTGGATATAATCAGAATTTTAATTCAAGAGGAAGAGGTGGCAGAAATCAAAGAGGTAATTTCAGAGGTAGAGGTAGTAGGGGTTACTTTGGAAGAAATGCAGGTAGAGGATTCCTAAGTCAACAATACAATAATACCTACTACAATTATGCTTCAGATCAGAAGGAGGATTCAACATTGATAATGAATGTGTTAGTCGGCCGCCAGAGTGGGACAGATGTAACGGAAATCTTTGTAAGACACGCGCGAAAAGTAGTTACACGCATATTTGTAAATCTTTATAAAGCAATGAAAAGAAGTGCTCCGGGGCATGGAGAGCGCGGGGAGTTTCTGGCCTAATTCTTGTGTTATCACCAGACTGTTTGTCTGGTTGTCTGTCTGAATGTTGCGTCAGTGTGTGTTGTTTAGTTTCTGAGTGCTCTGGGTCGTTGTGTGTAGCTGTGTTATTCTTCTTGATTGAGTTTGCGCAGTGAACCTTAAGTGTTGTTGTAGTGTGTCTTGTCTAGTTCTACGTACTCTGTGGTGTTCGGTGAATTTAATCCAGTTAGTAAGACGTTGAATCGTTGTCTCGAAGAGTTACTGTGGATCGTTATGACGAATTGTTCTGTTAAGTTGTACGATGTAGTGTTCTTCTCCTTGTTGAACTGCTAAGTCTGTGTGACTGTAGAAATCTTCCCTAGAACGTTGTGTAGAAGTAGTGCTGATCTCGATCTGCACTTGTACGGTGAGAAATTACCTAGGGTTAAGGGTAATTCCAGGGTGTGATAGTCTTCATACTGTAAGTTGAATCCGTAGATACCGTCTGTGATGCGGTTGCTTGACTGTGAGTATTGTCTTGATGAAGGATGGGTTACTGTATTGATATAGTAGGATGTTAGCTTGAAGTAATTCGAAACCAAGGTACCGCTAAGTTTGGTATAGTCTAGTTGCTACGGGTAACTGAGCTAAGACTGTGTCGACACTGATTAAGGACAGTAGATATCAGTTTTTTTGGGAATTAAGTATAGGGCCTCTGTCTAACAGACCCCTACCACTCCCAAGAACCCCCCTAGAGTCGGTTAAATGCCCTTCTGATAGTTAGAACGAAGCGATTTAACATTTAAGCAGTTAACACTTGGCGCCGACTGTGGGAAGGTGGCATCAAGATTGCGAGTTACCTGACGAAAGTATTATCTGAGGGAAGGTGGCATCAAGATTGCCAGTTACCTGACAAAAGTTTTATCTGTGGGAAGGTGGCATCAAGATCGTCATTCGTCTGTCGGAATCAAACATCAAGATTACCGTTCGTTTGTCGAAAGTAGCAACAGAACCAGATTGTTGCAAACCTGCTGAGGAAATGTAATTATAAAATTTCAATCGATAGTGATACTACGCGATTAGTACAAAAGATGATACATGCTGGTTACTCGATCCGGTGAAACGTATCCCAAGAACCGTCAGCCTGGAGTACTTAATGTACTAAAGACAACTCCAGGAGGTAGAAGTACAACTAGGTCTGACCCAGTTGTCAAGAAAGTTAAGAACGTTAGAACTGATTCTGGTCATATTCCGGTGGAACGTGTTACTCCTCTGGTACATTCCGATACTATTTCGGCACAGTCTGTCGGAGATATAGTAACCCTAGAATCTACTAGGACGCAGTCTGAAGTTAGTTTAACAATCTTAGATAAAGATTCGAATTTGTTTACGATTAGAAACACATTAGCCAAAAAATTGGCGAGGGTAAAAAAACACCCTATTCGGGCATAATTTCGGCACATTCCGGTGACATTTGAATAACAAAATCACAGTTTTTGGGCGACGGTTTACCATTTTTTGGTGAATCTTCAGCCCAGCCACCACTTTTTGGAGTAAGTTCCCCTACACTGGACATCAAGAAGGAAGGAAAGCTGTTCGAAACCGAGATTCGAAGCATATTGAGCAAAATCATCGCACCGGAAAGTGCACCATCCGACGATACAGATTCCGATAGTTCAGATATTCAGCCCCGAGATACAGAAGGTAGTCACGATACACTCACTATGAATGGGCAACAACAACAATAGCAGAAGCAACAACAGTTATGTCCACCCAGGCCACCTCCAACAGGAGTGACGTACACTAAATTTGGTGGATTCCCAGGAGATGATCCGGATGCTCACGTACGCACCTTCGAGATAAGCTATGTAGTTCTCAACCATCCACCGGATCCGGCGTTTAAGGCTATTGTCTTCCAATCTACATTGGTCAACGAAGCAGCTAGATGGCTTACAGAATATGATATTAATCACTTCGGCACCTATGAAGCAGTACGAGATGCCTTTTTACAGCGATTCAGGCTAAAGAAGAATCCAGCCGAAATTTTTTATTATCTGCAAAACAACAGACAGAAGGTAAATCAAACTGTACAAGAGTACGCTACCCTATTCAGGACGCATCTAAGGCAGTTGCCACCAGCACATGCCAACCTACCGGATGACGTTATCACTCAGTGGTTCATCAATGGCTTGACTCCACAACTTAAACAGATTATGATCATACGCTGTGTAGGAGCAATGACACTAGATGCAGTGATTGCAATGGCTCTGCAGCTGGAAAACAAGGCAGACCGGACCACCACCGGAAAATCGCAATCTGCCACCACCGCGTTGTCATTTCTGTGGTGAATTCGGTCACATTAGAAGATTTTTTTAAAGATGCAGCTGAGTATGATAAGAAGAAGAAAGAACGTCAAAATCCAATGGCTAATATGGTACACATTACACCAGTGGAAACACACGCTGCAGTAATTCAGACCCACTCCGATAAACAACTACAGCCTGCAGCAGAATTATTTGAACCAGGTATACGCGAACAACAAAGGATGTACAACAAGGCTAGTCAATGGACCACCGCGGAACCTCGAGTCTTCCCAGATCCTATCCCAGTAACCCAGACCCCGTTAACCAAAGAAGGAACACAACAACAGGATTCCAATTCTGCAGCAGGCACATCATCAGCAGCAGGCACCTCCTCAGCGGTAGACACATCCTCCTCAGCAGGTGCATCATCTTCAGAATCTGTGGAAACAATCCAATCACAAAAGGCATGGGAAATTTTATCTAAAGCATCCATCACTCTTCCTTTGGGCCAATTACTTGCACTAGTACCGGGAGTTCGACAGCAATTTCAACAACAGTTCAGTCCTGTGCCTTCCTACATTCCGACGACAGCGACAGTACAACCGGAACCTGATTGTACGGTCGATCATTCAGTTCCTCTAATTACGGTATGGTATAAGAATCATAAAATCACACAGGTACTAATTGATGGAGGATCTGGAGTCAACATTGCTACTGCTACACTATGTAAAAAGTTAGGGTGGACCGAAATTGAACCAGTTCAGTTTTTTGTCAGGATGGCCGACCAATCAAGAGTCCATCCCATTGGACTTGTACGAAATGTACCAATCACTTTACAAGGTACGACATTTAAAATGACCTTTGTCATATTGGACTTACCGGAATCCACTCTTGATTACAACCTCCTTTTCGGCCGACCTTGGCTGAAGCATGCTAAGGTGATACAGGATTGGTCTGCACAAGAGCTCACTTTCAAGGATAAAAATCGTAAATACATTGTAAAATTAAATGCTATACAACCTTGTGAGTTGCATGCTAGACCGTATTTGGCGGAACCAGTTCATATGCTAGATGGTTTGTCAGATGATGAAGAAGAAGAGTTTCTGAAAAATAATATTGACTTGATCTCCCTAGGAACTGTTGATCTACAGTCTGTTGTAGATAATTGGAATCCTGCAGTTTGTACAGTAATGACCGTAACAGAAGAAGAAAAGAAGGAAGATATTGCTGCTATAGATGATGCTCAACTACAACAATTTTTTAAGCCAGCTGACGATACAGAGAAGCTGCGACAATTTTATGTCCCAAAAGATCAATTGATCACTTATAATTTAGGCAATGAAGATCATCCACGACATGTGAAGATAAAGCAAAACTTACCGGGAACATTTCAAGCAGACTTAATCCAATTACTCTGAGAATTCTCCGATGTCTTTGCATGGGACTACAAAGATATGAAAGGATTGGACCCTCGCATCTATCAGCTGAGAGTCATGCTGAAGCCAGAAGCAAAACCAATCAAGCAATCTAGCTACCGGATGAATCCAAATTATGGATCACAGGTAAAAGCAAAACTTGATAGGCTATTGAAGGTTGGATTCATTGTACCCGTAGAGCACGCTGAGTGGATCTCACCAATTGTTATTGTTCCAAAAAAGAATAAGCAGTTGCGAATATGTGTAGATTACCGAAAACTGAACGCAGCCACAGTGCCTGATCCTTTTCCGATCCCTTTTCTTGACACAATGCTTGATAGAGTAGTAGGACATGAAATGTATGCATTCCTAGATGGGTACAGTGGGTATAATCAAGTTAGAATGGCTGAACAGGATATACCGAAGACCGCCTTCATTACCAACTGGGGTGTATTTGCTTGTATTGTTATGTGGTTTGAATTAAGAAATGCCCCAAGTACATTTCAAAGATGTATGCAGGGACTATTTTCTCCTTATCTCACCTCTTTTATGCAATTTTACCTTGACGATTTTTCAATTTTCGGTAAGATGATAGCACACCTGTTCCATTTGCGGTGCTGCTTTCAGAAATGCAGAGAATACAGACTCTGTTTGAACCCAAACAAATCTGTGTTTACGGTTTCATGTGGCAAGTTACTTGGTCATATTGTATCTGCACAAGGCATACAGGTGGATCCAGATAAAATTTCAGCTGTGTTAGAAGCTCCGGTGCCCACTACACCGAAGGAAGTTATGCGCTTCATAGGCCAAGTAAGATGGCATGGTCGACACTTACGGTGGCTTGCTCATTTGGCAATACCACTGAACAAGCTAATCACCAAGACGCCTCGACAATTTGAGTGGACCCAGGAATGCCAGATAGCATTTGATTGTTTTAAGAATTTATTAACACAAGTTCCCATCTTACAGCCGCCGGACTGGGATCGCCCATTTCATGTACTTGTTGATGCTTCAGATATAGCAATAGGAAGCGTTTTGATGCAACCAATTGATAAGTGGTTCAGACCAGTGTACTATGCAAGTCGAAGATTAGCCCCTGCTGAGAAGAATTACTCTGTAACAGAAAGAGAATGTCTAGAGATAGTATATTCTGTCAAGAAATTCAGACATTACTTGTTGGGCCGTAAATTTACCTTTCATATAGATCATGCTGCGCTTGTCTATCTAGTTCGGCAACAGCATCTAGGTGGTCGATTAGGGGTTCTACTTTTACAGGAATTTGACTATGAAGTCATTCATCGACTGGGCAGTTCACATGCCTTAGCAGATTTTCTTTCCCGCTTAGATTCCAGTGAAGCTCCGGTGGGCATAGATGACACAACCCCGGCTATTTATGTCTCTGAACCAACGAATGATGAAATTACAGACCCACCCACACCATCTACATATTATGACCAGATCCTGATCTTTCTCACTGATGGCTGCCTTCCATCTCAGACTTCTACGGCAATACGTAGGAAAGTTGCAGTTTTCAGCCGTCGATTTCGGTTAATTGCTGGAGAATTATACTATGTAGATCATATCGGAATTTTACTTCGATGTATTCCACTGCATGAAGTTAACTCAGTTATTACTTTGGCTCACTCGATTCCTTCCAGTGGCCATTTTGCAGCAGATTTAACACACCGGAAAATTCTGCAGAGTGGTCTCTGGTGGTAAACTATGTACAGAGATGTATCAGTTTGTCAAACAATGTGATACTTGTCAAAGATCTGGACAGCCCTTGCAACGTCATCTTTTTCCTCTGCAACCCATCTTACCATTGGAACCTTTCCAGAAGTTGGGTCTAGATTTTATCGGTCTGATCACACCTCCAGCAGTCTTCAGTAACAATCGTTACATACTGACCTGTACAAACTATGCAAACAGATGGGCAGAAGCCTGGGCTTTACGGTCTGCTACAGCTGTTGCGGTAGCAAAGTGTCTGCTAACCGATGTCTTTCCACGTTTTGATTTACCACTGGAACTTGTTTCAGATCAAGGCACTCATTTTGTGTACAATTTAATGAAGGCACTAACACAGTCGTTCCAGGTCACGCATAAGTTTAGTTCCCCTTATTATCCTCGTGCTAATGGTTTGGCCGAAAGTACAAACAAATCTCTGCTGAATATGCTTCGGAAATTGATCATGGAAGCACCGGAAAGATGGGATCAACTGCTACCTGCAGTATTGTGGGCATATCGGACTACATACAAGGTAACAACCGGATTGACACCTTTCAAAGTAGCTTATGGATTAGAAGCAATAGCACCAATGGAGATAGTTATACCAAGTTTATGAGTAGCAATCGCTTAGAAACTGCTACCAGAAGACTCAATGTCATTTTGGTTGGATACACTCAGAGAATTAGACGAGCAACAATGGCACAATTTTTTAACTATGCAAGAAGTACAACTAAGACAGGCTCGAACGCATGATCGACACTTAAAAACTCCAAGTTTTACGGTGGGACAACTTGTCCTTTTGTATAATGCAAAGTCGAATCGGTCTGCTAGTAAATTCAAATTACGATGGTATGGTCCTTACCGGATTTCAGAACAAGTGCGCCCAGCAACTTTTCGGTTGACTACGATGACCGGAAACCCTCTCCCGAAAGTAATCAACGGTTCGAAGCTGCGGCCATACCAACACGCACTGAAACGTTTTTCGGTGGGCCGCATCGTTTGGCGCTCCCTTTTCTTTACTTTTCTTTTCTTTTTGCGTGTTTAATAATAAAAGTCTATAAATATCTGCGTTTTGAACAATATTTATGACTAAAGCCGCCCTGCCCCTTTGAGCTCCTCATGCATGCATACCAAAGTTAAGAATTATAATCCCCATGCCGCGTGATTATTACTGCTTTTGATTACTCTCCGCTACAGCACCACTACATAACCTTCTCCAGTTCGCCGAAAAAACGTTATTGTGTTTATGTGATTGTGCTTTGTGTTTTCACTGTGTTCTGTGTATCTGTGTTCTGTGCTCTGTCTTCGTGTGCCCCATGGAAGCCTTGGCTAATTACGCCGCTTTCCGTGATAGTCTCCCTACCGAGGTAGGAGAGTACCTCCGCATCCGTGGGCTTGCTAACTTCACTGAACTGCCTTGGCATTCAGTAGAGTCCCACCCATTCTTCGCCAACATCATCTCTGCCATAGCCAACACACCCGCCAATGAGCAACGATGGGCTATCACTTCCTTACCCTCCCGAACACTTATCACCCTGCAAGCCTTTGCAGAAGCTTTTAGACTCCTGTCGCAAGGTCAAGAAATTGGCCCAAGCCTGACAGTTGCGCGTATGAGTGAACTATTTCCAAGACATTCGTCTAACGAGTATGCAATCCTCTGCCGACCGGAACCCGAACGATCAGCCCTTCAATTTTTAGTAGCCATACTCAATCTCCAAAAACGCACATATGGAATATCCCGCCCTTTCTACTCTGCCATAGAACTAGCCGCACGAGAACCAGTGAACTTCGCCTCTTTCTTCTTTCACCGCATCCACAAGGAATGTGTAGCTACCATGAAACAAGTAAACAAGGGTAATACGCCTAGATCTAGATTGCCCCATATCTTGTCATTTCTCTTTCCGGCAATCCTTGCAGCCCAACCACCACCTCGAGGGCCCATTCTGAGACATGAGGAGTCGATACAACTGCTAGAAGACGATGAAGAAGAAGATGAAGAGGAACTCAACCAGCTTTTCCACAGAAAAAGGATCAGAATTAGCTCGTCTGAGAGTGAAGCATAGAAGTCAGCCGAAGAAGATAAAGAAGAAGATAAAGAAGAAGAAAAGCAGGAAGAAGACACATTCCACGACACCGCAACCTCCATGCAAAATGAATCCTCTACGCAATCTTCCCAGGAGCGGCAACAAGAAACTCGTACTGAAGCACAAACAACATCGCCCACAGAAACATCAAATCAGCAGTCTGAAGAAGAACAACAAATAGAGGAAGAACAAGCTGCTAAAGACGCATTGGACAGACTGATTAAGGTAGTAGAGTCCACATTTTCAGAGCAAGAACAACAAAATACAAACCAGGTAACAACTCAAACCGTAATTCCCACTCCACCACCAGAACCTCCACTAAACCCAAACCTTCCTATTCCACCTCACGCACCCGTTGAGCCCGTAGCTTCTTCCGACTCATCCCCCAACTACTCCCCTCCGACCTCACAGCAACTTACTGCATCGTCTTCCCAACCTCGTCTCCCTCTCCCACCACCCTCCACACCAGTATTTGCTCAATTAGAATCAATGGGTCAGATGCTAATCGAATTATCAAGACAATTGCCGCAACAACTAAAGCAAATCACAAAAAGTGTTCGCGAAGACTTCCAGCATAAATTGGAAGTAATGGAGACAGACATCACACCCCTCCAAGAAGAACTACAGGCCGTGAAGACCGAAAATCATGCGCTTCATGAACAAGTACAGCAGCTACAGACCAGAATCCAAGAACAGGAACAAATAACAGCTCAGCGAGATGAAGCACAGGCAACAGCAAAAGAGAAGGAAGAGCTGCTACTAGTTGTCGATGCAGAAATAACCAAACTGATGCAAGATATCCAAGACAAGGAAGATGCACGGATCGCCTTAGGCAACTTACTCGATGAAACAAGGAAGCAACTACAAGAACTGGTGCAGCAGAATCAAGAACAACAATTACAGCAGAAGAGAACAGAAGAAGAATTGCATAGAACGAACGATAATCTGAAAGACGTGAATAACATGCTCAAGCACTACCTCACAAAGAAAGGCCAGACACAAAAACTTATTGCAAATCTCAAACGAGAGAAAGATTCATACATCAAAACCGTAGATTTTCAAGTTCAGGAGATAGAGAGGTGCGAAAACCAGCTTGCAAACATTAAAGAGAGAGTACAGAAGATGGAGCAACAACTCGAAGAGATGAAGACGTCCAGAGATGCAGCATTAGCAAATGATTTTTATCTGCAGGAGGCCTTTTTGCAAACACAGGCCAAAATTTTACTCACCAAAGCCATCGCTCTTAGCTCTGTTAGAATAGATGCGCAACTAGTAGAACCAGATACCCTTAAACAAATGTTAGAAACACTTAAGAAAAAGATCGCCCGAATTTTTAGACTAGCTAGGAATATGTATTTAGAAGGAATCATTGACGAACAGTAATTTTGTAAAAACTTGCGGGTTCGAGTCCACCGTGCATGCCAGTGTTAGTCGGCCGTCGGAGTGGGATAGATGTAATGGAAATCTTTGTAAGACACGCGCGAAAAGTAGTTACGTGCATATTTGTAAATCTTTATAAAGCAATGAAAAGTAGTGCTCTGGGGTGTGGAGAGCACGGGGAGTTTCTGGCCTAATTCTTGTGTTATCACCAGACTGTTTGTCTGGTTGTCTGTCTGAATGTTGCGTCAGTGTGTGTTGTTTAGTTTCTGAGTGCTCTGGGTCGTTGTGTGTAGCTGTGTTATTCTTCTTGATTGAGTTTGCGCAGTGAACTTTAAGTGTTGCTGTAGTGTGTCTTGTCTAGTTCTGCGTACTCTGTGGCGTTTGGTGTTATTATCTGTCAATCGTGGTTACACGGTGAATTTAATCCAGTTAGTAAGACATTGAATCGTTGTCTGGAAGAGTTACTGTGTATCGTTATGACGAATTGTTCTGTTAAGTTGTATGACGTAGTGTTCTTCTCTTTGTTGAATTGCTAAGTCTGTGTGACTGTAGAAATCTTCCCTAGAACGTTGTGTAGAAGTAGTGCTGATCTCGATCTGCACTTGTACGGTGAGAAATTACCTAGGGTTAAGGGTAATTCCAAGGTGTGATAGTCTTCATATTGTAAGTTGAATCCGTAGATACCATCTGCGATGCGGTTGCTTGACTGTGAGTATTGTCTTGATGAAGGATGGGTTACTGTATTGATACAGTAGGATGTTAGCTTGAAGTAATTCAAAACCAAGGTACCGCTAAGTTTGGTATAGTCTAGTTGCTACGGGTAACTGAGCTAAGACTGTGTCGACACTGATTAAGGATAGTAGATATCAGTAATTTTGGGAATTAAGTATAGGGCCTTTGTCTAACAGACCCCTACCACTCCCAAGAACCCCCCTAGAGCCAGTTAAACGCCCTTCTGATAGTTAGAACGAAGCGATTTATATTTAAGCAGTTGACAAATGCAACTTGTGAAAGGCAAAGTGAAGACCAAAGAGTCTTCTATATTGATTCAGGGGGTAGCAATCACCTGAGTGGTAACATAGCATTGAGGACTGATTTGGAAAATAAGGTATCTAATCATGTTGTTCAAACAGGTGACAATACAAAGCACAATGTGAAGTCAATTGGATCAGTGAAGGCCAAGGATGGTAGCACCTTATTGAGTAAGGTCTTGTATGTTCCTACAATTCCTAAGAATCTGATAAGTGTAGGACAAATTGTTGAAAAAGGTTATGAAGTTAGATTCACTTATGAAGGAGTGTTTGTGGAAGACCCTAGCAATGGGTATAAAAAAATTGTTTCAGGAAAAAAAGAAGGAAGGTTGTTCACATTGAAGATTCAAGGTAATGTTGGTCATGCCTTGTTCACTTATGGAGGACATAAGATCTCTGAGTTAGATCTTTGGCACAAGAGGCTTGGACACTTTAATGAAAGAGGTATCAAAGATACGATTAACAATGGTTCAGTGCTTGGATTGCCTAATGTTGCAGGTCAACATATGACATACAGATGTGAGGCATGTCAATTAGGTAAGGCTCATAAGCAATCTTACTCTAAGCATGGTTTCATGTATTCAGAGAAGCTTGAGTTGGTACACACAGATGTGTGGGGACCATCAAAGGATTTCAGTATCAATGGTTCAAGGTATTATGTGATTTATGTTGATGATGCTACGAGATGGATCACTATATATGTGATCAAAGATAAGTCAGAAGTATTCAACACATTCAAACACTATCATGTGTATGTAGAGAGAATTACAGGTCATAAATTGAAGAGACTAAGGTCAGATGGAGGGGGAGAGTATTTCTCTAATGAGTTAAGTGATTACTTGTGGAATGCAGGTATAAAAAGGGAAATCACTTGCAGGTACTCCCCTCAACAAAATGGTGTAGCAGAGAGAAGAAATAGAACTCTTGTTGATTTTGCAAGGTCAATGATGAAGGAGAAAAATTGCCCAAATTATTTGTGGGTTGAGGCTGTAAATACAGCTACTTATCTGGTCAATAGGCTACCATGTAAAGCCTTGCTGGGTATGACACCATATGAGGCATGGTGGGGTAAGAGACCTACATTAGACCATTGTAAAGTATTTGGATGTTTGGCATATGCATATGTGCCATCACAATTAAGACACAAATTGGAACCTAAAGCTGAAAAGTATGTGTTCATTGGTTATGATGACAAGCAGATGGGTTATAGATTGTGGAGCCCATCTACAAAGCAATTCATTGTATCAAAAGATGTTACATTTGATGAGCAAGGTACTTGGTATGCAGGTACAATCAATATTAATGCAGGTGGTGAAGAAGATGTAAATCAAAAGAAGGGTAAATCAAAGGTTCAAATATTTGATGAAGAAGATAATAATGAAGTGCAGGTTGAAGTTGAAGAAATACCAAGATTTGATCCTGAGTGTGATGAACCAGAAACATCAAGGAGTGGAGAACTCAGAAGGTCATCAAGACACAAGTGGCAACCTACAAGGTATAGCTATGATACTTCTTTTTTGGCTACCAAAGATTATGCTTACATGATAAAGGCAGATGAAGACCCTTCTACATATGAAGAGGCAAAAGGTAAGGAAAATTGGGAGAAAGCTATGCAGGAAGAATATGATGCATTGATGGAGAATCAGACATGGGATTTGGTTCCTAAACCAAATAGTAAGAAAATCATTGGATGCAAGTGGGTCTACAAAACAAAGATATTTGCAGATGGAAGTGTGTCTAGGTATAAAGCTAGACTTGTTGTGAAGGGTTTTGCTCAGACATATGGTATTGATTATGATGAGACCTATAGTCCTGTGGCAAAGATGACAACCATCAAGACACTCATAGCCATTGCTGCATGTAAAGGTTGGAAATTATGTCAATTAGATGTGAAAAATGCTTTTTTGAATGGTTACATTTCAGATATTGTTTTCATGGAGCAACCTCAAGGATTCAAAGATGGGAGGTATCCAGATCATGTGTGTAAGCTCAAGAGAGCTTTGTATGGGTTGAAGTAGGCCCCAAGGGCATGTAATTATAGACTTGTGAAGTTCTTGAAAGAACTTGGATTTCAAGTATCTAAGGCAGATAGTAGCTTGCTTGTTAAAGCAAGTGATGGTGGGTTCATTTACATGTGCATATATGTTGATGATATAATTCTTACAGGTACAGATGAGAAAGGCATTCAAAGCCTAAAGAAGCAAATGGAGAAAGAGTTCAAAATCAGTGATTTGGGAGACTTGTCATATTTCTTGGGCATGGAGATTTCATACACTCAACATGGAGTGTATGTGACTCAAGAAAGGTGTTTGAAGAACTTGTTAATCAAGTTTAAAATGAATGATTGTAGGGTAGCACCTACTCCAATGGAGGTGAATCACAAATTGAGCAGATATGGTGGAGAAGAATTTAAGGATATGAAGCTATATCAGAGTTTGGTTGGTAGTCTTATCTATGCTACATTAACTAGGCCTGATTTTTGTCTCAATTCATGCATTGTCCTAGGAAAGAACATTGGATTTCAGGTCAAAGAGTGTTGAGGTACATTAAGGGTACACTCAAAGAGGGTTTGTATCATGGTTTTACATCAGATACAAATATCAAAATATATAGTGATGCAGATTGGGCAGGTAATCCTGATGATAGAAGGTCAACCTATGGATACATGTGTTATGTGGGAGATAAGTTAATCTCTTGGTGTTCAAAGAAGCAACACATAGTTGCTTTGTCATCTACAGAAGCAGAGTACAAAGGCATGGTTGAAGCTGCAAAGGAAGTGATATGGGTTAAGACTCTGATGAAGAGTTTTGACACTATACAGAGTACACCTATCATATATGGAGATAACATGAGTTCATTGTATTTAGCTGCTAACCATGTGTTTCATACGAGGACTAAACACATTGAGATTCAGTATCACTTTCTAAGAGAGAAGATAATGGACAAAGAGATTGAAGTCATACATACTTCAACTAAAGATTAGATAGCTGATATGCTTACCAAAAGCTTGGATGGACCAAAGCTATAGAAGTTCAAAAACATGGCAGGCATAAAGAAGATAGAGAAAACCTCAATTGATGATTGAGGGGGAGCTGTTGATGCAGGGCAATCAACAATTGAAGCTTTGAAAGTCAAGGACTGAAGAAAAGACCAACTTATGAAGCATGGTTCTATCTATCTATCTATTTATCAATCAATCTATCTATCTATCTATCCATCTATCTATGTATCTATCTATCTATCTATCTATCTATCTATCTATCTATCTATCTATCTAT
>CM035436.1:101889998-101891415 GCA_020310875.1 Ceratopteris richardii
GAAAGTCTGCTGCACATATCTTTTTCATTGACTAAGCAAATGTGTAAAGTTTTTTATAAGACTTTGCACAAGGTGTCACCTAAAGATTGCGCACCTCCTCCAAGTTGAATTACTCTAAAAGATTCAGTATAACTTGAGAAATAAACTCAACAATTTACCTATGTCCAAAACTGTCTCCCTGTAGAGTTGACTTTGACACGTGTAACTTCTAAGACATGGTTCTCCAAGACTAGAACCCATTTAAGCAAATGCTTTTAGTCACAAGTAGCTTACCTTCCAACTTAAAGATTAAGTGCTTACTTGCTCAGAAGTTTTAAATGTAGAAGGAGAACTGAACAAATCATTGACTTCAAATTTTGCGCCTATTTCAAGAACGAGTGAACACTTCTTCACATATGAATGTTCCTACACATAATTCTCATAGCCTGATCACAATTAGGCTCTCAAACTTTAACCATAGACTCATTAACTATAGACTTAGAAGTCTACAAAAGGATTCTTGAAATGATTAAGCACAGATGGAGAATGCACAGAAATATCGGGCGCAACTTCTCTTTATTTCTGACAGAAATTACATCTAGATGAGAGAGCTATTCTAATCTCTTCATAAGTGTCTAATAACTTCTAATTCTTCTCAATCCTCATGCTCTACATTCTCTACTCTCGTGTCCCGACATTTTCCAAGTATATATATATACAAAAAATTTAGATAGACAGACAGATAGATAGATAGATAGATAGATAGATACATAGATAGATAGATAGATAGATAGATAGATAGATTTAGATACTAGATTAAATAGATAGATAGATCGATAGATGAATAGATAGATAGATAGATAGATAGATAGATAGATAGATAGATAGTATGGATAGATAGACAGATAGTAATAGGATAGGGTTAAATAGATAGGATAGATAGATAGATAGATAGATAGATAGATAGATAGATAGATAGATAGATAGACAGATGGATAGATAGACAGATAGGTAGATGGATGGGTAAATAGATAGATAGATAGATAGATAAATAGATAGATAGATAGATAGATAGATAGATAGATAGATAGATAGATAGATAGATAGATAGATAGATAGATAGATAGATAGATAGATAGATAGATAGATAGATAGATAGATAGATAGATAGATAGATAGATAGATAGATAGATAGATAGATAGATATAGATAGCTAGATAGATAAATAGATAGATAGATAGATAGATAGATAGATAGACCGACAGACATACAGATAGAGAGACAGATAGATAGATAGATAGATAGATAGATAGATAGATAGATAGATAGATAGATAGATAGATAGATAGATAGATAGATAGATAGATAGATAGATAGATAGATAGATAGATAGATAGATAGATAGATAGATAGATAGATAGATAGATAGATAGAGAGA
>CM035436.1:101918915-101923915 GCA_020310875.1 Ceratopteris richardii
CAAGTTGATAGACTTTTCACTACACTAACAGAGAACTCAGAGATGAATGATGTAAATGAATCTATTAATGAACACTTCTATACAATCCCATTGGCATGTACAACATTGCCTAATGGTGTAGAGAGGTGTAGGCTATAGTATAGACCTCACACACACTCAAACTCAGTAGAATGAGGCTCGGGAATTATCTCTCATACCGCGACTTTTCGAGTTCACTTTTATATGAAGTGAGTGGAGATTTGAATTCAAATTCAAATTTTGGCTCCCTATGATCAAGCTCCTAAATGCTTGGAGATATTCCTTCAATCAAATGAGCTACTTTTTTGACGACTCACTTTGGTAGGTGATTAGAAAAGATTCTAAGTCAATTTGACTTTTAGAATGAGGTAAAGTGGTAATTAACCACTAGCATATGTTCCTATGCTTCTTCATGTATGTGTAGACTTTAATGCATCCTTTGAGCCAAATGTGTAGGCTTGCAATTTACACCAAGAGCTCCCCCTCAAGCCAAACATTTTGGCTTAATTCTTCATCCTAAATCTTCAAGTATATCCTGCAATCCAATCATGGATCTGATCCTGCAAAGTTTCGTTCCATCCAAAGCTTTAGTCAACAGATCTGCACATTGCATGTTGGTTGATACATAGGTAAGTTGAATGTCCTTGCTTATCAACTTCTCTCTCACATAATGATAATGGACCTCTATTTGTTTGGTCCTAGCATGATAGATAGGATTAGCCGCAAGGTGAAGAGAACTAGTATTATCTCCAAAGATAATTGGTGACCTAGTATATAAGTCCAATTCTGTATACAAAAGCTTAATCCAAATTGCTTCTTGTGTGGCATTAGCCAGTCCTCTATACTCTACCTCTGTGGAAGACAAAGCAACAGTAGGTTGCTTCTTTGAAGACCATGAAATTGTTCTGTCACCTGCAAAGGAAATATATCCAGAAGTACTCCTCCTATCATCCTTGCATCCTGCCCGATCTGCATCTGAATAAATTTTTATATCAATATCTGAAGTGTAAGAGAAATACAAACCATGGTTCTGTGTACCCTTGAGATACTTCAAGATTCTCTTGGCAGCCTCTAAGTGAGGTATCCTTGGTTTGTGCATAAATTGACTCAACACACTTACACCATATGCAATATCAATTCTTGTAAGAGTAGCATAGTTCAAGCTACCCACCATACTTTGATAACCTGGAATGTCTTTGACTTCATCACCCTTCATAAGCACTTAGCTTTAGGTTTACCTCCATTGGAGTGCTTGCTACTTTAGCATCCTGCAAGTGAAACTTCTTCAACATATCTTGTACATACTTTTTCTCAGTAATGTATATCCTTGAATTAGTGTAAACTAATTCAAGCCCTAGAAAATACTTCAATAATCTAAGATCATTGATCTTGAATTCCTTCATCATCTAGCTTTTGATATACCTAATTCCATTGACATCATTATCTGTAATGATGATTTCATCAACATAAACACAGAGATATATTACCTCTGAATCACTTCTCTTAATGAACAAAGAAGTGTCAGCCTTGCTCATGACAAAACCTTGGTCTTGGAGGTATGTAGTTAACCTGTAATTCCAAGCCCTAGGTGCCTGCTTCAATCCATATAATGCCCCTTTTCATTTGCAAACATAAGTTACCTTCTTAGGGTCCTCATAGCTAGGAGGTTGTGACATACTTCTTTTGAAATCCATCCATTCAAGAAAGCATTCTTGACATCCAATTGGTACATGTTCCAATTCTTTGATGCAGCCACACTTACTAACACTCTGATTGTTGGCATCTTGGCCACACGAGAAAATGTCTCTTCATAGTCAATGCCTTGGGTTTGTGCAAAACCCTTGGCTACCAATCTCGCTTTGTACCTATTAATTGTTCCATTAGAATTTCTTTTCAACTTATAGATCCATCTGGATCCTATTACCTTCATAGAATTCTTCTTGGGAACTAACTCCCATGTGTCACTCTCCTTGAGTGCTTCAATCTCCTCATCCATAGCTTCTTTCCATTCTGATTTGGTTATCGCTTCTTCATATGAACCTGGTTCTTCATTTGACAAATCTTTGGCAAGATAAACTGAATGTTTAGTAACAAGAGATGTATCATACCCATATCTGATAGGTTTCTTGCTTTCTCTTTGAGATCTTCTGATTGATTGAGTTGAAATTCAGGTATGTCTTCAAGCTTCTTCATCTTCATTTTGCCCTTGGACTTCCATGCCTTGAATTCTTCAAGATTGATAGTGTCTTCATCATGTGGACTTGAGTCTTCAATCTGAGTAGGTTCCTCCTTTGCAAGTTTTGGAAATTCCTCTTCCATTTCATAGGGTAGTTTAACCTTCCTGCATTCATTCCAAGAATCATTTTCATCAAAGATCACATCTCTGCTTACCATAAATCCCTTATTGGTAGGATTATAAAGCCTGTAACCTTTTTTATTTAAATCATACCCAATGAAAATGCATTTTTCAGCCTTTGGGTCTAGCTTACCTCTTATCTGAGAAGGAATGTGCACATATGCTACACATCCAAATATTTTGCAGTGATCTAATGATTGTCTCTTACCATGCCATGCTTCATAGGGTGTCATACCATCAAGTGACTTAGATGGTAACCTGTTTATGAGGTAAGTGGCAGTAGAAACACTCTCTGCCCATAGATAGTTAGGTAACTTCTTCTCATTAAGCATAGATCTAGCTGTCTCAACAATTAACCTATTTCTTCTCTCAGCTACCCCATCCTGTTCAGGAGAATACCTTGTGGTTATCTCTCTTTTGATGCCTCTGTCCTGCAAGAAGTCTTCAAACTCATTGGAGAAGTACTCACCTCCTCCATCTGACCTTAGCCTCTTCAAATCCCTTCCTGTCTGGTTTTCAACTAATGCAAGATATTTCTTAAAACAATTAAATACCTCATCCTTGTGCTTCATGAAGTATAATATAGTCCATCTGCTATAATCATCAATGAAAGACACATAGTACCTTGATCCTGAGACTGAGGGATCTTTGCTAGGTCCCCATACATCTGTGTGTACAAGCTCTAGGTAGTCTTCATGCATATATCCTTTCTTGGAGAAGGGTAACCTGTGAGACTTACCAAATTGACAAGCACCACACTTGTAAATCATATGTTGCTTGGATACATTAGGTATCCCAAGCACACATTGGTCCCTGCATATTTGTTTCAAGGTTCTTTCTCCTATGTGCCCTAACCTTTTGTGACATATCTCAAGCTCTGAAAGTGTTTGATCTTTATAACTGTGTAGTGCAATATTCTTTGTATCTTCCAACTCAAAAGTGAAAAGTCTACCTGATTTTTCTCCTTTAGCAATCCTCTTCAACCCATGTCTTGGGTCCTCCACATATGCTCCATATTGATTGAATCTGACTTGCAAACCTTTCTCCACAATCTGACCAACACTCATCAAATTTTTGGTAATGGTTGGTACATAGAGTACCCTGCTCAACAAATTCTGATTACCATCACAAGTCTTAACATTTCCAACTTTAACTACTGAATGCTTTGTATCATCACCTGTTTGGACTTGATGTTTACCTTTTGGTTCCTCAAGATTAGAGAGTAGTGCCACATTGCCAGCCACATGATTTGAGCACCCTGAGTCAATGTAGAATAGGTGGTCATCATTTGTACCTGACTTTGAAGTCATGTTCATAAACAAAAGAGAGTCATCCTGCTCCTCTGTGTAGTTGTTGTAATCCTTTCTGGTTTTGAATCCTCCTTGGTAGTTGCCATTGTAATTGTTGTTGTAATTGTTGTTGTGGCCTTGGTGATGGTTGAACCTTCCTCTTGACTGTGAGTATCCACCTCTTTGGTAGCCTCTTCCTCTTTGATTTTTGTAATTCTTGAAACACTCATGTGTAGTATGATTTGATAAACCACAAATGTTGCATGGTGATGCGTTATAGGGTCTCCCCCTACCTTGCTTACCCCCTCTGCCCCTTCCTCGTGAAGATCTACCTCTCCCTGCATAGTTGGCTTGGGAGATAGAGCCTTCATCTTCCATTCTTTTGCTCTTGCCTTTATTCTTAGACTTCTTATCAGTGTATAGGGCAGAAGAGTTATTACCTTTGGATGTATCTCCATTCTTTGTGAGCTTTGCTTCATGTGTAAATAGTTGTCCCATGAGAGTTGTAACATCTGGAGTATGCATGTCCATGTAGAGATCCATTGTAGTGGCGAAGCTTTCCCATTTGTCATCAGCCTTGATTCCATTGATCACTTGCCTTACAATTTGTCCTTCTTCAATCTCTTCTCCTATGCTTGCTAACTGATTTGCAACATCTTTGATCTTGGTCACAAATTCTGAAACAGCTTGCTTAGGTTGCTTCCTTAGTGTTGTGAATTCAATCCACAACTGATTTTTCCTAGCCCTTGTATTGGAGGAAAAATATGATGACAAGGTTTCCCAAGTTTCTTGGGATGTCTTACAATTTCTGATATGTGGCAAAAGAAGGCAGAGATAGAGTTGAGTAAATATGACCTTGCCAATACATCCTTAGCACACCATGTGTTGAGTTTTTCTTGTTCTTCCTTGGTTGGCAATCCTCTTGCTTTGAATGAGGGCAATTCCTCATCTCCTGAGATGTATCCATAGAGACTCCTTCCTTGTAGGCAGGTCTTCATCCTTAGAGACCAAGCTTGATAGTTGTTCCTGTCCAATTTATCAATAAATGAAGGAAAACCATCTCCCATTTTACCTCTATTGCTCTGATACCACGGTTCGGATAGATGGATATATACTCCAAGAGACTGAGTAGTTACTGCTAAACCTGCTTTGTACCAGCCCTCTTTTGCTTCAGAGTTGATAAGTAGACCTTCTTAGCTTTCTAATAACACCAAAAAATGGCCTATGTACTTTAGAAGTGATGTGTGTAATGATTGAACCAAAACAGATAACCTGGAAGCTCACAGACTCAAGAAAACCTTCTATTTATGTCTTGACACCTGCTGAATGTTTTACTC
>CM035436.1:101936415-101946415 GCA_020310875.1 Ceratopteris richardii
GGGTTGTGCGACGTCTTGTATCAATCACGTATTCTTGTATCTTTTTTCGCTTTGTGGGTGATCTTGTAATCAGAAGTGTATTTCCGAAATCTTGTCTACTGTAGTCAGAGAGCAGAATCTAGTGCTCCCCTGACATTTTGGCAAGACTATCCACATCAAGACCGTGCTAAGCATAATGGACACCATATCCATACTCAGAAATATCGAGTCTACTCTAGAAGATATATATAAAAAACTTCGAGACTTTGAACGGAGGTTACAACAAGGTGATGGCTCAGTTGGAGAATTCGCATCAGACTTCAAAATTGTATTTCAAGGATCCGCATATCAAGAAGACTATTTAGTTAGTCCATTTCAAAGTGACCTCAGAGATGAAATAAAGGGTTTTTTATCCTATACATCTCAGTTAAATACTTTAGACGAGGCTATCAACCAAGCAATTCAATGTGAGAATTAGTTGTTAAAAGA
The DNA here is from genome assembly GCA_020310875.1 of Ceratopteris richardii. NCBI lineage: Eukaryota > Viridiplantae > Streptophyta > Polypodiopsida > Polypodiales > Pteridaceae > Ceratopteris > Ceratopteris richardii. The sequence continues at coordinate 101,936,884 of CM035436.1, forward strand.
AAGCCAAGTCCAAGAGTCAAAAGTCTTGGATAATGAAGAAACTATTCCTCAAGAATCTAAATCAAGAATCTTTGAAGCCCGAGAAGTCACTACAAATGATATGGAGTATACAAATTATGAAGATAAAAAGAAGATAAAGGACAAGAAGGAGTTTGTGTTCAATCAAGGAGGTGTGCTTACTCAAGGAACTCCATCAAAGATCTTGGGAACACTACAACACACCACTAAAAGCTCAAAGGACTTATCTTGTCATGAAGCTAAGGAAGCTCAAGGGAGACCGAGTCCTTCATTACCTTTCAAGACTAAGGATCATGAAGAATTTGAGGCTAATCATGTCTTAGATTCAAGAATCTCACGAGGACGATTGGAATGCTTTATTCATTGGAAAGCATATGATATTAGTGATCATACTTGTGAACTTACAAAAAATCTTCAGAGCGAAAAAGTCAATGTTCGTGAATTCCATAAGAAGAATCCAATGAAACCCAAGTTAGAGAATATCTTGTTCCACACCTACGGTCCCGGGTAGTGGGATCTCTTGTATCATCTCTAGTCGAGTTGTTCATACCTATCAGTCCCGGGTTGTGGGACGTCTTGTATCAATCACGTATTCTCGTATCGTTTTCCCTTCGTGGGTGATCTTGTAATCAAAAGTGTATTTCTGAAATCGTGTCTACTGTAGTCAAAGAGCACAATCTAGTGCTTCCCTGACAATACCAAGCACTCAGTAGTTAAAATGGGAAATATTAAGACTTGTGATGGAAATCAGAACTTTTTGAGTAGGGTAATTTATGTACCAACCATTACAAAAAATCTAATAGAATCTCTTAAAACTTTGACATATGTAGAAAACTTTGAGCTGAATCCAACAAGCTTTGAATCACTAAATTTGATGGAGAAATGACTGAGATATGCACTCCACAAGTTGATAGACTTTTGAGTAGTATGACAGAGAACTCAGAAATGAACAAAGTGAATGTATGTATTAACGAACACTTGTATACAACTCCATTGGCATGAATGTCATTGCCTAATGGTGTGGATAGGTGTGGGCTAGAGTGTAGGCCTCACACACACTCAGAATCAGAAATGAGAAGCTCGGGAATGATGAGTTCTACCCGTGACTTTTCCATGTTCATTTTTATAGAAGGTGAGTAAAAATTTGAATTCAAATTCAAACTTTTGGCTCCTTATGATCAAGCTCCTATATCCTAGGAGATATTCCTCCAATCAAAGAGCTAACATTTTCCACGAATCCTTTTGGTAGGTGATTACAAAAGATTTCAAGTCAATTTGACTTTTACAAGGAGTTTGAACCTGCAAAGTTTGGTTCCATCCAAAGCTTTAGTCAACAAATCTGCACATTGCATGTTGGTTGATACATAGGTTAGTTGAATGTCCTTGCTTATCAATTCTCTCTCACATAATGGTAATGAACCTCTATATGTTTGGTCCTAACATGATAAATAGGATTAGTTGCAAGGTGAAGAGAACTTGTATTATCTCCAAATATTATTGGAGACCTAGTATATAAACCCAATTTTGTATACAAAAGCTTAATCCATATAGCTTCTTGTGTGGCATTAGCCAACCCTCTGTACTCTACTTCTGTAGAAGACAATGCAACAGTTGGTTGCTTCTTTGCAGACCAAGATATTGGCTTATCACCTGCAAAGGAAATATATCCAGAAGGGCTCCTCCTATCATCCTTGCAACCTGCCCAATATGCATCTGAATAAATTTTTATATCAATATCTGAAGTGTAAGGGAAATACAAACCATGGTTTTGTGTACCCTTGAGATACTTCAAGATTCTCTTGGCAGCCTCCATGTGAGGTATCCTTGGCTTGTGCATGAACTGACTTAGCACACTAACTCCATATGCAATATCTATCCTTGTTAAGGTAGCATAGTTCAAGCTACCTACCATACTTTGATAACCTATTATGTCATTAACTTCATCACCTTCATGGGCACTCAGTTTGAGGTTTACCTCCATTGGTGTACTTGCTACTTTGGCATCCTACAAGTGAAACTTCTTCAACATGTCCTGTATGTACTTTTTCTGAGTAATGTATATTCCTGACTTAGTATAGACCAACTCAAGACCAAGAAAATACTTCAATAGGCCAAGATCATTGGCCTTGAACTCCTTCATCATCTGGCTTTTGATATGTCTGATTCCATTGACATCATTACCTATAAGTATGATATCATCAACATAGACACATAGGTATATTACCTCTGAATTACTTCTCTTGATGAATAGAGAAGTATCTGCCTTGCTCATAACAAAACCTTGATCTTGGAGATATGTAGTTAACCTATAATTCCATGCCCTAGGTGCCTGCTTCAACCCATATAAAGCCTTCTTTAATTTGCAACCATATGTTACCTTCTTAGGGTCCTCATAGCCAGGAGGTTGTGACATATATACCTCCTCTGAAATCCATCCATTCAAGAAAGCATTCTTGACATCCAATTGGTACATGTTCCAATTTTTTGATGCAGCCACACTAGCCAACACTATGATAGTTGGCATCTTGGCCACAGGAGAGAATGTCTCTTCATAATCAATGCCTTGGGTTTGTGCAAAACCCTTGGCTACCAATGTGGCTTTGTACCTATTAATTGTGCCATCATAATTTCTTTTAAGCTTATAAATCCATCTGGATCCTATTACCTTCATGGAGTCCTTCTTTGGTACTAACTCCCATGTATCACTCTCTTTGAGTGCTTCAATCTCCTCATCCATAGCTTCTTTCCATTTTGTTTTGGTTATGGCTTCTTCATATGATCCTGGTTCTTCAATTGACAAATATTTGGCAAGATAAATAGAGAGTTTAGTAACAAGAGATGTATCATACCCATATCTAATAGGTTTCTTGCTTTCTCTTTGTGATCTTCTGATTGATTGATTTGAAGGTTCAGGTATGTCTTCAAGCTTCTTCATCTTCATTTTGACCTTGGACTTCCATGCCTTGAACTCTTCCAGGTTGATAGTATCTTCATCATCTGAACTTGAGTCTTCATTCTGAGTAGGTTCCTCCTTTGCAAGACTTGGAAACTCCTCTTCCAAATCATAGGGTAGTTTAACCAACCTGCATTCATTCTCATACCAAGAATCATTTTCATCAAAGAAAACATCTCTACTCACCATGAATCCCTTATTGGTAGGGTTATAAAATCTGTAACCATTTTGATTTAGATCATATCCAATAAAGATGCACTTTTCAGCCTTTTGGTCTAGCTTTCCTCTTATCTGAGAAGGAATGTGTACATATGCTACACATCCAAATATCCTACAATGGTCTAGTGAGGGTCTCTTACCATGCCATGCTGCATAGGGTGTCATGCCATCAAGGGACTTAGATGGTAAGCTGTTTATGAGGTAAGTGGCAGTAGAAACACTCTGTGCCCATAGATAGTTAGGTAACGTTTTTTCATTCAACATAGACCTAGCTGTCTCAACAATCAACCTATTTCTCCTCTCAGCTACCCCATTCCCTTCAGGAGAATACCTTGTGCTTATTTCTCTTTTTATGCCTCTGTCCTACAAGAAGTTTTCAAACTCATTGGAGAAGTACTTACCTCCTCCATCTGACCTTAGCCTCTTCAAATTCTTTCCTGTCTGATTTTCAACAAGTGCAAGATATTTTTTAAAACAATTAAACACCTCATCCTTGTGCTTCATGAAGTACAATATAGACCATCTACTATAATGATCAATAAAAGATACATAGTACCTTGATCCTGAGACTGAGGTGTCTTTGCTTGGTCCCCATACATTTGTATGGACAAGCTCTAGGTAGTCTTCATGCATGTAACCTTTCCTTGAGAAGGGTAACCTGTGAGACTTCCCAAATTGACAAGCACTACATGTATATATCATGTGTTGTTTGGAAACATTGGCTATTCCAATAACACATTGATCCCTGCATATCTGTTTCAAGGTTCTTTCTGCTACATGCCCTAATCTTTTGTGGCAAATCTCAAGCTCTTAAAGTGTTTGATCTTTATAACTGTATAGTGCAATATTCTTTGTATCTTCTAACCCAAAAGTGAAAAGTCTACCTGATTTTTCTCCTTTAGCAATCCTCTTGAACCCCTGCCTTGGATCCTCCACAAATGCTCCACATTGGTTGAATCTGACCTGCAAACCTTTCTCCACAATCTATCCAACACTCATCAGATTTTTGGTAATGGTTGGTGCATAGAGTACCCTACTCAACAAATTCTGATTTCCATCACAAGTCTTAACATTTCCAACTTTAATTACTGAGTGCTTGGTGTCATCACCTGTTTAAACTTGATGCTTACCTTTTGGTTCCTCAAGATCAGAGAGTAGTGCTACATTGCCAGCTACATGATTTGAGCATCCTGAGTCAACGTAGAATAGGTGGTCATCATTTGTACCTGATTTTGAAGTCATGTTCATGATCAGAAGAGAGTCATCCTGCTCCTCTGTGTAATTGTTGTAGTCCTTTCTCGATTTGAATCCTCCATGGTAGTTGCCATTATAGTTATTGTTGTAATTGTCGTTGTAGTTATTGTTGTAGCCTTGATGATGGTTGGATCTGCCTCTTGACTGTGAGTATCCACCTCTTTGGTATCCTCTTCCTCTCAGATTTTTGTAATTCCTGAAGCACTCATCTGTAGTATGATTTGATAAACCACAAATGTTGCATGGTGAGGAGTTATAGGATCTCCCCCTACCTTGCTTACCTCCTCTGCCCCTTCCTCTTGATGATCTACCTCTCCCTGCATAGTTGGCTTGGGAGGTAGAGCCTTCATCTTCCACTTTCTTGCTCTTACCTTTATCTTTAGACTTCTTATCAGAGTATAGGGCACAAGAGTTATTACCTTTGGATGTATCTCCATTCTTGTTGAGCTTTGCTTCATGAGTAAAAAATTGTCCCATGAGAGTTGTAAGATCTGGAATTTGCATGTCCATGTAAAGGTCCATGGCAGTGGTGAAGCTTTCCCATTTGTCATCATCCTTGATCCCATTGATAACTTGCCTTAAAATCTGCTCTTCTTCAATCTCTTCTCCTATGCTTGCTAACTAATCTGCTACGTCTTTAATCTTGGTCACAAATTCTGAAACAGCTTGCTTAGGTTGCTTCCTTAATGTTGTGAATTCAATCCACAACTAATTTTTCCTAGCCCTTGTGTTGGAGGAAAAGTATGATGACAAGGTTTCCCAAGTCTCTTGGGATGTCTTACAATTTCTAATGTGTGACAAAAGAAAGTCAGAGATAGAGTTGAGTAAATAAGACCTTGCCAATGCATCCTTAGCACACCATGTGTTGAGCTTTTCATGTTCTTCCTTTGTTGGCAATCCTCTTGTTTTAAATGAGGGCAATTCCTCATCTCTTGAGATGTATCCATAGAGACTCCTTCCTTGTAAGTAGGTCTTCATCCTCAGAGACCACGATTGATAGTTGTTCCTATCCAATTTATCAATAAATGAAGGAAAACCATCTCCCATTTTACCTTAGTTTGCTCTGATACCACTGTTGGGAAAGATGGATGGATGCTCCAAGAGATTGAGTAGGTACTGCCAAAACCTGCTTTGTACCAGCCCTCTTTTGCTTCAAACTTGATAAGTAGACCTCTTTAGCTTTCCAATGACACCATAAGATGGCCTATGTACTTTAGAAACAATGTGTGCAATGATTGAACCAAAACAGATAAGTTTGAAACTCAAAATCTCAGGAAAACCTTGTATTTATGTCTTGACACCTACTGGATCTTTTGCTCACTATGACTAGTACAGTAGGAATTGGAAAAATTATTTTTAGGGGTATTTAATTAGCTTAGCTAGATAACTATTTCAAGTGGAATGATGTAAAAAGATAAACTATGCTAAGAGAAATCAATTTAGCAAATAAAGCTATACCCCCGATTTTTTAGGACCGTAGCAAACATTGACCAGTGATCACCTCGATGCAGATTTCTCTAAAAGGGATGAATAGAATCTCTTCAAACTTTGACAGTATGTAGAAAACTTAGAGCTGAATCGAACAAGCTTTGAATCACTGAATTTGATGGAGAAATGACTGAGATATGCACTCCACACAGTGACAGACTTTTGAGTAGTATGACAGAGAACTCAGAAATGAACAAAGTGAATGTATGTATTAATGAACACTTGTATACAACTCCATTGGCATGAATGTCATTGCCTAATGGTGAGGTGTGGGCTAGAGTGTACGCCTCACACACACTCAGAATCAGTAATGAGAAGCTCGAGAATGATGAGTTCTATGCGCGACTTTTCCATGTTCATTTTTATAGAATGTGAGTAAAAATTTGAATTCAAATTCAATTTTTTGGCTCCCTATGATCAAGCTGCTATATCCTAGGAGATATTCCTTCAATCAAAGAGCTAACTTTTTCCACGAATCCTTTTGGTAGGTGATTACAAAGGATTTCAAGTCAATTTGTCTTTTACAAGGAGATAAAGTAGTAATAAACCACTAGCTCTAGTTCCTATGCTTCTTCACTTATGTAGGGTCTTCAAAGTATCTTCCAAGCCAAATGTGTAGGCTTGTGATTTACACCAACAATGTAGGAGAAAGAACTTTGAAGCAGATATGCAGGGATCAATGTGTAATTGGAATACCCAATGTTTCCAAACAACACATGATATATAAATGTAGTGCTTGTCAATTTGGGAACTCTCATAGGTTACCCTTCTCAAGGAAAGGCTACATGCATGAAGACTACCTAGAGCTTGTCCATACAGATGTATGGGGACCAAGCAAAGACCCCTTAATATCAGGATCAAGGTACTATGTATCTTTTATTGATGATTATAGCAGGTGGACTATGTTGTACTTCATGAAGCACAAGGATGAAGTGTTTAATTGCTTTAAAAAATATCTTGCACTTGTTGAGAATCAGACAGGAAAGAATTTGAAGAGACTAAGGTCAGATGGAGAAGGGGAGTACTTCTCCAATGAGTTTGAAGACTTCTTGCAAGATAGAGGCATTAAGAGAGAAACCACCACAAGGTATACTCCTGAAGAGAATGGGGTAGCTAAGAGAAGAAATAGGTTGATTGTTGAAATAGCTAGGTCTATGTTGACTGAAAAAACTTACATAACTATCTATGGACAGAGAGTGTTTCCACTGCCACTTACCTCATAAACAAGTTACCATCTAAATCCCTTGATGGTATGACACCCTATGAAGCATGGCATGGGAAGAGACCCTCACTTGACCATTGTAGGATATTTGGATGTGTAGCATATATACACATTTGTTCTGAGATAAGAGGTAAGCTAGACCCTAAGGCTGAGAAGTGCATCTTTATTGGATATGATCTAAATCAAAAAGGGTACAGGTTTTACAACCCTTCCAATAAGGGATTCATGGTTAGTAGAGATGTTGTCTTTGATGAAAATGATTCTTGATATGAGAATGAATGCAGGAAGTTTAAACTACCCTATGACTTGGAAGAGAAGTTTCCAAGTCTTGCTAAGGAGGAACCTACTCAGAATGAAGACTCAAATTTAGATGATGAAGACATTATCAATCTAGAAGAGTTCAAGGCATGGAAGTTCAAGGGCAAAGTCAAAATGAAGAAGCTTCAAGACATACCTATATCTTCAAATCAGTCAATCAGAAGATCACAAAGAGAGAGCAAAAAACCTATTAGATATGGGTATGATACATCTCTTGTTACTAAACACTCTATTTATCTTGCCAAAGATTTGTCAATTGAAGAACTAGGATCATATGAAGAAGCCATAACCAAGATAGAATGGAAAGAAGCTATGGATGAGAAGATTGAAGCACTCAAGGAAAGGGACACATGGGAGCTAGTACCAAAGAAGGAATCCATGAAGGTAATAGGATCCAGATGGATCTATAAACTTAAAAGAAATTCTGATGGGTCAATTAATAGGTATAAAGCCAGATTGGTAGCCAAGGGTTTTGCACAAACCCAAGGCATTGACTATGAGGAGACATTCTCTCTTGTGGCCAAGATGCCAACCATCAGAGTATTGGTGAGTATAGCTGCATGAAAAAATTGGAACATGTACCAATTGGATGTCAAAATTGCTTTCTTGAATGGATGGATTTCAGAGGAGGTATATATGTCACAACCTCTTGGCTATGAGGACCCTAACATGGTAACATATGTGTGCAAGTTGAATAAAGCTTTATATGGGTTAAAGCAGGCACCTAGGGCATGGAATCACAAGTTGACCACTTACCTTCAAGACCAAGGTTTTGCCATGAGCAAGGTAGATACTTCTCTATTCATCAAGAGAAGTAATTCAAAGGTAATATATCTATGTGTTTATGTTGATGACATCATACTTAGAGGTAATGATGTGAATGGAATCAGAAAAATCAAGAGCCAGATGATGAAGCAGTTCAAGATCAATGATCTTGGTCCACTAAAATATTTTCTTGGGCTTGAGCTAGTCTATACTAACTCTGGAATATACATTACTCAAAAAAAGTACATACAGGATATGTTGAAGATGTTTCATTTGCAGGATGCCAAAGTTACAAGTACTCCAATGGAGGTAAACCTAAAACTAAGTGCCCATGAAGGTGATGAAATTAATGACATTACAGGTTATCAAAGCATGGTGGGTAGCTTAAATTATGCTACCTTAACAAGGATAGATATTGCATATGGAGTTAGTGTGATAAGTCAGTTTATGCACAAGCTAAGAGCACCTCACTTAGAGGCTGCTAAGAGAATACTAAAGTATCTCAAGGGTACACAACATCATGGTTTGTATTTACCTTACACTTCAGACTTGGATATCAAAATCTATTCAGATCCAGATTGGGTAGGATGCAAGGATGATAGGAGGAGCACTTCTGGATACATTTCATTTGCAGGTGATAAGCCAATTTCATGGTCTTCAAAGAAGCAACCTACTATTGCTTTATCTTCTATAGAGGTAGAGTATAGAGGACTGGCTAATGCCACCCAAGAAGCCATATGGATCAAGCTATTGTATACAGAGTTGGGTTTGTATACAAGGTCACCTTTGATCTTTGGAGATAATACAAGTTCACTTCACCTTGTAGCTAATCCTATCTATCATGCTAGGACCAAACATATAGAGGTCCATTACCATTATGTGAGAGAGAAGTTATTAAGCAAGGACATTCAACTAACCTATGTGTCAACCAACATGTAGTGTGCAGATTTGTTAACTAAATCTTTGGATGGAACCAAACTTTGCTGGTTCAAAGCAATGATTGGATTGCAGGATATACATGAAGATTGAAGATGAAGATCAGCCAAAATGTTTGGCTTGAGGGGGAGTTGTTGGTGCAATTCACAAGCCTACACATTTGGCTTCAAGGATACATTAAAATCCATACACATATGGAGAAGCATAGGAACACATGCTAGTGGTTAACTACCACTTTACCTCCTTGTAAAAGTCACATTTGACTTGGAATCTTTGTCAACACCTACCAAAAGGAATTCATGGAAGAAGGTTAGCTTTGATTGATGGAATATCTCCTAGGATATAGGAACTTGATCATA
>CM035436.1:101953915-101956415 GCA_020310875.1 Ceratopteris richardii
CTTGACAATTGCAAAATATTTGGATATGTAGCATATGTACACATTCCTTCTCAGATAAGAGGTAAGCTAGACCCAAAGGCTGAAAAATGCATCTTTATTGGGTATGATTTGTTAAGGAAACACTCACGAATTTGACACAACAAACAAGAGAGAAACAGAATCTTCCGGAAAATCAGTGCACAGGTGTACAGTAGTTAGTGCATGGTGTGCGCATAACAGAGCAATTAACCGCGGCGGGCGCGTGAGGCGCGCATAACGCGAATTGAAGAGTAACAGCGCAGAGGAGCGCCAAAGAAAGTGTATATATATACAGCAAGTTTTTGAAGAACTGAGAGAGAGAATAGTAGATGATACGCAGAGGAGAACGAGAGACAGATATAGGGAAGACGCCATAGATCGCGTATGAGTGAAGAGAGAGTTAGAAGTTCTCAGAAGACGCCATAGATCGCGTATGTACAGATGAATAACACAAGCCTGAAGTGTCGGGTCTTTTCATCTGAAGAGAGATGGTAATAAGAAACTACTCACTGTAGGAGAGTTTCTGTAACTTGAGCAAGAAGAGGCCAAGCCTACTTGTACACATCTTCTCTAATTGAAAACACATGTTCATGTGGACGTCTGCGTGCAATCTTTACTTGTGAAGAATTTGAAGCTATTTCGTGTTACGATAGGAAATTCCGTTTATCGTTAACTGTCACGACTCGTTACTAAACATGCTTCAGTATCTTTCCTGTAAACGCATGTTTCGGTGAATAACAGTTTACTCAGTAAACATATTTCAATAATTTCCGGTCAGTTACAGTTTCTCAGAAAACAAGTTTTTTTTTTGGTAGAACAACAAAGTATAACTCGCAGCAGAGTTCGAAGCCTTGTATGAGAGATAGCTCATCTTGTAGCTAGACGTCTCTACTTTAAGCTGGTCACAGTTTCCGGTGGAATGAAGATGTACACACAGTACAAAGGTTAACCGGAAAGTAGCATTTCAGAACTGTGAAGTTTCCAGAAGGAAGTTCATTCGGTGAAAGAAGCTCACACACTACTTCCTTACTTCACATAAGTTCATCTGAAGCAATTACGAGCAGAACTAAGTTTATTTCGGTGAAGTCCGGTACGATTACGGTGTCAGTCCAGTAACAGTCTGGTGAAGTTCCGGTGGAACTTGTGTCGCAGGATAACACAGTTAAGGCGACGTTAATGAGGCTGAGCTAATGTTGATTACAGAAGTGTTCTGAATCACTCTAGTTTAGCATTCTACTACGGTGGTGCGACAATTTCCACAGGCCTGACAGAGTTCAAGCTTTGTCGCGAAACCCACCTTCAGGGCGAAAGCAATTCCGCAACAGTGGCGTTAGAGCCGAAGTTTTTCGCCAACATGATTTAAATAAAAAAGGTTACAGGTTTTATAATCCTATCAATAAGGGATTCATGGTAAGCAGAGATGTTGTCTTTGATGAAAATGATTCTTGGTATGAGAATGAATGCAGGAAGGTCAAGTTACCCTATGATTTGGAAGAGGAATTTCCAATTCTTACAAAGGAGGAACCTACTCAGAATGAAGCCTCAAGTTCAGATGATGAAGATACTATCAACCTTGAAGAATTCAAAGCATGGAAGTCCAAAGGCAAAATGAAGATGAAGAAGCTTGAAGACATACCTGAATCTTCAATTCAACCATTTAGAAGATCACAAAGAGAAAGCAAGAAACCTATCAAATATGGGTATGATACATCTCTTGTTACTAAACATTCTGTTTATCTTGCCAAAGATTTGTCAAATGAAGAACCAAGGTCATATGAAGAAGCAATAACCAAATCAGAATGGAAAGAAGCTATGGATGAGGAGATTGAAGCACTCAAGGAGAGTGACACATGGGAGTTAGTACCTAAGAAGGACTCAATGAAGGTAATAGGATCCAGATGGATCTATAAGCTTAAAAGAAATTCTGATGGCACAACCAATAGGTAAAAAGCCAGATTGGTAGCCAAGGGTTTTGCACAAACCCAAGGCATTGACTATAGGAGACATTCTCACCTGTGGCCAAGATGCCAACCATTAGAGTGTTGGTAAGTGTGGCTGCATCAAAAATTTGGAATATGTACCAATTGGATGTCAAGAATGCTTTCTTGAATGGATGGATTTCAGAGGAGGTATACATGTCACAACCTCCTGGCTATGAGGACCCTAAGAAGGTAACATATGTTTGCAAATTGAAAAAGGCTTTATATGAATTGAAGCAAGCACCTAGGGCATGGAATTACAGGTTAACTACATACCTCCAAGACCAAGGATTTGTCATGAGCAAGGCAGATACTTCTCTGTTCATTAAGAGAAGTAATTCAGAGGTAATTTACCTTTGTGTTTATGTTGATGACATCATCATTACAGGTAATGATGTCAATGGAATCAGATATATCAAAAGTCAAATGATGAAGGAGTTCAAGATCAATGTTCTTGGTCTATTGAAGTATTTTTTGGGACTTGAATTAGTCTACACTAATTC
>CM035436.1:102006415-102061415 GCA_020310875.1 Ceratopteris richardii
GATTGACTTTCACAAAGCTTATGACATGTTCTCTAATCTCCGAAAGCCCTAGGTTGTGGCGAGAAACACAGTAGGATGATCTCAACATTGCTGGGAAATGCATTAGTGGAAATAAAAATCAATGGCTAGCTTTCTCAAAGAATTCAATTAAAACATTCTATCAAGCAAGGATGCACCTTGGCCCCTCTTCTCTTTGCAATCATTGCCCATGGCCTCAACTGCTTTGTTAAACATCACACATGTTTAGACCTTTTTCAAGGACTCTTTCTTCCCCTCATTCAAGACCACATGATCGTGAGACTCCTTGCTAAAGACATGAATGGTTTTGTGTATAACAATCTTGTGAGCATTGATACCTTTTGGTGGTTCCCAAACACATTTTTTGAGGCTTTGTGATCCAAAATAAACCACTCTAAAATTTCTTTCAAGGCTATTATTGGGCATCCACCTCAAATTTTGGTTGATCATGGCTATTAGTAGATCCCGAGGGGAAAAATCTTTTGCTTGTTAGGTATTCCAATGGGATTCCACATTTTTATAGCTAAATGACGGAACTAGGATCTTTCTAAGATCGATAATAAGTTGTCCTACCAGAAAAGTATGCAGATCAACCCAGCAGGGTGGATTATGGTGGTTAACATGTTGCTTTTTATTTACTTTCTCTCTTGTTGGAGACCAAAGGACGAAGAGATTTTCAAAATGGAAAGAATTAGTAGAACATTTCTCCCGATGGTAGAACCTAACAAAAGCGGTGATCCAAAATTAAATGGACTCCTTGCATAAGCCAAAAGATAAAAGTGGTTTGGACATTCTAGACATTGAAGGACTCACCAATAAATTAGCAGCCAAAAGGTTAATCAAAGCATGGAGCAATGGAGATGCCTCTCAGGACAAACTAATTTTTTGAAACAAGAGCGCTCTTAGGCTTGTGGGCCATCTTGAATGGAAGGTTCTTGATCTTCTCACTCTTTTCTTCTCCCCCTATCAGGTGACTCTGAGAGGATGGAGCTTAGTTTGCTCCCTATGGAAGAGTTGGAACAAGGTGAAGCAATATATCGAGATCAATGAAGATTGGAGATGGGCTGCCGATATTAGACAAAATGATTCGATATGGTTCCCTATCAAGGGCATCAGAGGTGTAGAGTCTTGGAACCTCCAAAATCTATAAAACTTTGGAAAAAATGTTTTCAACTGTGGAAAGACCTCGGGAATCAAGAAACATTCGAATGGCTTGGAATTGAGGACATAGAATCAGGTAGGAGAGTGGACTATGAAGGATGATGCCCATTGTGGAGCAAATTCAATTCTCGGGAGTGCTCAAGGATTCACTTCATTATTGGGCATGAATCCCCTCACCTTCACGGTCTTAGATGGCACAATAGAAACACTCTTTATAAAATTCCAAGATTCAAGAAGAATGTCGACTTTCGTGTCATGCTTAATAGGAGATGGTGTCTAGATTGATGGAGTCTTATCTTTTCACCATGCGATACCAACATACAAAATAATAATATTATTGTTTTTAAAACCAAGCTTTCCCCTTATGTTTCGATATGTTTCCAAAATTTAATCATCCAATTTCGGATCATCTTGTTGGCCATGGCTTCCACATCTAAAGTTCCTTGTCTAGTCTTATCTATTGAGCTAGAGAAAGTTTTTCATTTTATTTTTTGTAGCCCTCTTTTAATGGGATCCATCATCGAGAGGAAGTTTCTATATATGCTCTGCAATGTGTGCATCTCATTGTAACATGGCCTCCAACAAGCCAAGAAGTAGATGATAGAAGAAACTAGAAATGCTTTGATCATCATCACCCACCGAACCACATTAGATTGCAGGCCTTTCTAGAAGCGAAACTTGTTATTTCAAGCTTGGCAAGCACTTAGTCCCATCAGGGGCACATTGGGATACCCAATTGATGAAATACTTGGACATAAGGAAGCTCTTGTCAATAATGAGCCCACACAAGATTTGTTCCATAGATCAAGAAGATATTTAAAGCCAGTTTTTGAATGATTCATCTAGATCTAGAGGCCTTACAAAACCTCTAAAGGGAAAGTCAAATGTAGGGGACACAATTAGAGTCCTTTTGAACAGACCCATTAGTATCAATGGTGATGAGTCTAAAAACCATCGAATTCTAGCTCTAGAGAGAGAGAGATAGAGAGAGAGAGAGGCAGAGGGAGAGAGATGGAGAGGGACAGGGAGAGAGAGAGAGAGAGAGAGAGAGAGAGAGAGAGAGAGAGAGAGAGAGAGAGAGAGAGAGAGAGAGAGAGAAAGAGAGAGAGATAGAGAGAGAGAGAGAGAGAGAGAGAGAGAGAGATGTTGGTGTATTTCATCCAAGCCTAGTGCTTGATCACTCATAATTATAAAGCATTTCTTATGTACACTCTCAATGAGAGAGTCATAGAAACATCCCCTTGTAATTCTTAAAAAATTCATACCTTGAAAAGTTTAAAATATATGAAGAACTTTGTGGCACATGAATTACGAGCTGAGTTAAGAGTGATTGATAGATGAATGATTCCGCAACTTTGGGGTAACTTTTAGGTACAATCCCTTCAAGATTTGGATTCAAATGTCTTTATATACACACACACACACACATATAGTCTTGGAATAGAGTAGACCTTAGAGCTACATTATAAGGAGATTTTGATCAAGCACCAAGCCATAAGTGCAGATCCCATTATCCTCCTTCTTCCCAAAACTTCATGTCCATTTATATCATGCATATACAGATTGATTTTCAAGCTACATCTTGCAGTTCTTCTCATTTGTTGCTACAAGTTCACATTAATATTTTTAGTTAACTTTACTGAGTGATTTCTCTGTGTATACTTACTTTTTTCTGAGCTTTAAATTGGTAAAGATAAATTGATAAGTTTATTTGTCTCCCACCAATTTTCATCATCATTGGTTTATTACTTTATGAGTTACATTGATTTGCAGTCAACTAAGTAATCTGGTAGTCAATTCCTACAATGTCAGGATGACACCCCTATATTGCTAGGTTTATTTTTGTTAGTGTAGTTCATCAAAATTAATCAAATTTGTTGGTTTAGATTCATTATATATCTAATTAAAAGTGTGAAAAAGACCTATATCCAATTTTTAGCAGGCTCTGAGCTCAAACTTAATTCCCACAGCAAAATAACAAGTTTTGCTTCATATGTTTTGTGTCAACTAGTCTGTCTAAATCAATTTGAGATTGATGCTCCAAAGCAATAGGAAGATTTATATGCATCCTTAGCAAGCACAAGGTGTCTACTTATCATTCCGGAAGCTATCTTGGCATATATAGAGCAGGTTCTTGCAACACCAAGCACATCGTTGGAGTGTATCAACCATCTCTCCTCATAGTGGTATCAAGGAAAAGTTAAATCAATATGGGAGATGGATTTCCTTCAGTCATTGACTAATTGGATAGAAACAACTACTCAAATTGGTCTCTGAGGATGGAGGCCTACCTTCAAGAGAGAAATCTATTTGGATACATATCTGAAGATGAAGTCATGCCAATAATTAGAAGCAAAGGACAGCCATCACATGAAGAGCAAGAAAGGCTTACAATTTGGTGCTTAAAGGATGCACTAGCTAGGTCTTGGATCTTAAACTTAGTCTCTAATTTTCTCTTACCTCATGTGAAATGGTGCAAGAACTCAAGAGAAAGTTGGAAAGCACTTGCTTCTTTCTTCTCTTCAAATACTAGAGTAAGGAAGAACCAACTATGGATTGAGTTTACTACCTTGAAGAAAAGTCCTAAGAAAAGTTTTACACATTATGTCACCAAAATGAAGGATATCTCTGATCAGTTATGAAGCATTAGAGAGGTAATTGAAGAAGAAAAAAATCATAAGGCAAATCATCAATCGAAACAAGGCTAATGACAAGTGGGAATCCTTCACAACTACCATGGACCTATACATGGACATGCAAGTGCCTGACCTTAACACTCTTATGAGCCAACTCCACACATGAAGCAAAGATAAGAAACAATGGTGAATCCTCAAGAGGTAATGAATCTTCTACCTTATACTTTGATAAAACTAAAGCTAAGGATAAATCAAAGTCTAAGAAGAATGAAGATGAAGGTAGCTCTTTCCAAGCCAACCTCACAGGTAGAGGAAAAGCTAGAGGAAGAGGTAGAGGAGGAATGCAAGCCAAGGGGAGACCCCAAGCATCTTAACCTTGTAACATTTGTGGTTACTCTTATCATACCACTAAGGAATGTTACAAGAACCCAAGGAATTTTAGAGGAAGAGGCTTCAATAGAGGTGGCTATGGATCAAATAGAGGTAGATACAACGGAGGATACAACAACTACTACAAAAATAATAATCATAAAAAATGGATATAGAGGTAGAAACGATTAGAACAACTACAATGAAGATCAAAGCCAAGAGGATTCACTAATCCTCATGAACATATCATTGAAGGAGGGTTAGGATGATGATCATGTGCTTTATATTGACTCGGGATGCTCAAATCATGTATCAAGAAATGTAGCATTGTTCTCTAATTTAGAAGATCCAAAAAATAAACATGAAGTGCAGACAGGTGATGATACAAGACATTTAGTGGAGAAAATAGGTAATTTCAAGACATCAGATGGCAACATGAATCTTCTAAGCAAGATTTTGTATGTACCTACCATAACCAAAAACTTTATAAGTGTTGGAAAAATTGTGGAGAAAGTATTGCAGTTAGGTTTACAAGGCATGGAGCATATGTGGAAGACCCCAAGCAAGGATTTAGAAGAATTACCAAAGGAGAAAAGATATCAAGACTCTTCACCTTTGAAGTGGAGGACACCAAGAACATAGCATTATTTAGCTTTGGATCTCAAACACTCTCTGAATTGGAGGTATGGCATAAAATGTGAGCTTATATTGGTGAGAGAACCTTGAAACAAATTTGCAAGGATCAAAGTGTACTTGGATTGCCCAACATCACAAAACAACATATGATATACAAGTGTGTAGCTTGTCAGTTTGGCAAAGGTCACAGACAACCTTTCAACAGGAAAGGCCATATCCATCAAGAGCTATTGGATCTTATACACACAAATGTGTGGAGTCCAAGCAAAGAGCCTTTTATTTCACACTCAAAATATTATGTATCTCTTATTGATGATTGTAGTAGATGGACAATTTGATAATTTATAAAGCATGAAGATGAAGTCTTCAATTTTTTCAAAAGGTATCTTTCTCTTGTAGAGAATCAAATATGTACATTTCTCAAGAAGCTCACATCAGATGGTGGTGGAGAAGACTTCTCTAATGAATTTGATGCTCACCTACAAGAAAGAGGCATCAAAAGAGAGGTGACAACCAAATATGTGCCTGAGCTTAATGGAGTAGCTGAAAGAAGGAACATAACAATAGTTGAGGTAGCCAAATCTATGCTAAATGAAAAGGGTTTACCCAATTATCTTTGGGCAGAGGGTGTATGAATAGCCACATACCTTGCAAATAGACTTTCACTAGAATCTTTAGATGGTATGACTCCCTATGAGGTATGGAATGGAAGAAGGCCAAGTCTAGAGCATTGCAAAATATTTGGATGTCTAGCTTATGCTCACATACCTTCTCAAATAAGTGGAAAATTGGATCCCAAAGCAGAGGTGTATCTTTATTGGATATGATCAAAATAAAAAAGGATACAAATTGTATAATCACACTAGCAAAGGTTTTTAGTTAGTAGGGATGTACTCTCTGATGAAAATAAATCTTGGTTTGATGATGATAGGAAAGTGAAGTTGCCCTATGACTTGGAAGAAGATTTTCCATCTTTTCCAACAAAGGAACCAAAGCATCATGAAGATAGTGACTTTGAAGATGACTTGAGAGATTTAGAGAAATTGAAGCTATGGAAGAACAAAGGGAAAGCTAAGGTGCAAGACCTAGCTCAAGGATCTGAAAGCTCACATCAATCACTCAGAAGATTAGTGAGAGAGAAGAAGAAACTAGAGAGATATGGATTTGATACCTCCTTGGTCACAAAGCATTCCATCTATATGGCTAAGGAATCCAACAACGAAGAACCAACATCATATGAAGAATCTCATAGCAAGAAGGAATGGAGAGAAGCAATGGATGAAGAAATTGAAGCCCTCATGGACAATGGCACATGGGAACTTGTTCCTAGAAAACCATCGATGAAGGTAATTGGATCAAGGTGGATTTATAAAGTAAAAAGGAATTCAGATGGTAGTATTAATAGATACAAGGCAAGGCTATTAGCCAAGGGGTTTGCCAAAACTCATGGCATAGACTATGAAGAGACGTTCTCACCTGTTGCTAAAATGCATACCATTAGAGTACTTCTTAGCATTGCTATATCCAAGAATTGGAAGCTATATCAACTAGATGTAAAGAATGCATTTCTCAATGGTTGGATTTCAGAGAAAGTTTATATGGCACAACCACCTGGTTATGAAGATGCACATCATCCAAATTATGTGTGTAAATTGAAGAAGGCTCTGCATGGTTTGAAGCAAGCTCCAAGAGCTTGGAATCATAGGTTACTTACCTACTTGTAGGACCAAGGATTCAAAGCTAGCAAAGCACACACATCCTTATTCATGAAGAGGAATGGATCAAAGGTCATATATCTTTCTGTATATGTACATGACATTATAATTATAGGGAGTGATGTCAATGTAATTAAACAAGGATAAAATGAAAGATGAATTCAAGATCAGTGATCTTGTAACTCTCACTTATTTTCTTAGACTTGAACTTGTCTATACAGATGCTAGTATCTACATCAATCAAAGGAAGTATGCACATGACATGCTTTCTAAGTTTAAAATGGAGAATACTAAGTGTGCAGGTATACCCATGGGGTTGAATCATTAGATAAGTACTTGTGAGGGAGAACTTATTGAGGATATCATAAGCTATCAAAGCTTGGTAGGAAGCTTGAACTATGCAACCCTCACAAGGGTGGACATATACTATAGTATTAGCACACTCAGTCAATTTATGCACAACCCAAGGAGGCCACATATGGAAGCAACCAAGAGAGTCCTCAAATACTTGAAGGGCACCATCAATGAAGGAGTTTTCTACCCCTTCACCTTTGAAATTGATCTCAAACTTTACTCTGATTCGGATCAGGCTGGGTCAAAGGATGACAAGAAGATTACCTTAGGATATTTGTCATATGTAGGACAAAAACTAATCTCTTGGGCATCAAAGAAGCAACCAACTATTTCTCTATCATCTACTAAAGCTGAATATAGAGGATTGGCACATGCAACACAAGAAGCTGTGCGGTTAAAATATATATACTTAGATTTGGGGTTACATACCTTAGCTCCTCACATCTTTGGTGATAACACAAATTCACTTTAATTAGCAGCTAATCCATTGTACCATGCTAGAACCAAACATACTGAAGTCCATTATCATTATGTAAGAGAGAAGCTGATGAGCAAGGATATTCAATTATCCTATGTTTGTACTAATCTTCCATGTGTAGATATATTCACTAAATCATTGGATGGTATCAAACTAGCTAGGTTTTAAAGCATGATTGGATTTCTAGAAATTATAAAGCATTGTTTATATACACTGTTAATGAGAGAGTCGTAGGAATATCCCCTTGTAATCTTAAAAAAATAATACCTTAAAAACTTAAAAATCTATGAAGAAATTTCTGGCCTTGTTAGGCACGAATTACAAGTGGAGTTAGGAGTGCTTGATAGCTGAATGATTTGTCAAATTGAGGATAACTTTTAGGTAAAGTCCCTCCAAGATTTGAATTCAAATATCTCTATATATACACACATGTATATATAGAGCTTAGAGCTACATTCTCAGGAGACTTTGATCAAGCACCAAGCCATAAGTGAAGCACACATTGCACTCCTCCTTCCCAAAGCTTCATGTACATTTATATCATGTAAAATATGTGCAATAGAGATTGATTTTCAAGCTACATCTTGGAGTTCTTCTCATGTGCTGCTACAAGTTCACATTAATATTTTTAGTCAACTTTAGTGAGTGATTTCTTTGTGTGTAGTCAATCTTTGGCTGAGCTTTAAATTGGTACAGATAATTTGATACGTCTATTCTCTCATACAAATTTTCATCATCATTGCTTTATTGCTTTATGAGTTACATTCATTTGAACTCAACTGAGTAATTTGGGAGTTAGTTCCTAAAATGTCGAGATGAAACCCCTCTATTTCTATATTTATCTCTATCAATATGATTCATCAAAATTCATCAATTTTTTTGCTTTAGATTCATTATCTATCTATTTAAAAGTGTGTGAAATATCTATGTCCAATGTTTTGCACTCTATGAACTCTGAGTTAATTTCCAGTGCTATCCATCCCAAAATAGCAAGTTTTGCTTCATTTGTTTTGTGTCAACTAGTCTTCCTTGATGAATCAATTTGAGATTGATGCTCCAAAGCACTAGAAGCATTTATATGCATTTTGAGAAATCATAAGGTGTCTAAGTATCATTAATGAAGCTATCTTGGTAGGTGTAGAGCAAGTTTTTGCAACCCCAAGCACACCTTTGGAGTATCAACCATCTCTCCTCACACGGGGGATAGGTGAGAGAGAGAGAGAGAGCAAGAGAGAGAGATAGAGAGAGAGAGAGAATGAGAGAGAGAGGGGGAGGGAGAGAGAGAGAGAGACCCCAATTATGTCCCACTTGCGTTTTCTTATTAACGAGAATTAACGAGATACGTAATCCCATCCAATCCAATTGCAAAAAACAATGGGGCAAGTTGATAGCATTGAGTGATCGCATGCTTCAAAAAGATAGATGGGAAGAGATGGCCATTTATGTTGATCCAATAAAAAATATTCCCTAGGATCATATACACCATTTTAATAAACTTAGGATCAAGTCTGAGGTCCTCAGTGGAATGGAGGATAAAATACTACTTGAGCCTCTCATAAGCTTTCTCAAGATCAATTTTAAGAAAGATAATGTTTTGAGAAGACCCCCTCAGATAATCAATTCCTTCCTGAACAACTATGATGACTTTGAGGACAGATCTACCTACTTTGATTAAGTCTCTCTGATCTTCATTGATCCACAAGTAGATGTGGCAAGTAGTATGGTTCGAAAGGGTCTTGGTGAAAATATTGTATCCTCTTTGGTGCATGATGCTAGGCCTCTGGTTTCCAAATCTACTCTTATAATCTTTCTTGTGGATGATCTTAGCAACCCCGTCAATCAAACATCTCAGAAATGCACCAAATATAAGTACTTCACACAAAACTTAGCAAAAACTTAGCAAAGAGGGAGTGCCAAAAGCCCCTTAAAGGTTTTAAAGAACCCGTTTTTAAGCTTGTTCATGGTTATGTACTTTCTTACGTTGATGCAGGTTACACTTATTGGAGATTATGCTCACATACCTTCTCAAATAAATGGAAAATTGGATCCCAAAGCAGAGGTGCATCTTTATTGGATATGATCAAAATCAAGAAGGATACAAATTGTATAATCACGCTAGCAAAGGTTTTTTAGTTAGTAGGGATGTACTCTCTGATGAAAATAAATCTTGGTTTGATGATGATAGGAAAGTGAAGTTGCCCTATGACTTGGAAGAAGATTTTCCATCTTTTCCAACAAAGGAACCAAAGCATCATGAAGATACTGACTTTGAAGATGACTTGAGAGATTTAGAGAAATTGAAGCTATGGAAGAACAAAGGGAAAGCTAAGGTGCAAGACCTAGCTCACGGATCTGAAAGGTAGACCTTCTCACCTGTTGCTAAAATGCATACCATTAGAGTACTTGTTAGCATTGCTATATCCAAGAATTGGAAGCTATATCAACTAGATGTAAAGAATGCATTTCTCAATGGTTGGATTTCAGAGGAAGTTTATATGGCACAACCACCTGGTTATGAAGATGCACATCATCCAAATTATGTGTGTAAATTGAAGAAGGCTCTACATGGTTTGAAGCAAGCTCCAAGAGCTTGGAATTCATAGGTTACTTACCTACTTGTAGGACCAAGGATTCAAAGCTAGCACAACACACACATCCTTATTCATGAAGAGGAATGGATCAAAGGTCATATATCTTTGTGTATATGTACATGACATTATAGGGAGTGATGTCAATGTAATTAAACAAGGATGTCCTTGTTTAATTATAGGGAGTGATGTCAATGTAATTAAACAAGGATAAAATGAAAGATGAATTCAAGATCAGTGATCTTGTAACTCTCACTTATTTTCTTAGACTTGAACTTGTCTATACAGATTCTAGTATCTACATCAATCAAAGGAAGTATGTACATGACATGCTTTCTAAGTTTAAAATGGAGAATACTAAGTGTGCAGGTACACCCATGGGGTTGAATCATTAGATAAGTACTTGTGAGGGAGAACTTATTGAAGATATCATAAGCTATCAAAGCTTGGTAGGAAGCTTGCATTATGCAACCCTCACAAGGGTGGACATATACTATAGTGTTAGCACACTCAGTGAATTTATGCACAACCCAAGGAGGCCACATATGGAAGCAACCAAGAGAGTCCTCAAATACTTGAAGGGCACCATCAATGAAGGACTTTTCTACCCCTTCACCTTTGAAATTGATCTCAAACTTTACTCGGATTCCGATCGGGCTGGGTCAAAGGATGACAAGAAGATTACCTTAGGATATTTGTCATATGTAGGATGAAAACTAATCTCTTGGGCTTAAAAGAAGCAATCAACTATTGCTCTATCATCTACTGAAGCTGAATATAGAGGATTAGCACATGCAACACAAGAAGCTGTGCGGTTAAAATCTATATACTTAGATTTGGGGTTACATACCTTAGCTCCTCACATCTTTGGTGATAACACAAATTCACTCAATTAGCAGCTAATCCATTGTACCATGCTAGAACCAAACATACTGAAGTCCATTATCATTATGTAAGAGAGAAGCTGATGAGCAAGGATATTCAATTATCCTATGTTTGTACTAATCTTCCATGTGTAGATATATTCACTAAATCATTGGATGGTATCAAACTAAGTAGGTTTTAAAGCATGATTGGATTTCTAGAAATTATAAAGCATTGTTTATATACACTGTTAATGAGAGAGTCGTAGGAATATCCCCTTGTAATTCTTAAAAAAATAATACCTTGAAAACTTAAAAATCTATGAAGAAATTTATGGCCTTGTTAGGCACGAATTACAAGTGGAGTTAGGAGTGATTGATAGGTGAATGATTTGTCAACTTGAGGATAACTTTTAGGTAAAGTCCCTCCAAAATTTGAATTCAAATATCTCTATATATACACACATGTATATATAGAGCTTAGAGCTACATTCTCAGGAGACTCTGATCAAGCACCAAGCCATAAGTGAAGCACACATTGCACTCCTCCTTCCCAAAGCTTCATGTACATTTATATCATGTAAAATATGTGCAATAGAGATTGATTTTCAAGCTACATCTTGGAGTTCTTGTCATGTGCTACTACAAGTTCACATTAATATTTTTAGTCAACTTTAGTGAGTGATTTCTTTGTGTGTAGTCAATCTTTGGCTGAGCTTTAAATTCGTACAAATAATTTGATACGAAATTTTCATCATCATTGCTTTATTACTTTATGAGTTACATTCATTTGAATTCAACTGAGTAATTTGGGAGTTAGTTCCTAAAATGTCGAGATGAAACCCCTATATTGCTATATTTGTCTCTATCAATATGATTCATCAAAATTCATCAAATTTTTTGCTTTAGATTCATTATCTATCTATTTAAAAGTGTGTGAAATATCTATGTCCAATGTTTTGCGCTTTGTGAACTTTGAGTTAATTTTTAGTGCTATCCATCCCAAAATAGCAAGTTTTGCTTCATTTGTTTTGTGTCAACTAGTCTTCCTTGATGAATCAATTTGAGATTGATGCTCCAAAGCACTAGAAGGATTTATATGCATTTTTAGAAATCATAAGGTGTCTAAGTATCATTAATGAAGCTATCTTGGTAGGTGTAGAGCAAGTTTTTGCAACCCCAAGCACACCTTTGGAGCATCAACCATCTCTCCTCACACGGGGGAGAGAGAGAGAGAGAGAGAGAGAGAGAGAGAGAGAGAGAGAGAGAGAGCAAGAGAGAGAGAGAGAGAGAGAGAGAGAGAATGAGAGAGAGAGGGGGAGGGAGGGAGAGAGAGGTGGGAGAGAGAGAGAGGTGGGAGAGAGAGAGAGAGAGAGAGAGAGAGAGAGAATGAGAGAGAGAGGGGGAGGGAGGGAGAGAGAGGTGGGAGAGAGAGAGAGAGAGAGAGAGAGAGAGAGAGAGAGAGAGAGAGAGAGAGAGAGAGAGAGCCCAATTATGTCCCAGTTGCGTTTTCTTATTAACGAGAATTAACGAGATACGTAATCCCATCCAATCCAATTGCAAAAAACAATGGGGCAAGTTGATAGCATTGAGTGATCGCATGCTTCAAAAAGATAGATGGGAAGAGATGGCCATTTATGTTGATCCAATAAAAAATATTCCCTAGGATCATATACACCATTTTAATAAACTTAGGACCAAGTCCGAGGTCCTCAGTGGAATGGAGGATAAAATACTACTTGAGCCTCTCATAAGCTTTCTCAAGATCAATTTTAAGACAGATAATGTTTTGAGAAGACCCCCTCGGATACTCAATTCCTTCCTGAACAACTATTGACTTTGAGGATAGAGCTACCTACCTTTGATTAAGTCTCTCTGATCTTCATTGATGCACGAGTAGATGTGGCAAGTAGTATGGTCCGAAAGGGTCTTGGTGAAAATCTTGTAACCTGTTTGGTGCATGGTGCTAGGCCTCTGGTTTCCAAATCTACTCTTATAATCTTTCTTGTGGATGATCTTAGCAACCCCGTCAATCAAACATCTCAGAAATGCACCAAATATAAGTACTTCACACAAAACTCAGCAAAAACTTAGCAAAGAGGGAGTGCCAAAAGCCCCTTAAAGGTTTTAAGGAACCCATTTTTAAGCTTGTTCATGGTTATGTACTTTCTTACGTTGATGCAGGTTACACTTATTGGAGATTATTGTTACGATTTTTTATGTTTTTTTGTGTATGAGAGCTTGGGCTGCTTGGAGAAGTATCCGCTTGGTCGGTGTCTTCCCCTTCAGAGTTCACTCGATTGTACACTTTTGTCCATTCGTAATGCATTCATTCACTCTGATTGAATGTTCCAGGGCACACATCGCCTTCCATTGCAAACAGTAATCGAACATGTGCATTCATTTCCTTCCGTTTGTTTTTGTTGGCTACACGATAAATAAAAAAGGGACCTTCATAATTATTGCTTGTTATCATATATCTCACATTGAAAAAGGAAAAAAAAAAAGAGAGAACAGAAACGCATTCCAATTTTTGCCAAACTGTCACGTGTATCCAAAGAATGTATACAAGATTGACAAACTCGATAAAGATGTTGGATAGAAACTATGGAAACCACATATGCATGTCGGAAACTACAGATGCAGCCTACTTGATTGGTTATGTAGGATCTAGTCACCATAGCTCACCCCATTCTTAGTCTCTATGGAGTTGACTAGGAAATTAGCCCTTGTTCTTATTTCAATTTCACTTAAGTTGACATTCATCAATTTTTCCTCTAACAATCTAATATGCGTGAGAAAAGTATTGAGTTGACTCTTTGCACAATCACATAGCAGTATGTAAAACAGTCACCCTTGGTCTCCTAGCATTGTTTAAGAAAAGGCAACTTAGTAGTCCATCCAATGTGAAGCACGAAGGGCCTATTTGTACCCAAGGAACATTGAAAATGGCCTATTTCTTCACTTAGATCCTATTTTTCTGTGCAAACCATGCCCACCATAGCCCACTAGCACTCCTTTTTTCTTCAAGAGACACTAATATTAATTTGAGCCTTATAAAATAAGGGGGAGTATTGTAAACATTTTCTTTGGCTCTAATACTATTTAGCTATTAGCATACCACCATAAGTAGACGCATTGTCTTGAACCTACTAGTCCATAAGTAAATGCTTAGTTTACCTAGTTTAAAGCCTCAAGGGAGCTAGAATAATCCTCATGATGTTTCTCATATTTATTTGGACATGGTTTCGGCCTCCAAATGAGCTACAAGACCTATTGTTTAAAGAAAATTGGACACTTTAGTGTGAAGATAGCCCTTCAAAAATCTATGAGAGTGAAACGGCTCTCATTTGGATTAGCACATTTGAGCCTCTAGCTTTTTTTAGCTTGTCATCCTTTCAAATTTCCTAAGGAAAACAAGGATATTTTTGGAGCAATCATGCCTCTTGTCTGTGTGTGACTGTGTGTGCATGCATGAATGTGTATGCTTTCCTCCGGATTTTCTAGATGCATCTGCTTCTTATTGGTCTTTTGTATATCCTTCATAGCATCTATTGGTTGCTCCATGGATTCGCAATGCTAGCTCTTGATTAATCTCATACTCTTCTTCATTTCTTTTCTTTGAATAAATCTACTCTTTTTCCTGTAATTAAATATTTTAAAGGAGTACTTTCAAATTTGTGAAGCTCATACATTCCATTATTAAACACAGACATCACTACTTAGTGCCCAAACCATCTTTTAGTAGGTTTCTTTCTTGCATCATATTGAGTATCAAATGTACTATCATACACCAATACCGACTCATTAGTCTCAATCTTATTTGGCCTAAGTCGATGAGTTTTGTCAAAGTAAATTGTATTCTTTAACCTTGACTCCTTTATCTTTTGCACTACTTCCTTTAACTTTTCATTTCTTTGTTCTGATTGTTTTGTCCTCAAGGATAATTATTATTCTCTTGTCATTCCATGATTCCAAGGGAGCCTCATCCACTTGAGAATCTGAGTCTGGATAGGGCAAACTTTTTTTTGACAATACATCAATTCAATAGGCATAAATCATGTACAACGAGTAATGCAAGTGGAAGATACATAGGCCACTTCTTTATGTCTCCATTGTCGGCATTAGAGATCACCTTTGCAATAGAAGGATGACCTCTATCTTTCTTTCAATTTGCCTCAAGGTTATAGGCAGTAGTGAAAGACAAATCAACCCCATTTTGGTCAAAGTTTTCATTCACCTCTCTCGCATCTAGTTCTTCCCAATCTGCAAGCACTTTCTCTACATATCTGAATCATGAAATCACTTCTTCTAAAAGAAATCTCCATACATTATAAGTGGTCTTCATACGAAGAGCTCCACCTTCCACATGGTTAGTCAACTGCTCTCTAGAAAGTACTATGTATCTCATTTTATCAATTGCTTTGGACATGGTTACAAGGTCAGCTACCCACTTGTAATGAATTCAAGGAGGGTAAGTTGGATGTAACGAATCTCTATGCCTAACTGAAGAATGCACTTGACATGTGGCACATGTGCTTACAAAGACTTAAACACTCACATATATTGCTAGCCACCAGTAGGATTCCCTAATCTTCTCCTACATTGCATAAAGTCCTTTGTGACCTGCCCATAAGGTCTCATGCATTTCTTTCATGATCTTGCTCTAAAAACTTCTATTACTCAGTATATGTTGAGGATTCTTCACCGTACCTTTAGCATGTTGCCAAATAAATCCATCCTTTAGGAAGAAGTTGTAAGACTTCTCTTGATGGATCGAAAGTTATTTGTAGACCAGCCTAAGGAAGGTTTTAGTGAACTCAGATAATTTCGTATGTCTTTCCATTCTCCACCGTTTTCATTCTCATGGAATTTCTCATAAAGATAGACTAGTGGATCATGTCTTATCATATTTATATCTCTTTTTATCTCATCATCATCGTAATTGTCATTAGACTTCACTCTTGCAAGCATATTAGCAGCTTTATTTAACTTTTCAACTATGTGAACAAAAGTTGGTTTAATAAACTTTACATATGAAATACACCTAAGCATCACAATATCCGGAGAAGATCATATCAAAGAATGAAAATTAGTCTCTATTACAACATTAGCCCTAAGGAAATATTCTTTATTAGATTCCAATGGAGTCACAAATCCCCATAATTCTCTCAAGAGAAAACTCCCTATCTTAACAAAACACCCTACTTGATTAGTGAAATGAAACATCATGTCCCCAACACGTGGTGGATTTTCACCACACGATGCTAACATACAAAATAATAATATTATTGTTATTAAAACCGAAGTTTTCCCTTGAACCTTCATTATTTTTCGAAAATTTAATCATCCATTTGATGATCATTTTGTTGGCCATGGCTTCCACATCTAAAGTTCCTTGTCTGGTCTTATCTTTGGAGCTAGAGAAAGTTTTTCATTTATGTTGATCCAATCAAAGACATTCCCAAGGAGCATGGACACCATGTTAATATTTTTAGGATCAAATCTGAGGTCCTCGACGGATTGGAGGATAAAATCTTGCGTGATCCTCTCATAAACTTTTTCAAAATCAATTTTAAGTAAGATACTGTTTTGAGAAGGCTCCCACGCATATTTAATTCAGCCCAAACAACTATGATGATTTTGAAGATAGATCTACCTACCTTTGATGAAGCCTTTCTGATCTTCATTGATCCATGAGTAGATATGGCAAGCAGTATGATTGATTGGAAAGGGTCTTGGTGAAAATCTTGTAACATGTTTGGTTAGGACCGAATCCAAGGTCCTCGATGAAAGATAATGTTTTGAGAAGACTCCCTCGCATACTCAATTCCTTCCCAAACAACTATGATGAATTTGACATTTACCTACCTTTGATGAAGATATGGTAGATATGGCAAGCAGTATGGTTGGAAAGAATCATGGTGAGAATCTTGTAACCTATGTGGTGGTGCATGGTGCTAGGCCTCTGGTTTTCAAATCTACTCTTATTATCTTTCTTGTGGATGATCTTATTAGCCTACATTTCTTATTTAAATAAATTAATTAATTTAAGCTTAGTTTAAGGGTTTAATGATGATAAATAATATCTATTTTAACCCTTTTAATATAGTAAATCCTAGAAACCCTATTGGAAACCCATAAAACCCCCTGGGTTAGACCATTAAAATCCTTCTGAACCCTAGCTTTAACCCATTATAACTCATCTAAACCCTTAACATTAACCAAATCTTATAAACAACACATGAATTCAAGAAACCCTAGGCTGAATACCCATAATTCTTGAATGTAAAAATAGGAAATTCTCATTAAATGAGTAATTAGGGTAAACCCTAACATGAACATATGTCCTGCTTCATCCTTCATACCTGAAAACACTTTCAAAATAGTTAATCCAATTAACACAACTGATCAACAGTGATATAAAAGAGGTTTAGAATTCACCAATAAATATTTTAATTTTTCGGGTCATCAATTGGAAGATGCAAATCTTCCCGACATCCACCGCCACCAAATCTGCACATCGTCCCGATGGGCCAACTTGCAGATTAAGGGAAGCAGCATTTTCAATGATTATCCTGAAAGTAAATCATAGAACAACATCAATTCTTTTTTAAATATATTTAATCTTATCAAATTTTAAATCTTTTCAACATGCACATGAAGTTTATTTCAATTACATCTGGCAATGAAAACATATTAAAGTATAAAGGTAAACTATTAACCTTTTCAGTCAACAAACATTAGTTTACATTTTTTCCATTTATAAACTATGTAAAGATTAGTATAAAATAGAATTCATTTTCATTCATTCAAATGCAGGTTTCGTCATATATATGCATTCACATATGAGCAATCAAGTATGCCAAAGAAATCTACTAAATCTACTTGGACAGACAGCCGCCTTGTATGCCCAATTTTAATCACTAGATGTGTTTTTTCACAACTAGTTTCTTCATATAAATATGATGTAAACTTCATATCGATAATAAATGTAAATACCTTTTTGGGATGGAAGAAGGTATAACTTCCATGTCAATATTCTTTTTTTTTTTTTTCGCTACTTTTTTGTTTTAAAGGGGAAAGGCTTAACCCCTTAATCCGAGCTAAGGATCTAGCTGCATGGACAAGAAAGATCTAGGTTTTCACAGACATGAATCATGCAACAATATGCTCCTACACATATACAACTACTTTTGTTATCTAAATGAACTACAAATCCTTCTATTTTTAACAAATCTCACTTAATCTATAAATGTAAAAATATAAATTATGTCTATTTTCCTAATATGGTTAAATAGAGTCCTTTATAAATTAATATTCTTCATTCCAGTTTTTATCAATTAGTTTTATATGAATGCAAATAAAATACGTAAAACAAAATTTTAAGACAAAGAAAAATACGACATAAAATCAATTTTATCTTCAATCTGCTTCATCTTCAATCTGCTCTCTTTAAATTTATCAGAACTTTTGGCATAACATCTTCAATTGCTTTGATCAATGCATCTTCAGAACCTGTAATCACTTATAAAATAGAAGCTACAAAACAAGTAATCTTCATTATCATTTATCTTGCAAATATAAATTCATATATTCTATCAGATTCATCTTCATCATGTCACAAATTTCATCATAAGAAATTCATAGTGGTTATAATTATCATACATAATTCATTCTTAATTTTTTTAAATAGGTTTTTCAACCTATGAAACACAGTTCATAAAATTTAGGAAAAATCAAAATGTTCAAAGTTTTTTTTTAACTTGTATCTTTATGAATGAGCATCATTTTTTTTATATCAATGAAAAATTCATATCTGGATTATAAAAGTTCCTCTTACTCATCATATGGTATATCAATAAAATCATCCTCATATTGTAACATTTTTTTCATGTTCTTCATATTTATCATGATCATATTTATATCATAAATATTTCTTTCTTTTAAAAGTATATCATCATAATTGTTGTAAACAAAGATCATTTTGTGCAAAATATTCATCATAATAATATTCTTCATAATTGTTCTTCATAATAGATTTCTTCTTATTTGTGAAAGAAAAAAAATCATAAATTTATCATAAGTTTAGGAAATGACAAGCATATTGATCAAAATCATTTGCAAGCATAATTACAAACATGTTTTTGTTTAATTTGAAACAAACTTTGTGTTTTCATATTTTAGAATTCTTTTGATTAAACAAATCGTAATGTAAACTTAATCATAAGTTTGTAATTAGCTTTTCAAACATTAAAACTAAACAATTTAGGTATATGTTTCTCAATTTTTAGGAAAACAGCATATATGCAGCAAGCAAAAATCAAAATTTGAAATGTTTTATCTTCAATAAACAATTCCATCACAATAAAACTATTCACTTAAATTCTTCTCCTTTTTCTTACCTTTAGATGAGTTTTTGATATTATTTTCAATCTTCCATATGGCTTCTTGTACCCATTTTCCCATATTCTTGTCATGTTCTGATTGAAGTTGAAGATTTTCGTCTTCAGATGTTTGTACTGTTCTTTCATCATTTTTATTTTGATCACATTTATTGTCAATTTCTATGACTTTAGGTTCTGTTTTAACCGCCTGTATATCTATATTTCCATCAATTGATTGTTCATTTTCATCATCTTTTATCTTTACATCTTCTTCTTTCTTAAACTTTTTCAATGTATCTTGATCCTTAGATTTAATTTGAAGATCAATGTTATTCATAGATTTAGGTTTAATAAGGTTTTGATCATTGTCCAAACATTCACATTTAGGCACAATCTTGGTGTTCATAGAATGTAATTGACATACATTGCTTTTCTCCTTATGACTCTTAGGTTTCCATTGTTTTTGAAGTTTGGTTTTAGGACTAAATTTTTCTTGGTCAAAATAGTCTATCATTCCTCCTCTACCTAAGTTTAATCTCAATGGTAGATGCGTTTGATAATCACATATTTTCTGTTCACTTTCTAATACCAATTGTTGGCTACATGCTTTCTCATAGGCCATACAATTCCCATAAGTATGACCTAGTTGGTCACACCAGAAGCATCTTACAGTTCTCTTCGGTCTTTGATATAAAGCCTTAGGATCAACTTTTCTATGATCGGGTAAAGGATTTTGGTCAATAGAATACATAGATCTACTTTGAACTCGTACTTGATATCTATCTTTGCATTCACATGTAGCACTTTCGTGTATTTGATTGTTTAACCTTTCAATGTTCTCTTTTAAACTTGCAATTTCATGACCAATCGTTTTGAATGATGAAATTTCTTTTACATGATTTGCTATTGTTTCCATATTTTCATTCAAATTTGAGAGTTCATAATGAAGAATTCCTTCTAAATTCCTAAACTCGTGATCAAATTGAGTATCTATTGACTTAAGATTTGCATTAAAATCAGATACTACTGTAGTTAAGATTGAAAGAAACGAGTTTAAGGACTCAAGCTTGGAATTAAGCTTTAAATCTATAGATGAAATTAATCGTGCTTCCATATCATGCAGAAGATTTTCTACATTAGATGTCATTTTCATTTAATTATGTGCAAGCAAAAAGAATCCAAATATAAATACCTGGAATTTGAATCGAAGAAGAGGCTTAAAGAGTGACTTGTGTATAAGTTTATACAATTTTTAATAGAATCAAAATCTAATACATCAGTTGCTAATGGATGATTGTGCAAACGTTCTTGCTTCTAATGTCGATGAAAAGGGGTGGCGAGATGAGGATAGCTACTTGCCACTCTTCGTGGAGGCGCTCAGTTCCCTAGGGAACAGCCTTCAACACCTAGAAGAGTGCAAGGAGTCAAAGACAAAGCCACTGCTCCCACGGATGAAGAAGCTTCTGCAATCCAACCTGTCGATATCATGTATGCACATGCACGAAAAATTTAAATTTTATACCTGAGCTGCAAGGCCGTTTGTTCACGTCGGGTTCACCAATGTCGGGTCGTGAGAGATGCTCGGATGGTGGATCAAGTCATCCGCCTAAATTGTTCGGCACACGCGGGGTGTCTGTAGCAAACTCAGGCTTATGAAAATAAGGGTTCTAATGAGAAAACAATTTAAATTACCTAATTCTATGACTGAAACTAAGGTCTTTAAATAGTTTAGATAGCTATGGACCGTAAGGACGGGCAGCCTCGTACCTAGCAACAACTTCCTGATATGAGATTAAAACTAGTGACTCTTCTGTTACGCGTTCCATCATGGTTTCTTCTACTAAACTATCAGGTAAGCTAGAGGTTTCTGGTCTGTCTAGAGTTGGCGGAACATTTTCTATATTTTCAATAGTACTGTGCTCAGACTCGTGAACTAATTTAGAAGACATCAAAGAAAGTAATGAGAAACAATATTGTTGCAAAACTGCTTGATTAAATTAATTGATAAGCTAATGGTTCAAATCAATAATTCTAATACAAATGGAAGGTCTAAATAAAGGGATGAATGTCTAATCAATTGGATAGCTGACTAATTGGAAAATAAGATTTAAATGAATCTTCAATCTTGCTGCTTCTCTTTGCTTCACTTCAATAGCTTCAACTCATCAATGTTTCTGCAAAAAAAACATTAACATTAGTAATATTACAAAATCAATAAGAAACATATAATCCATACTTTACATACATTAAATCATACACATGCTAACATGCACTTCTAAATACATATAACCATGCACATACATCACTTGCACTTATGAAAACATACTTTTAATACAAAATCATATGCATATTAGCACTTAGATGTATGCATACAAACACATCCATGAGCTCTATTATGAATACAAACTCAGTAAATAATTATAATAAATATAGGTATATCTCATATATACTTCTAACTCATGCATTCATAAGTAACTAGCTAAGCCAATTAATGTTTTCATATTCTCTAAGTATTACTCCATAATAATTAACACATTAAATACCTAAAAAAAATGATTTATGCAATAAGATAATTAAATTAACTTAACAATTTAACTCTCTCTTTCTCTTTCTCTCTTTCTCTCTCTCTCTCTCTCTCTCTTTTTCTCTCTCTTTCTTTCTCTCTCTTTCTTTCTCTCTCTCTTTCTCTCTCTCTCTCTCTTTCTTCCCCTCTCTCTTTTTCTCTCTCTTTCTTTCTCTCTCTCTCTCTACGCCGATCTCTCTCTCTCTCTCTCTCTCTCTCTCTCTCTCTCTCTCTCTCTCTCTCTCTCTCTCTCTCTCTCTCTCTCTCTCTCTCTCTCTCTCTCTCTCTCTCTCTCTCTGCGCCGATCTCTCTCTCTCTCTCTCTCTCTCTCTCTCTCTCTCTCTCTTTCTCTGTCTGCTCTCTCTCTTCCCCGTTCTCTCTCTGCCTGCCTACCTCTCTCTCTCTCTCTCTCTCTCTCTCTCTCTCTCTCTCTCTCTCTCTCTCTCTCTCTCTCTCTCTCTCTCTCTCTCTCTCTCTCTCTCTCTCTCTCTCCCCTTCTCTGTCTGCGCGCTGCCGCGCTCAGACAGAGGAGGGGAGGGAGAGAATCTCTCTCTCTCTCTCTCTCTCTCTCCTTCTCTGTCTGCTCTCTCTCTCTCTCTCTCTCTCTCTCTCTCTCTCTCTACGCGCTGCTGCGCGCAGCGCCAGGGAGGGAGGGAGAGACTTTCACTCTCTCTCTCTCTACTCTCTCTCTCTCTCTCTCTGCGTGCTTCTACGCGCAGCGCCAAGGAGGGAGGGAGAGACTTTCACTCTCTCTCTCTCTACTTTCTCTCTCTCTATCTCTGCCGATCTCTCTCTCTCTCCTTCTCTGTCTGCACGCTGCTGCGCTCAAACAGAGGAGGGGAGGGAGAGAATTTCTCTCTCTCTCTCACACACACATACACACATCACACACACATACACTTCACACACACACATACATCACATACACACATACATCATCACACATACATACACTTCACATCACATACACACACACATATCACATACACGCGCACACACACATCACATACATCACATCACATACACTTCACATCACATACACACACACATATCACATACACGCGCACACACACATCACATACATCACATCACATACACTTCACATCACATACACACACATATCACATACACGCGCACACACACATCACATACATCACACGCAATGTTGCAGGAACCAAGACCAAGCCATGGAATAGGCATGGGCATGCTTCCAGCCGGACAATCAACATCAAGATCATCGTACACAACAGTACATGATGGCTTAATATCCCGAGCACAAGGAGGGTCTAATGAGAAAGAAGGAAAAACAGAAGAAAGTAAGAGCAGAAGAAAGTACCTGCAAAAAAAACATTAAGAGAAACTTGAGCTCAACACTCATTTAAATACAAACGCAAGTCGTTTCTAAACCACTCTTTTTAGTTTTAACTTTTAATCTACAACCACACTTTAATCTCCTTACTTCCACCACACTTTCCAGTTTAACTTTTCTACTTTAATTACACTTAATTTCTACTCCTCTCTTTTCATCTTCACTAATTCTCTCCACTCTTTCTCTTAACCAACTTTTTTCACTTTAAGTGCATCTTCTATTGAGACCACTCCTTAAATCTCTTTAGTTACACAACTTATATAAACCATTCTTTTTCCTAGCACTCATATAGTCCACTAGTTATTTATCCATTTAATTAATCATTTTAATCTAATTAGCCTACATTTCTTATTTAAATAAATTAATTAATTTAAGCTTAGTTTAAGGGTTTAATTAATTAGAACCTTAGTATTTAAATTCACACATTTACTTAAAGTAATTATTAATAGCATAGTTTAATTTAGAATACATAAATATATAATTAATGATGATAAATAATATCTATTTTAACCCTTTTAATATAGTAAATCCTAGAAACCCTATTGGAAACCCATAAAACCCCCTGGGTTAGACCATTAAAATCCTTCTGAACCCTAGCTTTAACCCATTATAACTCATCTAAACCCTTAACATTAACCAAATCTTATAAACAACACATGAATTCAAGAAACCCTAGGCTGAATACCCATAATTCTTGAATGTAAAAATAGGAAATTCTCATTAAATGAGTAATTAGGGTAAACCCTAACATGAACATATGTCCTGCTTCATCCTTCATACCTGAAAACACTTTCAAAATAGTTAATCCAATTAACACAACTGATCAACAGTGATATAAAAGAGGTTTAGAATTCACCAATAAATATTTTAATTTTTCGGGTCATCAATTGGAAGATGCAAATCTTCCGGACAGCGCTCTATGTGGAGAACGCATTAATGGGAGTGAATCCGTAGATTGTGGAAGAGTCTGATTGTAGACCGTAAAACTGTGAGAGCGTAACCAGAGTCTTGATAAGTAATTCGTATTGACAGAGATTTTTACCATTAAGATATGGTGATGTGAGTGAATTAATTAAGAGAGTTAATTGGGAAAATCAAGTATAGGGCCTCTGTTTAACAGACCCCTTCCACTCCCAACAACCCGAATAGAGCTTAAATGCGCTTCTGATGGCAAAAGCACGTTTAACAGCGGACTTAGCTAAGCCGACTACTGAAGAACTCCAAAGAGCAGAATCCAATTTATTTGAATCAAATTCTGCTCTTAAAACACAGATGACATTGGTCGCTCAACTTCAGAAAGACATCGCAGGAACTCGAAGAGAAAGAGATGCTTATTACCGGACCATCCAATTTCAGAATCAAGAATTGGAGAGAAGAGAGAACCAATTGGGTGCTCAAGAAGAAAGGGTATCTAGAGTTGATAAACAAATTCAAAACATGAAAGTGAAGCGGGACGCAGCTTTGGCAAATGACTTTTATCTGCAGGAAGCCTTTCACATGCAAAAATTTTGATGAGCCAGGTAATTGCAACAAGTTCAGTACGAGCTGATGCTCAACTCATAGAACCAGAGATCCTGAAAAAGATGTTGGACTCGCTGAAGCAGAAAATTGCCAGAACCTTTAAATTAGCTACAACAATGTATCTTCAGGGTATAGTTGATGAGCCATAAAATTTTGTATACCTACGGGTTCAAGTCCACCGTGCGTGCCAGTGTAAGCCGCCGAATTGGCAATTGTGACTAATGGAGTGCTTGAGAAGAGAGTGGGTCAACAATATATTGATCAAGAAGATTACATGTTAGGTTGGAATCTATCTTGTATAATTGATTCTCTGAATTATGTTTTTAAGTTTCTATTGATGAATGACTTCTCTCTTTTTTTTGTACCTGTATGGAAAACAAGAAAAGAAGATAAGTGAAAAGAGTGAATGATGGTTATCTGTGTTTGTTCCTTAAGTTTCTATTGATTCTCTGAATTATGTTTTTAAGTTTCTATTGATGAATGACTTCTCTCTTTTTTTTTGTACCTGTATGGAAAACAAGAAGACAAGATAAGTGAAAAGAGTGAATGATGGTTATCTGTGTTTTATGTGTGGGACTATGTTACCTATATGTGATGTGTCTCTATGACGTCATATATATATATATATATATATATATATATATATATATATATATATATATATATATATATATATATATATATATATATGTGTGTGTGTGTGTGTGTGTGTCTATTTATTCAAGTGTCCATGTATTCATAGTATATATATATATATATGTGCATGTGTATTAATGCCATTAGGTGAATATATATGTGTGCACGTGCTTATTATTTGTATATATGTTTGAATGAATGTATGTAAATTTAAAATAACACATAAAAGGAATAGAAACGCATAAGGAAAAACAAAATCTAAAATCCAATTAAGGTCTTTAGGATTTCCAAGCTCTATGTGATGTGGCGCCACGCAAGAGAGAAGCCAAATTCATATGAGAAGGGGAAGAGGTGGAAGGTTGTTTGACAAAGCTTAGAAAATGAGAAGGCACAAAAAACTCTATTTGAGAAAGAAGAGGATTGAAAGAATGGGGTGCACACATGGACTTGATGTGTTACCTTATCTTCAACATCAAAACTTCTAGAGGACAACACAATCACAAAAGCTAGTCAGGGATGCAAATTGAGGAGTACACATATGAATGAGGATCATAGCGAAGAAAAAGGAAAGGAATGAGTACACATATGAATGAGGACCACTTTTCTCACAAAAGAAAAAGGAAAGGAAGAAGGTTTGCCACTATTAAAACCAAAGTGTTGCGGATCATAGACGATTTTTATGAAGATAATAACTATAGTTAATGCTAATGTAAGTTATTAAAAATGGAAGTTTATAATTTTCTTCTACCCAAAAAAATAGAAGTTAACAATTATGATTTAGTACATTAAGAATGTTGAGAAAGTAAAGGAAAATGGAGAAAACGCAAATGTTGAAAAGACATAAAAAATTGGTTGTTGTCTTGAAATCACTTCTAGTTAGATTGGGCAAATGAGGCTGACGTATGCATGAGAGGAGTTAGTAGAATTTCATGGATATGTATGAATGCATGTTGTGAAATTATTTATATGAGATGATGACTATCTTTGAATGAGTGGATTAGGAAATTTCTTTCTTGAAATGCTAAACCAATTTTATAATGGATTTGGAACTTAATTTCAAGTAAGTGATGTACAAAACGATTACTAGTTGAAACTCTCATTTGTTGTTATCATATGCCAAGAAGAAAAAAATCATTTGTATTCATGAAACATAAATTGATTCGAGTTTTGATTTGTGATAAAAAAGAAGTTTTGATACTACTTGGGTATTGTTTTTTAGGATTGGTGTTGGTGCATTTTGCCCAAGCCTACATGCTTGATATGCTTGATATTATCCTCATTTGTAAGTCACATGAGTAGTCATGTGAACACCTCTTGTAAAAGAGTACATTTTATCTCTTGTAAATGGAAAAAGAAAAAAGTAAAAGGATGGCTTACCTCATCCATGATGTAAAAGCAAATTCGTGGCTCCAACTACCAAAATCACGAATTTTTGAGCTGAGGGAATCTCTCCTAACTTTGGGGATCACTTTTAGGTGGAGCCATTCGAATTCGAATTCAAAACTCCCTCCAAGAATAGCTATAAAAGGAGCAAGAAGGAAGAGGCGATTAGCAAGCCTTGTACGTGACCACTTGATGTCATTTTGTAGAGATTGAAGAGCTTACTCCATAGCTCTATCATTCTACTCCCATTGTGCAAAGATTCATTGCCAATGTGGTTGTAATCATATGTGAATCTATACATTTATTATCATCTACCTCTCTGTTTTGTTCTCTGCTATACTCACTCAGAGCAGTAACTTCAGAAGGTCATATCTCGAGTTTTACTGAACCTTTTTCAGTGTTTTAAAGTGCGTTGGATAGCTCTCACTGTCTAGTTTCTACGTATAAATTTGCAAGGTCATTGAATTTATAATTGTGGAGATATCTGCATTTTACTGCTTACTGGTCTATCTCTGCAGAGCCCCGAGAATTGTGGGAATGTTCCAGAACTTGATGAAACTTGTTCTCAGTGCTCAGTCCATCATTTGAAGTGTTTTAACTTGGAATAGGAAGCTTGCTAAGTCTATTTGCTATGCCCAAAAGGAATTTTTCTAATTCCTTCCAGGTTGAGAGCACTGTTCATTTTTTCCAGCAGGTGTATGTCCAAAAATAGCAAGTTTTGGGAGCTAGTCATTTCGCAACTTGTCGGTCTTGACTTAAACTTTTGGGATACATGTTCCAAAGTACTTGGCTGATATTTTGGTGGATTTAGGAAGCTCAAAGGGTCTACTAATCAACTCTGAAGTCTCAGTTGGCTGGTGTGAAGCTGGTTGTAGCGGCACCTACTCATCTTTGGATTGCATCCACCATCTCTCTTCACAGTGGTATCAGAGCATAGTCAAGCAACATGGGAGATGGATTTCCATCAACAATTGACAAATTGGATCGAAACAACTACCCGGCATGGTCTCTAAGGATGGAGGCTTACCTTCAAGGAAGGAATCTATATGGATTCATATCCGGAGATGAAGCAATGCCAACCATGAGGAACAAAGGGCAACCATCACATGAAGAAGTGGAAGGACTTTCGAATTGGTGTTCGAAGGATGCACTTGCAAGGTCTTATATTCTAAACTCAATCTCTGATTTTCTTTTACCTCATGTCAAGGGATGCAAGACATCAAGAGAAACCTGGAATGCACTTGCTTCTTTCTTCTCTTCCAACACTCGAGCAAGGAAGAACCAATTGTGGATGGAGTTCACAACAATGAAGAAAAGCCCGAAGCAAAATGTGACTGATTATGTCACAAAGATGAAGGAGATTTCCGACCAACTTGGAAGCATTGGAGAGGTAATTGAAGAGGAGCAAATCATAAGACAAATCATGAATGGAATCAAAGCAGACGACAAGTGGGAGTCATTCACAACAGCCATGGATTTATACATGGATATGCATGTACCCGACCTCAACACACTCATGGGCCAACTCTTCACTCATGAAGCAAAGATTAGCAAAGGTGGTGAGTCCTCAAGAGGTAATCAAACTTCTGCCTTATATTCTGATAAAGCTAAGGTCAAGGAC
Organism: Ceratopteris richardii; assembly: GCA_020310875.1. Classification (NCBI taxonomy): domain Eukaryota; kingdom Viridiplantae; phylum Streptophyta; class Polypodiopsida; order Polypodiales; family Pteridaceae; genus Ceratopteris; species Ceratopteris richardii. The sequence goes on from CM035436.1 coordinate 102,034,714, forward strand.
AAGTCAAAGAATAGGAAGAATGAAGATGAAGGAAGCTCTTTCCAAGCAAACTTTGCAGGTAGAGGAAGAGCTAGAGGAAGAGGCAGAGGTGGAAAGCAAGGCAGGGGGAGATTCCAATCATCTCAACCTTGCAACATATGTGGCTTATCTAACCATACTACTGAAGAATGTTTCAGGAATCCAAGGAACTCAAGAGGAAGAGGATTCAATAGAGGTGGCTATGGATCAAATAGAGGTAGGTACAATGGAGGCTACAACAACAACAACTACTACAACAACAATTACAACAACAACAACAACTATCAAAGTGGCCATAGAGGAAGAAGAGATTACAATAACTATGCAGAGGACCAAAGTCAAGAAGATTCATTATTGATTATGAATCTATCAACAAAGAAGGGTAAGGATGATGATCACATATTTTACATTGATTCGGGATGCTCGAACCATGTAGCAGGAAATGTGGCTTTACTTTCTGATTTGGAAGATCCTCATAACAAGCATGAAGTGCAGACAGGAGATGACACAAAGCACTCAGTGGAGAAGATAGGTAATGTGAAGACATCAGATGGGAATATGAACCTCTTAAGCAAAGTCTTGTATGTCCCTACAATTACCAAAAATTTAATAAGTGTTGGACAGATTGTTGAAAAAGGATTGCAGGTTAGATTCAATCGATTTGGAGCATATGTTGAAGACCCAAGGCAAGGCTTTCGAAGGATTGCCAAAGGAGAAAAGACAGGAAGGCTTTTCACTTTTGAAGTGGAAGATACAAAGAACATAGCTTTGTTTAGCTATGGATCTCAAACTCTAACAGAGTTGGAGATATGGCACAAAAGGCTTGCTCACATTGGTGAGAGGACACTCAAACAGATTTGCAGGGACCAAAGTGTACTTGGTTTGCCTAATATCACAAGGCAACACATGATTTATAAGTGTGAAGCTTGTCAACTCGGCAAGGCTCATAGACAACCTTTCAATAAGAAAGGATATATGTATCAAAATCCTTTGGATCTAGTGCACACGGATGTGTGGGGTCCAAGTAAGGAGCCATCTATATCAGGCTCAAGATATTATGTGTCTTTCATAGATGATTGTAGCAGGTGGACCATTCTGTTTTTCATGAAGCACAAGGATGAAGTGTTTAATTGCTTTAAGAAGTATATTGCTCTTGTTGAAAATCAAACAGGTAGGACTTTGAAAAGACTCAGATCAGATGGTGGAGGAGAATACTTCTCTTTTGAATTTGATGCCTTCTTGCATGAAAGAGGCATTAAAAGGGAAGTCACTACAAGGTATACACCTGAACTCAATGGTGTAGCAGAGAGGAGGAATAGAGCTATCGTCGAAGCTGCAAGGTCCATGCTCAACGAAAAGGGATTGCCGAACTACCTATGGGCAGAGGCTGTGTCGACAGCCACATATCTCATAAATAGACTTCCATCTAAGTCACTAGATGGAACCACTCCATATGAAGTGTGGAATGGAAGAAGACCTAGTCTAGAGCATTGTAAAATCTTTGGATGCTTAGCCTATGCTCACATTCCTTCTCAAGTAAGAGGGAAATTGGATCCCAAGGCAGAGAAGTGTGTATTCATTGGTTATGATCAAAACCAAAAAGGATATAGATTGTACAATCCAACCAATAAAGGATTTTCTGTGAGTAGAGATGTAATTTTTGATGAAAACAAATCATGGTTTGATGATGACAGGAAAGTGAAGCTGCCATATGACTTGGATGAAGATTTTCCATCACTTCAACCAAAGGAGCCAAAGCAGATTGAAGAAAGTGATTCGGAGATTGACCTAGAAGACTTGGAAAGACTAAAGCTATGGAAGAACAAAGGTAAAGCAAAGATGCAGGATGCTACATATGGACCCGAGAGCTCACATCAACCACTTAGAAGGTCTTCGAGGGAGAAGAAGAAACCAGAGAGGTTTGGTTATGATACTTCTTTGGTCACCAAGCACTCAATCTACATTGCAAAGGATTCAACCAATGAAGAACCTACCACATTCGAAGAAGCACAAAGCAAGAAAGCTTGGAGAGATGCAATGGATGAAGAAATGGAAGCCTTGAAGGAGAATAACACTTGGGAGCTTGTACCTAACAAGCCATCTATGAAGATAATCGGATCTCGATGGATATACAAAATCAAGAGGAATCCAGATGGAAGTATAAATAGACACAAAGCAAGGTTAGTTGCTAAAGGGTTTGCTCAAACCCATGGTATTGATTATGAGGAGACTTTCTCTCCTGTTGCAAAAATGCCTACAATTAGGGTTCTCATAAGTCTTGCTGCATCTAGAAATTGGAATCTTTATCAACTTGATGTAAAGAATGCCTTCTTGAATGGATGGATTTCTGAGGAAGTGTATATGGCACAACCTCCTGGATATGAGGATGCACATCATCCTAACTATGTATGCAAACTAAAGAAAGCTTTGTATGGATTGAAGCAAGCTCCAAGAGCTTGGAATTTCAGATTGGTGACTTATTTGCAGGACCAAGGATTCAAAGCTAGCAAGGCGGATACCTCTTTGTTCATAAAGAGGAATGGATCTGAAGTGATCTATTTATGTGTGTATGTTGATGATATTATTATCACAGGCAATGATCTTGAAGGAATCAAACAGGTAAAGAGTCAAATGAAGGAGGAGTTCAAAATAAGTGACCTTGGACCACTCACTTATTTTCTTGGATTGGAGTTGATCTACACAGATTCAAGTATATACATCACACAAAGGAAGTATGTCCATGACATGCTCGTCAAGTTCAAGATGGAAAATACAAAGTGTGCAGGTACACCTATGGAGCAAAATCATAAGCTTAGTGCTTATGAAGGAGAGCCAATTGAAGACATCACAAGCTATCAAAGCTTGGTTGGAAGTTTGAACTATGCAACACTCACAAGGGTGGATATATGCTATAGTGTTAGCATATTGAGTCAGTTTATGCATAAGCCGAGAAGACCACATATGGAAGCGGCCAAGCGAGTCCTCAAGTACCTAAAGGGGACCATGAATGAAGGTTTGTTTTATTCATTTACTTCAGATATTGAGCTAAAGGTCTACTCAGATGCAGATTGGGCCGGATCTAAAGATGATAGAAGAAGCACATCAGGGTATATATCATTTGCAGGTTCAAAAATCATTTCTTGGTCATCGAAGAAGCAACCAACCGTGGCATTATCTTCTACTGAAGCTGAATATAGAGGTTTGGCTAATGCAACTCAAGAAATCATGTGGTTAAAATCTTTGTACACAGATCTTGGACTTCATTCTTCAACACCTCACATTTTTGGTGACAACACAAGCTCACTACATCTAGCAGCTAATCCGGTATACCATGCTAGAACCAAGCATATTGAAGTCCACTACCATTATGTAAGGGAGAAGCTAATGAGCAAGGATATTCAACTATCCTACGTCTCTACAGATATGCAATGTGCAGACATGTTGACGAAAGCTCTTGATGGTACGAAATTAAGTAGATTCAAGTTGATGATTGGCTTGCAGGAAATCAAGGACCATTGAAGACTTATTTGGAGGCCAAGCATGTTAGGCTTGAGGGGGAGCTGTTGGTGCATTTTGCCCAAGCCTACATGCTTGATATGCTTGATATTATCCTCATTTGTAAGTCACATGAGTAGTCATGTGAACACCTCTTGTAAAAGAGTACATTTTATCTCTTGTAAATGGAAAAAGAAAAAAGTAAAAGGATGGCTTACCTCATCCATGATGTAAAAGCAAATTCGTGGCTCCAACTACCAAAATCACGAATTTTTGAGCTGAGGGAATCTCTCCTAACTTTGGGGATCTTTTTTAGGTGGAGCCATTCGAATTCGAATTCAAAACTCCCTCCAAGAATAGCTATAAAAGGAGCAAGAAGGAAGAGGCGATTAGCAAGCCTTGTACGTGACCACTTGATGTCATTTTGTAGAGATTGAAGAGCTTACTCCATAGCTCTATCATTCTACTCCCATTGTGCAAAGATTCATTGCCAATGTGGTTGTAATCATATGTGAATCTATACATTTATTATCATCTACCTCTCTGTTTTGTTCTCTGCTATACTCACTCAGAGCAGTAACTTTAGAAGGTCATATCTCGAGTTTTACTGAACCTTTTTCAGTGTTTTAAAGTGCGTTGGATAGCACTCACTGTCTAGTTTCTACCTATAAATTTTCAAGATCATTGGAGTTATACTTTTGGAGATATCTGCATTTTACTGCTTACTGGTCTATCTCTGCAGAGCCCCGAGAATTGTGGGAATGTTCCAGAACTTGATGAAACTTGTTCTCAGTGCTCAGTCCATCATTTGAAGTGTTTTAACTTGGAATAGGAAGCTTGCTAAGTCTATTTGCTATGCCCAAAAGGAATTTTTCTAATTCCTTCCAGGTTGAGAGCACTGTTCATTTTTTCCAGCAGGTGTATGTCCAAAAATAGCAAGTTTTGGGAGCTAGTCATTTCGCAACTTGTCGGTCTTGACTTAAACTTTTGGGATACATGTTCCAAAGTACTTGGCTGATATTTTGGTGGATTTAGGAAGCTCAAAGGGTCTACTAATCAACTCTGAAGTCTCAGTTGGCTGGTGTGAAGCTGGTTGTAGCGGCACCTACTCATCTTTGGATTGCATCCACCATCTCTCTTCACAATTGGCCCATCGAGGACGATGTTCATGTTAAGTGGGGGTAAATGTTGGAGGGATTCTCTTGCCCTACTTTGATGCGAGATGACAAAACCTTCGACATTTTTAGGCTCTATGTTAACAAGGAATGTCGCTACAGGTGATGCCATGCAACATAAGATAGAAGCCAGATTCATAACGGAAGGAGAAGAGGTGGAAGGCTGATGGTCTTCTTCACTTTGACACAGCTCGGTGTCGGAGTGAAGGGCTCTGTTGATGGATCACTGTTCGAGACTTCTTAATCTCCAAATGTTTGATCTATACTGATCTAAGAATACTTCTATATCAGTTATGGATCAAAATTTACACAAATATTGTCTTCATTTATCAAAACTTTCACTAGCACTTCTCTGAGTGAAGAGATTCCTTCTTCAGAAAGTCTGCTTCAGAAATTGACTTCAATACCTACACATATCTTCAGATTTCTTCAAAGCAATGATGCACAAGTCTCCACACTACCTTTGCGCAATCATATCAACCATTAGTTCTTCAACAAAATCCTTAAAACTTTAATTTGATCCTTAAGATCAAAGGTATGTCAAAAACTGTCTTCCAAAAATGGCAACTTTGACATGATCAACTTCTTAAGTTGATTTCTCACAGCATAGATCCCATTTTGCTAAATTCTTTTAGCCATAGCTTCCTTACCTTCTAACTTAGATTTTGAATTCTCATTCATTAAAAAATTTACACTATGCACTGAGATCTAAGCGAAACATTGACACGGAAAAGTGCGCGACTCTGAGACGTCTATCTGCAAATTCTACATACAAATGTTCCTATTGATCATACTCACAGTAGGAAAGGAATTGGATCATAAAATTCTGAACATAGCTTCATTAGCTTCCATATTAGATGTGTACAAAAGGATTTCTAATCCACATGATCAGATTGAGAGAAATCTACGAAATACCCGTCGCTATTTCCTGAAGATGACTCTCTTCACATCTATCTCTATGAAACTTGTTCTCTAATGACTCTCCTACTAATTTCTTTACATCATTGACTTATATACAAATGGTTTTAGACTTATCCCGTGTCTATTACATTACTCCCTAAGGAATATCTATACTCAGAATACAAGAATTTCCACCTGTAATGTACATATGTATACAAACTTCACTTCTAAGATCTCTTCACTTTCTCAAGTGTCTTTTTCACTTCAATCTGATTATAAACTTGCTTCAAGCTCTTTGTAATTACTAATTTGTGATTGGTTTGTTCCAACAGCTCCCCCTCAATCACTAATTGTGATTATTCCATTCTTCTTCACTCCTGCCATCTCTGTGAATTTCTGTAGCTTAGGTCCATCCAAGCTTTTTGTCATCATATCTGCAACTTGTTCTTTTGTTGAAGTATACATCACTTCAATCTCTTTATCAAGTACCATTTCCCTCAAGAAATGATACTGAATCTCTATATGCTTATTCTTGGCATGAAAAACAGGATTAGCTGCCAAATACAATGAACTCATATTATCTCCAAAAATAATTGGAGTACTCTGAACAGTTCCAAAGCTCTTCAACAAGGTCTTTAACCAAATCACTTCTTTTGCAGCCTCTACCATTCCTTTATACTCAGCTTTTGTAGATGACAAAGCAACTGTATGTTGCTTCTTTGAGCACCAAGAAACTAACTTATCTCCAATATAACAGAGATACCCATGAGTAGACCTTCTATCATCTGAATCACCTGCCCAATCTTCATCACTAAATACTTTGATTCTTGTATCAGAAGTAAATCCATAATACAGACCTTCACTTAGGGTTCCTTTGATATATCTGAGTACCCTTTGAGCTACAATCCAATGAGTCTTCTTTAGACAATGCATGAATTGTGATAACACACCTACTGCATATGATAGATCTGGCCTTGTCAAGGTAGCATAGATTAAGCTACCTACAAACTCTGATATTTCTTCATGTCATTGAATTCTTCTCCTCCATACCTGCTCAACTTATGATTTACCTCCAATGGTGTGCTTGAAGGCCTACAATCGTCCATGTTAAATTTGACCAGAAGACTCTTCAAGTACCTCTCTTGTGTAACATATACTCCATGTTGAGTATATACAATCTGCATTCCTAGGAAATAAGATAAGTTTCCCAAATCACTTATCTTAAACTCCTTCTCTATTTGTTTCTTAAGCTCATTGATTCCTTGAGCATCTGTACCTATGACAATGATATCATCAACATAAATACACATATATATGTATCCATTTTCACTTGCCTTCACTAGCAAGATACTATCTGCCTTTGATGCTTGAAATCCACATTCATTCAAGAACTTAACAAGCCTGTAATTCCATGCTCTTGGGGCCTGGTTCAACCCATACAAAGCTCTCTTGAGCTTGCACACATAATCTGATCCAATTAAATCCATGAAACCCTCTGGTTGCTCCATGTACACTTCATTTGCAATGTATCCATTCAGAAATGCATACTTCACATCTAATTGTGATAACTTCCATCCTTTACAAGCAGCAATAGCAACCAATGATCTAATTGTAGACATCTTAGCAACAGGACTAAAGGTTTCATCATAATCTACCCCATAAGTTTGGGCATAACCTTTGACCACAAGTCTAGGCTTGTATCTAGACACTTTACCATCTGCAAACCTTTCTGTTTTATACACCCACTTACATCCAATGACCTTTTGATTCTTTGGTCTTGACACCAATTCCCATGTTTCATTTTCAAGTAGAGCATCATACTCTTCTTGCATTGCCTTTTCCCAATTCTGTTTACCTTTAGCTTCTTCATATGTGATTGGATCCTCTTCTATCTTCACAATGTAAGCATAATCTTTTGTTGTTAAGAAAGATGTATCATAGCTATACCTGATAGGTTCTTTCCTTTCCCTTGAGGATCTTCTGACCTCTGCACTTCTTGAAGTCTCAGCCATATTTGATTCTGGATCAAATCTTGGCCCATCTTCAACATTATCCTGCAATTTACTTTTACAATCAACATCATCAATATCTTCTTCACACACACTTACTTTTGTCTTCCCTTTTCTTTGTATTTCTTTAACATATGTATAATCATTTGTTGACCTTGTATACCATGTGCTTTGCTCATCAAATGTAACATCTTTGGTAATAAGAGATTGCTTTGTGGATGGACTCCACAATCTGTAACCCATCTATCTATCATCATACCCAATAAACACATACTTCTCTGCTTTGGGTTCTAACTTATGTCTCAATTGTGAAGGAACATAAGCATATGCTAAACATCCAAAAACCTTACAATGATCAAGAGTAGGTTTCTTACCCCACCATGCTTCATAAGGAGTTCTTCCGTCCAATGCTTTACAAGCTAACCTATTTGTTGGTGCAAGACAAGCCTACACACATTGGCTTGGGACCTTGGACTCATTAAAGATTAGCATGGACAAAGGATTATCTAGGTTTCACTTAAAGGAAGGCTCATGTGAACATATGCTTATATGTTATTACCTCTTTACCCCTTGTAAAAGCTTAAGTGACTTATCATTTGTTTGTAATCACTTTAAGTCATCCACCTACCTCATAAGTCGTGGAAATTTGAATGTTGAGATGGAGAGAATATCTCCCTACTTTTAGAGGAGAGATTCAAGGGAGCCTAAGTTTGAATTTCAAATTCAAATGATCTCAAGACTCCTATAAAAGTTGAAGTAAAAAGTCGCGGGTCATACTCTCACTCTAGCTCACTCCCTGAGGCATATTTTTCATTGTAACTCATTGTGTGTGAGGGCTACTCTATACCCAACATCACACTACCTCATTTAGCTGTGCTTGTCAAGCTAATGAGATTGTACAAACACATTTATCAATAGAAGTATACATTTATCATCTCTGGTTTTTTTTCTGAGTATCCTACTCCAAGTCTGTCAACTTCATCAGGGCATATCTCAGGATCTACTGAACCAAATCAAGTGATCCATAGTTCATTGGAACCAGCTCAAGGTCTACTACAAGCATACAAAATCTCAGAGGATTTGATTCAGCCAATTGGGAGAAATCACAGTCGAAACAGTCACTGGTATTTTTCTGTGTTGTTCCTAAAAAATCGGGGGTGTCTCTGATTTTGCTAAAGATCATTCTCAGTGCATAGTTTGTTAATTGGAGTGATTTAACTTGCTAATGGTATCTTGTTAAGTTAATTTAATACTCCCAGAAGGATTTGATTCAAGTGTAAGTGTGCTGGACACACTAAGCTTAAGACTGAGCAGGTGTCATTACAGAAATAGAAAGTTTTTGAACTTGTGAAGATTCAAAGTCATCTGTTTTGATTTGGTTGGTTCACAATTAATTTGTAAAGCACATATATAGTTTCTTGGTGTCATTTGCAATCCTAAGGAGTCTCCTAAGTATACCTGGAAAGAAAAGAGGGCAGGTGTGAAGCAGGTTTTGCAGCACCAACTGATTTCCTGAGTGCATCCATCCATCACTCTCAACAGTGGTATCAGAGCAAAGAAGGTAATCATGGGTGATGGTTTCCCTTCCTTCATTGACAAATTGGACAGAAACAATTATCAAGCTTGGTCCTTAAGAATGAAGACCTATCTACAAGGGAGAAGTCTATTTGGATACATATCAGGAGATGAGGAGTTGCCCTCATTCAAGACTAGAGGACTACCTACAAAGGATGAACATGAAAGGCTCAACCAATGGTGTGCAAAGGATGCTTTGGCAAGGTCTTATCTCTTAAACTCTATATCTGACTTTCTTTTACCTCATGTAAGAAACTGTAAGACTTCCCAAGAGACTTGGGAAACCTTGTCAAACTATTTTTCTTCCAACACAAGGGCTAGGAAGAACCAATTATGGATTGAGTTCACAACCCTTAGGAAGCAGCCCAAGCAATCAGTTTCAGAGTATGTGACAAAGATCAAAGATGTGGCAGACCAACTAGCAAGCATTGGAGAGGAAATTGAAGAGGAGCAAATAGTCAGGCAAGTGACAAATGGACTCAAGGCAGATGATAAGTGGGAAAGTTTCACCACTGCAATGGATCTCTACATGGACATGCATACCCCTGATCTCACAACACTCATGGGCCAACTATTTACACATGAAGCAAAGTTCACCAAGGCTGGAGATCAATCAAAAGGTAACAACCCCTCTGCTCTCTATACTGAAAAGAAAATTAAAGATAAAGGCAAGAAGAAACAGGATGAAGAAGGCTCTACCTCTCAAGCTAATTATGCAGGGAGAGGTAGGTCATCTAGAGGAAGAGGCAGAGGAGGTAAGTCAGGTAGGGGGAGACCCTACAACTCATCACCTTGCAACATCTGTGGATTGTCCAATCATACCACAGATGAATGCTACAAGAACTACAAAAATCAGAGAGGAAGAGGCTACTCAAGAGGTGGATACTCTCAAGGAAGAGGCAGATTCAACCAACATCAAAGCTACAATGGGTACAACAACCAATACAACAACAACTACAACAACAACCACAATGGAAGCTACCAAGGTGGATTCAGAAATAGAAGAGACTACAACAACTATACAGAGGAGCAGGATGACTCCTTATTGATCATGAACATGACCTCCAAGATAGGTACAAATGATGATCATTTATTTTACATTGACTCAGGATGTTCTAACCATGTAGCTGGCAATGTGGCACTACTTTCTGATTTGGAAGAGCCCAAGGGCAAACATCAGGTACAAACAGGTGATGACACTAAACACTCTGTTGTCAAAATTGGAAATGTGAAGACATGTGATGGTAATCAGAACCTATTAAGCAGGGTACTCTATGTACCAACAATAACTAAGAATTTAATGAGTGTTGGTCAGATTGTGGAGAAAGGTTTGCAGGTCAGATTCACACAACATGGAGCATATGTGGAGGACCCAAAACAAGGATTCAGAAGGATAGCCAAAGGGGAGAAATCAGGTAGGTTATTTACATTTGAGCTAGAAGATACAAAAAACATTGCTTTGTATAATTACAAGGATCAGACACTTTCAGAGTTAGAGATATGGCATAAGAGATTAGGGCACATAGGAGAAAGAACTCTAAAGCAAATGTGCAGGGATCAATGTGTGCTTGGGATACCTAATATATCCAAGCAACATATGATTTACAAATGTGGATCATGTCAATTTGGTAAGTCTCACAGATTACCCTACTCAAGGAAAGGTTTCATGCATGAAGACTACCTAGACTTGGTACACACAGATGTTTGGGGACCTAGCAAGGATCCTTCCATTTCTGGTTCAAGGTATTATGTGTCCTTCATTGATGACTATAGCAGGTGGACCATTCTATACTTTATGAAGCATAAAGATGAAGTGTTTAATTGTTTCAAGAGGTATCTTGCACTTGTTGAGAATCAAACAGGTAGAAGCTTGAAGAGGCTAAGGTGAGATGGTGGAGGAGAGTACTTCTCCAATGAGTTTGAAGATTTCTTTCAGGAAAGAGGCATCAAAAGGGAGATCACTACAAGGTACTCACCTGAACAAAATGGGGTAGCAGAAAGAAGGAATAGACTTATAGTGGAAACAGCCAGGTCTATGCTTAATGAGAAAAAGTTGCCAAATTACCTATGGGCAGAGAGTGTATCCACTGCCACTTATCTCATTAATAGGTTGCCATCCAAATCACTTGATGGCATGACACCATATGAAGCTTGGCATGGTAAGAGACCCTCACTGGATCATTGCAAAATCTTTGGTTGTGTAGCATATGTGCATATTCCCTCACAGGTAAGAGGAAAGCTAGATCCAAAGGCTGAAAAATGTATCTTCATTGGTTATGATTTGAGCCAAAAGGGATACAGATTCTACAACCCCACAAACAAAGGGTTCAAGGTAAGCAGAGATGTCATATTTGATGAGAATGACTCATGGTATGAGAATGAATGCAGGAAAGTAAGTCTACCCTATGACATGGAGGAAGATTTTCCAAAGCTCACCAAGGAAGAGCCAACTCAGCAAGAAGATTCAAGCTCAGATGATGATACAATAAACCTTGAAGAATTCAAAGCTTGGAAATCCAAAGGAAAGATGAAGATGAAGCAATTAGAGGATAAGCCAGAAACTTCTACTCAAGCAATGAGGAGATCTCAGAGAGAGAAGAAGAAGCCTATTAGATTTGGGTATGACACATCACTTGTGACTAAACATTCTGTATATCTTGCAAGAGACTTGTTGAATGAAGAACCAGGTACCTATGAAGAAGCAATTACAAAGCCAGAATGGAGAGAAGCCATGGATGAGGAGATAGAAGCTCTCAAGGAAAGTGATACTTGGGACTTGGTACCCAAGAAGGATTCTATGAAGGTAATAGGATCCAGATGGATCTACAAATTAAAGAAGAATTCAGATGGAACAATTAACAGGTACAAAGCTAGGTTGGTAGCCAAGGGTTTTGCACAAACCCAAGGCATTGATTATGAGGAGACATTTTCTCCTGTGGCCAAGATGCCAACTATCAGAGTTTTGGTGAGTGTAGCTGCATCCAAGAATTGGAACATGTACCAATTGGATGTGAAGAATGCATTCTTGAATGGATGGATATCTGAAGAAGTCTACATGTCACAACCACCTGGCTATGAAGATCCAAAAAAGGTACATTATGTTTGTAAATTGAAGAAGGCTCTGTATGGTTTGAAGCAGGCACCTAGAGCATGGAATTACAGATTGACCACCTACCTCCAAGACCAAGGATTTGTGATGAGCAAAGCAGACACTTCTCTATTCATAAAGAGAAGTAGTACAGAGGTAATCTACTTATGTGTCTATGTTGATGACATCATCATTACAGGTAATGATGTCAATGGGATTAGACACATCAAAGGACAGATGATGAAAGAATTCAAGATTAGTGATCTTGGATTACTAAAATATTTCCTAGGTCTTGAATTGATCTATACAAATACAGGTATCTACATTACTCAAAAGAAGTATGTACAGGATATGGTCAAGAAGTTTGGTTTGCAGGATGCTAAGGTATCTACTACTCCAATGGAGGTTAACCAAAAGCTAAGTGCTCATGAAGGAGAAGAAATTAAAGACATTACAGGATATCAAAGTATGGTAGGTAGTTTGAACTATGCTACCTTGACAAGAATTGACATAGCATATGGAGTAAGTGTGCTTAGTCAATTCATGCACAAACCAAGGGTACCTCACTTAGAGGCAGCTAAGAAGATCTTGAAGTACCTCAAGGGAACTCAAAGTCATGGTTTGTATTTTCCTTATACATCAGATATTGACATAAAGGTTTACTCAGATGCAGATTGGGCAGGATGCAAGGATGATAGGAGGAGCACCTCAGGTTATATTTGTTTTGCAGGAGATAAGCCTATCTCTTGGTCAGCTAAGAAGCAACCTACAGTGGCATTGTCATCCACAGAAGCAGAGTATAGAGGGCTTGCCAATGCCACTCAAGAAGCTATCTGGTTGAAGCTTCTATATACAGAGTTAGGTCTACACACAAGACCACCTATTATCTTTGGTGACAACACTAGTTCTCTTCACCTTGCAGCAAATCCAATTTATCATGCCAGAACCAAACACATAGAGGTTCATTACCACTATGTGAGAGAGAAATTGCTAAGTAAAGATATACAATTGACATATGTATCTACTAATATGCAATGTGCAGATTTACTTACAAAAGCATTGGATGGAAACAAGTTATGCAGATTCAAATCTATGATTGGATTGCAGGAAGTAATTGAAGAATGAAGAAGAAGACTTAAGCCAAAGTGTTTGGCTTGAGGGGGAGCTGTTGGTGCAAGACAAGCCTACACACATTGGCTTGGGACCTTGGACTCATTAAAGATTAGCATGGACAAAGGATTATCTAGGTTTCACTTAAAGGAAGGCTCATGTGAACATATGCTTATATGTTATTACCTCTTTACCCCTTGTAAAAGCTTAAGTGACTTATCATTTGTTTGTAATCACTTTAAGTCATCCACCTACCTCATAAGTCGTGGAAATTTGAATGTTGAGATGGAGAGAATATCTCCCTACTTTTAGAGGAGAGATTCAAGGGAGCCTAAGTTTGAATTTCAAATTCAAATGATCTCAAGACTCCTATAAAAGTTGAAGTAAAAAGTCGCGGGTCATACTCTCACTCTAGCTCACTCCCCGAGGCATATTTTTCATTGTAACTCATTGTGTGTGAGGGCTACTCTATACCCAACATCACACTACCTCATTTAGCTGTGCTTGTCAAGCTAATGAGATTGTACAAACACATTTATCAATAGAAGTATACATTTATCATCTCTGGTTTTTTTTCTGAGTATCCTACTCCAAGTCTGTCAACTTCATCAGGGCATATCTCAGGATCTACTGAACCAAATCAAGTGATCCATAGTTCATTGGAACCAGCTCAAGGTCTACTACAAGCATACAAAATCTCAGAGGATTTGATTCAGCCAATTGGGAGAAATCACAGTCGAAACAGTCACTGGTATTTTTCTGTGTTGTTCCTAAAAAATCGTGGGTGTCTCTGATTTTGCTAAAGATCATTCTCAGTGCATAGTTTGTTAATTGGAGTGATTTAACTTGCTAATGGTATCTTGTTAAGTTAATTTAATACTCCCAGAAGGATTTGATTCAATTGTAAGTGTGCTGGACACACTAAGCTTAAGACTGAGCAGGTGTCATTACAGAAATAGAAAGTTTTTGAACTTGTGAAGATTCAAAGTCATCTGTTTTGATTTGGTTGGTTCACAATTAATTTGTAAAGCACATATATAGTTTCTTGGTGTCATTTGCAAGCCTAAGGAGTCTCCTAAGTATACCTGGAAAGAAAAGAGGGCAGGTGTGAAGCAGGTTTTGCAGCACCAACTGATTTCCTGAGTGCATCCATCCATCACTCTCAACACTATTCACAAGGTATGTTGCAGTGTTGATAGCTTCTGCCCAAAAGTAATTTGGACAATTCTTTTCCTTCATCATTGCTCTTGCAAAATCTACAAGAGTTCTATTTCTTCTTTCTGCAACTCCATTTTGTTGAGGGGAGTACCTGCAAGTTACTTCTCTTTTTATACCTGCATTCCACAAATAGTCATCAAACTCTTTAGAAAAATACTCTCCCCCTCCATCTGATAAAAACCTCTTGAGCTTTTGTCCTGTAATCCTTTCTGCATAAGCATGATAATGCTTGAATGTCTTGAACACTTCTGATTTGTCCTTGATTACATATAAAGTAATCCATCTGGTTGCATCATCAAGAAACAACACATAATATCTGGATCCATTTATGCTATAGTCCCTTGAAGGACCCCACACATCTGTATGAACGAACTCAAGCATGTTTGAATACTTGTATCCTGATTTGTTGTAAGAACTTTTGTGTGCTTTACCTAATTGACAAGCTTCACACTTGTACACCATGTGTTTCCCTTCAACATTTGGCAAACCAAGCACTACATCATTCCTTTACATTTCCTTTATGGCTCTCTCATTGAAATGACCTATCCTTTTATGCCATAGGTCTAATTCACACATCTTTTGACTTCCATAAGTAAATAAAGCATGTCCCACATTACCTTGGACTTTGAGAGTAAACAGCCTTCCTTCCTTTTTACCTGCAATTATTTTTCTATATCCCTCATTTGGATCTTGCACATAGACACCATCATTTGTGAATCTGATTTCATATCCTTTCTCCACAATGTGCCCTACACTTATCAGATTTTTAGGAATAGTAGGAACATAAAGTACCTTGCTCAAGAGTGTACTTCCATTCTTTGTCTTCACTGATCCAATACTTTCCACCTTATGCTTAGTATTGTCACCTGTTTGAACTGTATGTCCATTCATCTTTGCTTCCATATCAATCATCAAGGATATATTGCCACTCAGATGATTGCTACATCTTGAGTCAATATAAAACACCCTTTGATCTTCTCCTACTGATTCATGAGTTGCATTCAAGATAAGACTCATATCATCCTTCTGATATGATGCATAGTTATAATAATTGTTATTGTAGGACTGAGGTTGAAGGCTTCTTCCACCTCCTCTAGCATATGATGTCCTACCACCTCTTCCTCTGAAATTGCCTCTTTGAATTTCTGCCTCCTCTACCTCTTTGATTAAAACTCTGATTATTGCTTCCCCTATTTTGATTGTTATACCAACAATCATTTGCCAAATGATTGGTTCTGCCACAAATCCAACAAGCTTTAGAATTATCTTTGTTCTTACCTCCTCTTCCCTTACCTCTGAAGTTCATCTTTCCTTTTGTAAAGTTAGCTTGACTTGAAGATCCTTCATCATCAGTTGACTGCTTCCCTTTGCCATTCTTTTTCTTGTCCTTGGAGTACATAGCTTGACTTGCACTCCTATCATTATCTCCCTTAATGTCCTGCTCAAAAGTTAGCATGTGTCCTAACAATTGATTAAGATCAGGAGTAAAGTGATCAAGTGACAATTCTATGGACAATATGAAAGGCTTCCACTTCTCATCTCCTGTGAGACCCTTAAGTATTTGTTGTACCAACTTATCCTCTTCAATGTCTTCATCTACAGCTCTGAAGCTATCTGCAATATCCATCATCCTTGCCACATAATCAGAAATTGATTGTGAACTCTTCTTCTTAAAGGTTGTAAACTCTGCCCATAATGAAGACTTCCTTGACTTGGTTGTATTTTGGAAATGCTCTTCCAAAGCATTCCAAACATCTGTTGCACTTTCCAATCCTCTGATGTGAGGTAGAAGATAATCATTTACAGCCATGTAAATGATGCTCCTAGCTTGAGCATCCTTTCTCATCCAAGTCTTCAAAGCTACAAGCTCTTCCCTAGTTGGAATACTAGGATCTCCAAACTCAGGCTTTTCTTCTTCTCCTGTAATGAATACCATCAAATCTTTGCTCATGAGATGTGCCTCCATCCTCATGGACCAAGTTGGATAGTTCTCCCTATCTAGCTTATCAATCTACAAGCTTTATCCCATCTTTTGATCTTCTATATCTGCAATTACTATGATTTATGATAGTAAAGTGTACCTTGATATGAACCTTCAATCCTTTTTTGATCCTTCGAACTCATGCTTTGTACTTCTACAGGTTATCTTTAAGAATTTGTCCTTGTCCACCTTCAATTAGAAGGAACTTCAATATCTGCAGCAATCGGGACTTTCAATGCCGTTACTTCACTTGTATTGCACCTTATGCTCTGATACCGCTGTTGGAGACTTCTTAATTTCCAAATGTTTGATCTATACCGATCTAAGAATACTTCTATATCAGTTATGGATCAAACTTTACACAAATATTGTCTTCATTTATCAAAACTTTCACTAGCACTTCTCTGAGTGAAGAGATTCCTTCTTGAGAAAGTTTGCTTTAGAAATTGACTTCAATACCTGCACATATCTTTAGATTTCTTCAAACAATGATGCACAAGTCTCCACACTACCTTTGCACAATCATATCGACCATTAGTTCTTCAAAAATATCCTTAAAACTTTAATTTGATCCTTAAGATCAAAGGTATGTCAAAAACTGTCTTCTAGAAATGGCGACTTTGACATGATCAACTTTTTAAGTTGATTTCTCACAGCATAGATTGCGTTTTGCTAAATGCTTTTAGCCATAGCTTCCTTTCCTTGTAACTTAGATTTTGAATGCTCACTCATTAAAAACTTTACACTATGCACTGAGATCTAAGCACAACATTGACATGGAAAAGTGTGTGACTCTGAGACATCTATCTGCAGATTCTACATACAAATGTTCCCGCCGGATTGGCAATTATAAACCTGTCTCTTTTCATACTCCACACGAACCGAAAGGTCCTTGCGAAGAACTGTAATCTTTTATAAATCAATGAAAGGACGCTTCGGTAACACCCAGAAGAATCGCCAGACTGTCTATCTGGGCGATTATGTTTTGTAGAGTTCCATTGTGTTATGTTGGAGAATTTTGAGTAGTACTGTAATTTCGATACAGTCTGCAGAAGATACAATAACTTCAGAGCATACAGGAACGCAGCGTGAAGTTAATCTGACACCGTCTGGTGAGGATTCGTATTCATTTGAGGATAGAGGTGTCTTGCACAGAAAGAGTATTGAAAGTGAAAGAATACCCTGGATTGGGGAAAGTTCCACTAATTCTGGTGGCAGTTCAGTCCAAGTTGTAGAAAATTTACAGTTTTCCGGTAATAGTGTGATATTTTTTTATGAATCCTCATTCCGAACACCATTGTTTGAGGTAAGAGTGCCTACGTCTGATACCACAGAAGAGGATAGGCTATTCGAATTAGAGATCCAAAAGAGATTGAATGCTATTTTCGGACCAGAAGGTGAGCAGTCTGAGCATACAGATTCTGACGAACAAGAAACGCCACCTCAAAACTCAGGAGATAGTAACAATACCACTACCAGCACCATGAGTGGACAACAACAACAACAACAACAGCAACAACAACCGCCACTTCCACTCCGGCTGGTTCCAAGAGGAGTAACTTGCACCAAGTTTGGTGGATTTCCAGGTGACGATCCTGATACCCATGTACGTACTTTTGAAATAAGTTACGCAGTGCTAAACCATCCACCCGATCTGGCATACAAGGCCATCGTATTCCAGTCAACATTAGTTAATGAAGCAGCAAGATGGCTCACAGAGTATGATTTCAATCATTTTGTTACCTATGAAGCGGTAAGGAATGCGTTTTTACAGTGGTTCCGATTGAAGAAGAACCCTGCCGAAATTTTTGATTACTTGCAGAACAATAAACAGAAGCTCCATCAGACTGTGCAGGAATATGCCAGCCTGTTTCGAACTCATTTGAGACAACTACTGCCGGCACATGCTAACCTACCGGATGATGTCATCACTCAATGGTTTATTAATGGTTTGACTCCGCAGCTCAGAAAAATTATGATCATTCGTTGTATGGGAGCTATGACACTAGATGCGGTTATTGCAATGGCCTTGCAGCTCGAGCATAAGGTTGGAGGTTTTACTGAAGACCTGGAGTGGTTGAAAGCCAGTAAAAATGTTGCAGAGGATCCGGCTAGACAGATGTACTGCACTAAGTGCAAGAATTCAGGGCATACCAGTGCCACCTGTGCCCTTAATCAGTTGTATTGCGCTATCTGCAATACCACCGGACATTCCACCAAAAATTGTGCGTATAACGCCAAAGTGCAGGGACCAGCAATTGTAAATGCCATTATACAAGAACTAGGGCAGCCGGCCACCCACTATGTACCACCTCAGATGAGAAATAATCAGTAGCAAGGATACAGAAATTATCGAGGACAATGGAATACAAAATTCAATACAAATCGCTGGCAGATGAGAACATCATAGGAAGGTACCTCTTTGCCACCACCTCGTTTTCATTTTTGCGGTGAGTTGGGTCACATCCGAAGATTCTGTAAAGATGCAGCCGAATATGATCAGAGGAAGAAAGAGCATCAAAACCCGATGACCAATATGGTCTATATCTCACCAGTAGAAACAGAAGCCGCAGTGGTCCAGACAAGATCCGGTAAGCACTTGCAACCAGCAGCTGAGGTGTTTGAACCAGGCATTCGTGAGCAGCAACGTATGTATAACAAAGCTAGCCAATGGACCACCAAAGAGCCTATAGTGTTCCTAGATCCAATTCCGGTGACACAGGTTCCGCTGCCAAAGGAAGGATCGCAGGAACAAGATTCTACCCTAGTAACAAACGCATCATCTTCAGAATCGGTGAAAAGTACAATTCAAGCAGATTAGGCATGGGAAATTTTTTCTAAGGCGTCCATTACTCTCCCTCTTGGACAATTACTTGCATTAGTGCCGGGAGTTCGTCAGCAATTCCAGCAACAGCTCAGTCCTGAGTCCACCTGCATTCCAGCGACGACAACAATACAACCAGAAACTGACTCTACAGTGGATCATTCGGTCCCCTTAATTACGGTATGGTACAAAAATCATAAGATTTCTCAGGTACTAATTGATGGTGGGTTTGGTGTAAACATCACCACTGCAGCACTTTGTAAGAAGTTAGGGTGGACCCACATTGAGCCTGTCCAATTTTTTGTTAGAATGGCCGACCAATCCCGAGTCCATCCGGTGGGACTCGTACAAGATGTCCCGATTACTTTGCAGGGTACAACGTTTAAGATGACTTTTGTAGTCTTAGAACTACCGGAGTCTAGTCTTGACTATAATCTTTTTTTCGGACGACCCTAGTTAAAACAGGCTAAAGTCATACAAGATTGGTCCGCACAGGAATCGACTTTTAAGGATAACCACCACAAATATGTTGTCAAACTGGATGCCATTCAGCCTTGCGAACTTCATGCCAGACCATATGTAGCAGAGCCGGTCCACATGTTAGATGGTTTATCCGATGACGAAGAAGAAGAATTTTTGAAGAATAACATAGATTTGATCTCCTTGGGAACTATAGATTTGCAATCTATTGTAGATAACTGGAGTCCGACAGCCTGTTCGGTGGTGCCTGTGACCGAAGAAGTAGAGATAGAAGATACTGTTGCTATGGATGAAGCCGCTCTACAACAAATTTTAGAGTCAATTGATGATTCAGGGAAACCTCGTCAGTTTTATGTTCCCGAAGATCAGTTATCACCTATAATTTGGGAGATGAAGTAAATCCGCGACCTGTGAAGATAAAGGAAGGATTGTTTGAGGCATTTCAAGCAGATTTGATCCAGCTTCTTCGTGAGTTCTCTGATGTTTTTGCATGGGATTATCATGATATGAAAGGTCTGGACCCTCGCATCTATCAACATCGGGTCGTGCTTAAACCAGAAGCAAAACCAATTAAACAACCCAGTTACCAGATGAACCCTAACTATGCAGCACAGGTCAAGGTAGAGCTTGATAGGTTACTAAAGGTCGGATTCATTGTACCCATAGAACACGCTGAATGGATATCACCGATTGTTATTGTCCCTAAGAAAAATAAACAGCTTCGAATCTGTGTGGCCTACCGGAAACTAAATGCGGCCACGGTGCTTGATCTGTTTCCTCTTCCATTTCTTGACACAATGCTAGACAAAGTGGCCGGACACGAGATGTACTCCTTTTTGGACGGTTACAGTGGTTATAACCAGGTCCGAATGGCTCAACAAGACATACCAAAAAAAGCTTTCATTACCAACTGGGGTGTTTTTGCTTGTACAGTCATGTGGTTTGGGTTACGAAATGCTCCTAGCACCTTTCAGCGGTGTATGCAGGAAATCTTCTCCCCCTATCTCACTTCTTTTATGCAAGTATATCTAGATGACTTCTCTTTATTCGGTAAGATGGTAGCACACCTGTATCATTTATGGTGTTGCTTTGAGAAATGTCGTGAATACCGTCTCTGCCTGAAGCCCACCAAATCTGTCTTTGCGGTTTCTTGTGGTAAGCTCCTTGGCCATATTGTATATGCACAGGGCATACAAGTTGACCCAGATAAAGTTGCAGCCGTGTTATAAGCACCTGTGCCTACTACACCGAAAGAAGTGATGTGCTTCATGGGTCAAGTCAGGTGGCATGGTCGACATTTACGGTGGCTTGCCCATTTGGCAATACCCCTAAATCGGCTAATAACTAGTACTCCTCGACACTTTGATTTGACTCCGGAATGTCAAACTGCATTTGATCCTCTAAAAGGATTATTAACGCAGGTTCCAATTCTACAACCTCCTGATTGGGAATGCCCATTTCATGTTTTTGTAGACGCATCGGATATGGCCATTGGGAGTGTTTTAATGCAGCAATGTGATAAATGGTTGAGGCCCGTCTATTATGCAAGTGGACGGCTTGCTCTTGCTGAAAAGAATTATTCAGTGACTGAAAGAGAATGTCTCGGTTTGGTGTATTCTATAAAGAAATTCTGGCATTATTTGCTTGGCCGAAAATTTACTTTTCATGTGGATCATGCTTCACGTATATCTGGTTCGGCAGCAGCATTTAGGTGGCCACTTGGCACGATGGGTTCTATTGTTACAAGAGTTCGATTATGAAGTGATTCATTGACCCGGCAGTGCACATGCATTAGCAGATTTTCTCTCTCGATTGGATTCCGGCGAAACTCCGATCGGTGTTGATGACACGACACCAGCAATTTACATTACTGAAACAACTAGTGATGAATCTACAGATCATCCTATGACACCTACTTATTATGATCAGTTATTAACCTTTCTTACTGATGGATGTCTTCCCCCTCAAACTTCTCCTGCGATGAGGCGGAAAATTGCAGTTTATAGTCGCAGATTTCGTTTGATTGCTGGACAGTTGTATTATATGGATCACACTGGGATCTTGCTTCATTGTATTCCTCCACATGAAGTGAACTCGGTTATCGCTTTGGCACATTCAATACCTTCTGGTGGGCATTTTGCAGCAGATTTAACGCACCGAAAAATTCTGCAAAGTGGGCTCTGGTGGCCTACTATGTACAGAGATGTATCTCAGTTTGTGCAGCAGTGTGACACTTGTCAGCGATCTGGACAACCTTTACAATGCCACTTTTTTCCTCTACAACCTGTATTACCTTTGGAACCTTTTCAGAAATGGGGTCTTGATTTTATTGGACCAATCACACCTCCAACAATCCTTAGCAACAATCGCTACATTCTGACATGCACAGATTATGCTACCAGATGGGCAAAAGCTTGGGCCTTACGGTCTGCCACAGCTGTTTCGGTGGCAAAATGTCTGATGAAGGATGTTTTCCCACATTATGGCTTACCTATGGAGCTTGTGACAGATCAAGGCACACACTTTACTAACAATTTAATGCGAGTGCTCACACACACTTTTCAAATTCCGCATAACTTCAGTTCACCGTATTATCCTCGTGCTAATGGCGTAGCTGAGAGTACGCACAAAACATTGTTAACTATGCTTCGGAAACTGATTATGGAATCACCAGAAAGATGGGATCAGTTACTACCTGTAGTATTATGGGCATACCGGACTACCTACAAAGTTGCAACCGGACTGACTCCTTTCAAGCTTGCTTATGGATTGGAAGCAATCGCTCCAATGGAAGTCGTAGTGCACAGTTTACGCGTGGCCATAACTCAGAAGTTGATACCCGAAGAATCTGTGCCATTTTGGTTAGACACACTCAGAGAATTAGATGAGCATCGTTGGGAAAGTTTTCTGACTCTTCAAGAAGTGCAGTTGCGGCAAGCTCGTACACATGATAGATATCTCAAAACTCCAGTTTTTACGGTGGGATAGCTTGTGTTATTTTATAATGCTAAATCAAACCGTGTGGCTGGAAAATTCAAATTACGATGGTTTGGTCCTTACCAAATTAGTGAACAAGTGGGCCCAGCTACTTTTCGATTGACTACCTTGATCGGAATTCTTCTTCCTAAAGTGATCAATGGTTCAAAGTTGCGACCGTATCATCAACCACCTGATTCTCACTGATGTGTTCTTTGTTTTTACTTTCTTTTTATGTGTTAGTTGAATAATAAAACCATAAGCTCCTCGTTTTGCTACATAATCATAAACTCCTCATTTTGATACATAACCATAAATATATCGCCACCTTTTGTTATTGATTCTGCTCATGCATGCACACCGTAGTTATGAAGGTTATCATCTCAACATCGTGCGATAATTAGCATTTTTGATCGCCTCCCGTTACCAAGTATCTACTTAATCTTTTTCACTTCGTTGTTAATCGCTATTGTGTCTGCGTGTTTTGTGTGCTTTGCTTTCTGTAATCACTGTGTTTTTGTGTTCTTGTGCTTGTGCGTACGCATCATGGAAGCCCTGGCAAACTTTGCTACCTTCCATGGCGGACTTCCTCAGGACGTAAGTGAATTCTTGCGTGTTTGAGGTTTGTCCAACTTCGCTGAATTGCCCTGGCATTCAGTGGAGTGTCATCCATACTATGCTCAGATTATTGCCGCCACACCTGCTTCAGAGAAGAGATGGCCTATTACGTGTTTGCCTTCTCGTACCGTAATTACCCTACAGTCATTTGCTGCCGCTTTTCGACTCTCGCTAGAAGGCAGAGAGAATGGTCCTAACCTTCCGCTTGCTACCATGATTGAATTGTTCCCCAGGCACTCTTCGAATGAGTATGTCATACTTTGTCGCCCTGATCCTGAATGGACTGCCCTTCAATTTCTAGTAGCTATACTGAACTTACAGAAACGCACTTATGGGATTTCTCACCCGTTCTACTCGATGATTGACATGGCTGCTAGAGAGCCTATCAATTTTGCTTTTTACTATTTCCGACGCATTCACCGTGAATGCGTTACGGTTATTAAACATGTAAATAAGGGAGAACTTCCGTGCTCACGATTACCGCATATCATTACCTTTTTGTTTCCAGCCCTTCAAGCAGTGCAACCGCCTCCGAGAGCTCCAATTTTGTATCATGAGGAATCTGCTCAAATACTTGAAGACGGCGAAGAAGATGATGAAGAAATCTTCCAACTCCTCCGCCGAAAACGCATACGGATAAGTTCTTCTAACAGTCAAGTGCAAGGGTCTATTGCTGGAAATAACGCAGACGCAGACAAAAATGAAGAAGAGACATTCCACGACATGGCCACTTCTATACATGTGGAATCTTCTAGTCAATCTGCTACGGATAAGCAGGAACAAAGTGTTTCTAACATCAACTCTAATGCAGTTTCTTCTCAAGAAGAGTCTTAGCAACAGTCTAAAGAAGACGTGCAAGTCCTTGTTGCAAAAATTTTCGAGGAAGTCATTACAGCCGTGGATACTCTAATTGCCAGTACTGAAGCGAATAAGTAGCAATTGACCGGAACAGCGTTATTATCCAACAATCTTCTTCCCATTCCTCCACCATTGCCCCCGAGTGAGCCCATTGTCCCTGTTCCACCCTTTGTTCCTGAGGAACCTGCAGCTTCATCCTCCTCACCCGATTACTCTCCACCCAATTCCCATCAACTCTTGACAGCTTCTTCATCTCAACCACGTCCTCCTCTTCTATTTCCTTCAATTCCTATGTTTACTGAACTCGCATCCATGGGTCATATGTTGATCCAACTATCGTAGCAACTACTAGCACAGATGAAAAAAGTTATTGATAATCTCAGAGAAGAATTTCAGCATAAAGTCGATGTTCTTGAAGCAGATATTAATCCACTGCAGGAAGAGATAGATGTAGTAAAGGCAGAAAATCATGCTCTGCACAAACAGATATTACAGCTTTAGGCTACAATTACCGAATAGGAATCATTGATTAACCAGAAGGATGCGGCGTTAGCTAAGATACAGGTTAAAGATGAGTTATTAAGTGTTGCCGATGCTAAAATTGTTTAGTTAACACAATTAGTACAGGATAAGGAGGATGCGCAAGCTGCCCTTGGAAATTTATTGGCCGAAACACGATTCCAACTTGATGAAGCATTGCAGACAGGAAAAGAGATGACGGATGTAAGCCGCCGGATTGGCAATTGTAAAGCATGTCTCTTTTTCATATTCCGCACGAATCGAAAGGTTGTTGCGTAGATGTTGTAACCTTTTTATAAATCAATGAAAAAGAGGCTTCGGGGATGACCAGAGGAGTCGCCAGACTGTTTGTCTGGTTGATCATGTCTGTGTAGTTTCCATGGTGTGTTTGAGAACTCTGAGTTATTCTATGTCTTTCTGTTTTTTGTTTGATTATCTGCACCTATACGGTAAAGAGAGTTACTGTTCTTTATAGTAGTTTGTGTTTGGATCAGCTCTTTATGTTAGACAAAGTAATTTTGCATTATGGTAATGAATAGTTCTGTGCTGTATGTGGAGAACGCATTAACGGGAGTGAATCGGTAGATTGTGGAAGAGTCTGATTGTAGACCGTAAAACTATGAGAGCATAACCAGAGTCTTGATAAGTAATTCGTATTGACAAAGATTTTTACCATTAAGATATGGTGATGTGAGTGAGTTAATTAAGAGAGTTATTTGGGAAAATCAAGTATAGGGCCTCTGTTTAACAGACCCCTTCCACTCCCAAGAACCCGAATAGAGCTTAAATGCACGTCTGACGGCAAAAGCGCGTTTAACATTGGCGCCGTCTGTGGGAATGTGGCAACAGATTGTTACAAAATGATTGTGGGAAGGTGGCACCAGAAGGTGGTCACAGTTTGTTGCAAATTGATTGTGAGAAGGAATCCATAGATTGTGAATCGACAGTAAGGTAGAAGAAGTACAAAAGTATTGTAACGGTGATATATGCCGGTTACTAGATCCGGCGAGTCGTATCCCAAGTACAGACAGCCTTGGGCGGCACAAATATATAGATAGATAGATAGATAGATAGATAGATAGATAGATAGATAGATAGATAGATAGATAGATAGATAGATAGATAGATAGATAGATGGTGGATGGATGGATGGATGGATGTGTTAAACGCGCACTTGCCGTCAGAGACGCGTTTAAGCTCTTTTCGGGTTCTTGGGAGTGGAAGGGGTCTGAATAATCAGCGGTGCTATACTTGATTTTCTCAATTAACCACTCATACCATAGTACCGTAATGTTAAATCTCTGTTAATACGAATTACTCTCCAGACTCTGTTTCGTTCTCTCACAGTCTTACTATCTGTACTCAGACTATTGCTAGTTCTTCCACAACCTTATCAATTATGCTTTGGTTGATACGTTCTCAACACACAGCGTAGAAACTATTCATTACCGTAATACAGACTCACAAGTATTACTTAATGGAACAGCGTTAAACACAATTGAAGATAACAAAAAAAAAGCGAAATAACACAGTACTACTCAAAATTCTCCAACATAACACAACGGAACTCCACAGAACGTAATCGCCCAGACAGACAGTCTGGCGATTCTTCTGGGTGTTACCGAAGCGTCCTTTCATTGATTTATAAAAGATTACAGTTCTTCGCAACGACCTTTTGGTTAATGCGGAATATGAAAAGAGACAGGTTTATGCCCCATGAACCCCTCCTTTTCTCTATTCCCATGGATAGCCTTAGGTGCTTGGTGGAGTACTAGGTCATATGGGGGAGCTATTTAATTTTTGCCTCCCCAATTAGTACTAAAGGATGTTTGCAGATTGCACCATTATTCTCCTTTTT
>CM035436.1:102071415-102081415 GCA_020310875.1 Ceratopteris richardii
AAGAGCCCAAGGGAAAACATCAGGTACAAACAGGTGATGACACTAAACACTCTGTTGTCAAAATTGGAAATGTGAAGACATGTGATGGTAACCAGAATCTATTGAGCAGGGTACTCTATGTACCAACCATCACCAAGAATCTAATGAGTGTTGGTCAGATTGTGGAGAAAGGTTTGCAGGTTAGATTCATGTTGATGTATAAAACACCACAAGAAATGAATTAATGTGACACTAGAACACCTCTATGGTCACCATTAACTCATTGCCACTCCAAACTTTGAGAAATGATAGCTTAAAGTGAGAACTTTGCTTGTACAGAAATTCCTAGTCACTGAAATGACATACCTTCAGTATTTTGCTATTTTCTCCTAGCTCAAGTATGCTTTCTCCATGAAACTTTATAGGCTGAAACTAGAAGAGTAGAGCTTTCCAACAAGCTATCATATGCATCGAACAGAGCTCTAGAACTCAAGCTATGGCCCTCACAAGATGACCCTGTATGACCTTCCAAAACTGGAAATCTTGCCTGTTTTAGTATTCCTGATGTCCAAAAATAAAAAATTCGATGCCTAGCATCGAATTTCAGTCCAAGTCGATGCCAGGCATCGACTTTGGGCTTTTTTTGGCTATTTTTCTGCACCAGAAACACTCTATTTTACACACACATGAAGAAGATGACTTATATGATAGAAGTCGATGCCGGGCATCCATTTTATGCTAGAACTCGATGCCAGGCATCGAGTTGCTCCACAAACTTCATATTTTTAGAAGATTCAACAATAGTTAACACACAGAGAATGAAAAAATGACTTATCAGCCAAGATTCGATGCCAGGCATCGAATTGCTCAGAAAACTTGAACTTTTGAATTCATCACACAGTAGGCAAACATGGAGATGATGGAGAGAGACTCATACACAGAACTTTACTCAGTTCTTCCTCACAGCTATGAAAACTCAGAAGTTTTACAGATGCTTTCTCACTCAGAGAAGCCCGACTATTCTCAGTCGTATAAAATGAACTCCTTCTTCTACTTCTTCTCTCTATTCTCTCTCTCTCTCTCTGCGCGTCAGTTGATACAAACTAACTTATATAGATTTTCGTATTCTCGTGATTTTAAAAAACTTCTAGAACTAAAGTGAACTAACTTTACAAATATGATACATTTGTGAATTTGTCCCTTCACATAGGCATGGGGTTTTCTTCCTAAGATTTGACCTTCAAATATATGTCTAATTAGTGAGTGTTTCTCCAACAGCTCCCCCTCAATCACTAATTGACATTCCCTGTTTCTTCATATCATCTTCTTTTCTTTTACTCCTGCCATGCTTTTGAATCTGCTGGTCTTCACACCATCCAAGCTCTTTGTCATTATGTCTGCTAATTGATCTTTAGTAGAAATGTACTCCACTTCAATCTCCTTCTCCATTACCTTTTCTCTGAGAAAATGATATTGTATCTCTATGTGCTTTGTCCTTGCATGAAATACTGGATTTGCTGCAAGATAAAGTGAACTCATATTATCTCCATGTATTGTAGGTGTACCTTGATCAATGCCTAAGCTCTTGAACAATGTCTGCATCCATATGACTTCCTTAGCTGCTTCCACAAGTCCTTTGTACTCTGCTTCAGTTGATGATAATGCTACTGTATGTTGTTTCTTGGAACACCAACTTACAAGCTTATCACCAATGTATATCATGTAACCATGAGTTGATCTCCTGTCATCTTGATTACCTGCCCAGTCTGAGTCACTGTAGGCTCTCAACTTCAAATCTGATGTAAAAGGATAATATAATCCTTCCTTTATAGTTCTTTTGATATATCTGAGAACTCTTTGACCTACAATCCAATGTGGGTCCTTTGGACAATGCATGAATTGTGACAAAACTCCCACTGCATAACTAAGATCAGGTCTTGTTAGTGTAGCATAAATCAAACTACCCACAAGAGATTGATACTTCCTCATATCTTTGTAGTCTGCACCATCATATTTACTGAGCTTGTGATTAACTTCAAGTGGAGTTGAAGCTTCTCTGCAATTTTCCATATCAAACTTCTTCAACAAGTTTAGAAGATACCTTTCTTGTGATACATATATGCCATGATCTGTATAAGTAACTTCCATTCCAAGAAAGTATGATAACTTTCCTAGGTCACTGATCTTGAATTCTTTTTCAAGTAATCTCTTTACCTCCTTGATTCCTTCGTCTGAAGTACCTGTGATTATAATGTCATCTACATAAATACAAATGTAGATTGTACCTTCCTCTGTTCTTTTGATAAGTAGACTTGAATCTGCTTTTGAACTTTGATATCCAAGATCATTGAGATACTTCACCAGTCTATAGTTCCAAGCTCTTGGAGCTTGCTTCAATCCATACAATGCTCTTCTCAACCTGCAAACAAAATTTGGATACCTGGAATCTATAAATCCTTGAGGTTGTTCCATGTATACCTCATCTGATATGTATCCATTCAAAAATGCATTTTTTATATCCAATTGACTTAGGGTCCATCCTTTTGAAGCTGCAATAGCAATGATTGTCCTTATTTTTGACATCTTAGCTACGGGACTGAATGTCTCATCATAATCTATGCCATAGGTCTGGGCATAGCCTTTCACCACCAATCTAGCTTTGTATCTGGCTATACTTCCATCTGCAAGCTTCTTCACTTTATAAACCCATTTATTTCCAATTACTTTCTTACCATTTGGTTTAGGAACAAGTTCCCATGTCTTATTCTCCTCCAGTGCATTGAACTCTTCCTTCATTGCTTCTTCCCATTGCTTCTTACCTTTAGCTTCATCATAGTTCTGAGGTTCTTCATCATCTTTGACCATATATGCATAGTTCTTCTGAGTTATGTAAGAAGTATCATAAGAATACCTTTCTGGTTGTCTTCTAGTCCTGCTTGACCTTCTTGGTTCACATTCTTCATAAGTTTCTGGATACACCTCTTCATCAAATATAGGAGCTTCTTCATTCCTTCTTGTTAATCCACTTCTGGATGTACTTGCTTGCATATAGTCTTCATCTCTATTTACCTGCACATTTGATTTTCCTTTCTCACATCTTCTTACCTCTTCTTCAAATTCTTCAGCTGTATGACTTTGATCTGCATACCAACTTTTCTGTTCATCAAATGTAACATCTCTAGAAACAATAAATTGTTTGGTTAGAGGATTCCACAATCTGTAACCCATCTGCTTTTCATCATAACCAATGAACACATATTTTTCTGCCTTTGGTTCAAGTTTATGCCTAAGTTGTGATGGCACATAAGCATATGCAATTGATCCAAACACTCTACAATGATCTAGTGTTGGTTTCTTACCCCACCAAGCTTCATATGGAGTCATTCCATTCAGAGCTGCACATGGTAATCTATTCACAAGATATGTAGCTGTATTTACAGCCTCAGCCCAAAGATAATTTGGACAGTTCTTCTCCTTTAGCATAGCTCTAGCAAACTCAACCAAAGTCCTGTTCCTTCTTTCTGCTACACCATTTTGTTGTGGTGTATACCTGCAAGTTATTTCTCTCTTAATACCTGCATTCCAAAGATAATCATTGAACTCTTGGGAGAAGTATTCTCCCCCTCCATCAGACCTCAGTCTCTTAAGCTTTTGACCTGTGACTCTCTCTGCATATGCATGAAAATGCTTGAAAGCTCCAAACACTTCTGATCTTTCCTTCAAAACATATAATGTTATCCATCTTGTAGCATCATCAATGAAAAGAACATAATACCTTGAGCCACTGATAGATTCTTCTTTTGTTGGTCCCCATACATTTGTATGAATGAGCTCAAGTACTCCATCATGTTTGAATCCTTTCTTTTGAAATGGTAACCTGTGTGCTTTACCCATTTGACATGCTTCACATTTATAAACCATATGTTGACTTTGCACATTTGGTAATCCTAGTACAGACTGATTAGCAACCATAGCTTTAATTCCTCTTTCATTGAAATGACCTAATCTCTTATGCCAGAGATCAAGTTCTGTAATCACTGCTTCACCATGTGTGAGCAAAGCTTGACCAATGTTCCCTTGCACTCTTAAAGTAAAGAGTCTACCTTCTTTCTTACCAGAGACAATCTGATTATATCCATTCTCTGGATCTTCCACAAATACTCCTTCATTTGTAAACCTGACTTGAAAACCTTTTTCAACTATCTGTCCCACACTAATCAAGTTTTTAGGTATTGTAGGAACATACAAAACATTGGTTAGCAAATCTGCTCCACTCTTGCATTTCACTTTTCCAATTGAATGTACACTATGTCTTGTATTATCACCAGTTTGAACTGTGTGACTAGAAATGCCTTTTTCCAAATCTGACATCAATTCTATGTTTCCTGACAAATGATTAGAACATCTAGAGTCAATGTAAAATACCTTTAGATCTTCTTTGTCTGATGTGCTGATTGAATTCATCATCAATGATGTATGACTTTCATTCTGTGTGTCATTTGCATAGTTGTAGTAGGTGGTGTTGTAGGATTGATTCTGTCCCCAACTTCTTCCTCCCCCTCTACCATAGCCTCCTCTTTGACTTTGTCTACCTCTTTGAAAATTACTTTGATATCTTCCACCTCGACCTCTGCTATTGTTGTTTTGATTCTGGTTTGATCCTTGTTGTTTATGCCAACATTCATGAGCCAAATGATTACTCAATCCACAGATCCAGCAAGCCTTCTTGTTGTTATTTTGATTACCTCTTCCTCTTCCAAAACCTCTTGCTCTTCCTCTGCCAGTGCCTTTACCTCTTGCATAATAAGCTTGAGAATTAGACTCCTCTTCATCCTTTGCTTTACCTTTATCTCCTTTCTTCTTGTTCTTCATGTACATTGCAGAACTTTGTCCTTTATCTCCATCTCCCTTCAAGTCTTGCTCATATGTGAGCATCAAACCAAGCAACTGGTTCAAATCTGGAACATAATGATTTAATGAAAGTTCTGTTGATAAGACAAAAGGTTTCCACCTTTCATCCCCTCTCAAGCCTGCAAGTAGTTGAGCAATCAATCTGTGATCTTCAACATCTTCATCTATGGATCCAAGACTATCTGCTAGATCCTTCATCTTAGTGACATAATCACTAATGGTTTGACTTGGCTTCTTCTTGAATGTTGTAAACTCTGACCATAGACTTGCTTTCCGTGCTTTAGTAGTGCTTTGGAAATGATATTCCAATGCATTCCATATATCTTCTGATGATTCCAATCCTCTGATGTGTGGTAGCAAATGATCTGAGATTGTATTGTAGATGTAGGCTTTTGCACTTGCATCCTTCTTCTGCCAATGCTTTAAAGCATCAAGTTCTTCTTTCTTTGGTCGGCTTTCATCTTCAAATACTGGCTTCTCTTCTTCACCTGTTACATATACCATGAGATCCTTACTCATAAGTAAGGCTTCCATTCTCATTACCCATGCGGGGTAATTATCTCTGTCCAGTTTGTCAATGGAGATATGATCTGCCATAGTTCTTTCCTTCTGCTGCAACCTGTGAGCTTAAAGGATAAAGGATAATACCTTTTGAAGTTCTTTGTGTATGAGGATACTTCGAAAGTAATCTTTTGATGCCTTGTGTCTTCAAATGCTTCACCTTTCAAACTTTAATGGAAAACTTTACAAAACTTCTCGTACCTTTGTCGTCTTCTGCTCTCGAGAATCTTTCTGCTCTGATACCACTTGTTGATGTATAAAACACCACAAGAAATGAATTAATGTGACACTAGAACACCTCTATGGTCACCATTAACTCATTGCCACTCCAAACTTTGAGAAATGATAGCTTAAAGTGAGAACTTTGCTTCTACAGAAATTCCTAGTCACCAAAATGACATACCTTCAGTATTTTGCTAATTTCTCCTAGCTCAAGTATGCTTTCTCCATAAAACTTTATAGGCTGAACCTAGAAGAGTAGAGCTTTCCAACAAGCTATCATATGCATCAAACGGAGCTCTAGAACTCAAGCTATGGCCCTCACAAGATGACCCTATATGACCTTCCAAAACTAGAAATCTTGCCTGTTTTAGTATTCTTGATGTCCAAAAATAAAAAATTCGATGCCTAGCATCGAATTTCAGTCCAAGTCGATGCCAGGCATCGACTTTGGGCTTTTTTTGGCTATTTTTCTGCACCAGAAACACTCTATTTTACACACACATGAAGAAGATGACTTATATGATAGAAGTCGATGCCGGGCATCCATTTTATGCTGGAACTCGATGCCAGGCATCGAGTTGCTCCACAAACTTCATATTTTTAGAAGATTCAACAATAGTTAACACATAGAGAATGAAAAAATGACTTATCAGCCAAGATTCGATGCCAGGCATCGAATTGCTCAGAAAACTTGAACTTTTGAATTCATCACACAGTAGGCAAACATGGAGATGATGGAGAGAGACTCATACACAGAACTTTAC
This sequence comes from Ceratopteris richardii, assembly GCA_020310875.1. NCBI lineage: Eukaryota > Viridiplantae > Streptophyta > Polypodiopsida > Polypodiales > Pteridaceae > Ceratopteris > Ceratopteris richardii. Next base: position 102,077,853 of record CM035436.1, read on the forward strand.
TCAGTTCTTCCTCACAGCTATGAAAACTCAGAAGTTTTACAGATGCTTTCTCACTCAGAGAAGCCCGACTATTCTCAGTCGTATAAAATGAACTCCTTCTTCTACTTCTTCTCTCTATTCTCTCTCTCTCTCTCTCCGTGTCAGTTGATACAAACTAACTTATATAGATTTTCGTATTCTCGTGATTTTAAAAAACTTCTAGAACTAAAGTGAACTAACTTTACAAATATGATACATTTGTGAATTTGTCCCTTCACATAGGCATGGGGTTTTCTTCCTAAGATTTGACCTTCAAATATATGTCTAATTAGTGAGTGTTTCTCCAACAATTCACACAACATGGAGCATATGTGGAGGACCCAAAACATGGATTCAGAAGGATAGCCAAAGGGGAGAAATCAGGAAGATTATTTACATTTGAGCTAGAAGACACCAAGAACATTGCTTTGTATAATTATAAGGATCAGACACTTTCAGAGTTAGAAATATGGCATAAAAGATTAGGGCACATAGGTGAAAGGACTCTAAAGCAAATGTGCAGGGATCAATGTGTGCTTGGGATACCTAATGTATCCAAGCAACACATGATTTACAAATGTGGATCATGTCAATTTGGTAAGTCTCACAGATTACCATATTCAAGGAAAGGTTTCATGCATTAGAAGACTACCTAGACTTGGTACACACAGATGTTTGGGGACCTAGCAAGGACCCTTCCATTTCTGGTTCAAGGTATTATGTGTCCTTCATTGATGATTATAGCAGGTGGACCATCTTATACTTTATGAAGCATAAAGATGAAGTGTTTAATTGTTTCAAGAGGTATCTTGCACTTGTTGAAAATCAAACAGGAAGAAGCTTGAAGAGGCTAAGGTCAGATGGTGGAGGAGAGTACTTCTCCAATGAGTTTGAAGATTTCTTGCAGGAAAAAGGCATCAAAAGGGAGATTACTACAAGGTATTCACCTGAACAAAATGGGGTAGCTGAAAGAAGGAATAGACTCATTGTGGAAACAGCTAGGTCTATGCTTAATGAGAAAAAGTTGCCAAATTATCTTTGGGCAGAGAGTGTATCCACTGCCACTTATCTTATCAATAGGTTGCCATCCAAATCACTTGATGGCATGACACCATATGAAGCTTGGCATGGTAAGAGACCCTCTCTGGATCATTGCAAAATCTTTGGTTGTGTTGCATATGTGCATATTCCCTCACAGGTAAGGGGAAAGCTAGACCCTAAGGCTGAAAAATGTATCTTCATTGGTTATGATTTGAACCAAAAGGGATACAGATTCTACAATCCAACAAACAAAGGGTTCAAGGTAAGCAGAGATGTCATCTTTGATGAGAATGACTCATGGTATGAGAATGAATGCAGGAAAGTGAGTCTACCCTATGACATGGAAGAAGATTTTCCAAAGCTTACTAAGGAAGAACCAACTCAGCAAGAAGATTCAAGCTCAGATGATGATGATACAATAAACCTTGAAGAGTTCAAAGCTTGGAAGTCCAAAGGAAAGATGAAGATGAAGCAATTTGAAGATAAGCCAGAAACTTCAACTCAAGCAATGAGGAGATCTCAAAGAGAAAAGAAGAAGCCTATCAGATTTGGGTATGACACATCACTTGTAACTAAACACTCTGTATATCTTGCAAAGGATCTCTTGAGTGAAGAACCAGGTACATTTGAAGAAGCAATCACTAAACCAAAATGGAAGGAAGCAATGGATGAAGAAATGGAGGCTCTCAAAGAGAGTGATACTTGGGACTTGGTACCCAAGAAAGAGTCTATGAAGGTGATAGGATCCAGATGGATCTACAAACTCAAAAGAAATTCAGATGGTACAATAAACAGGTATAAAGCTAGGTTGGTAGCCAAGGGTTTTGCACAAACCCAAGGCATTGATTATGACGAGACATTTTCTCCTGTGGCCAAGATGCCAACTATCAGAGTTATGGTGAGTGTAGCTGCATCCAAGAATTGGAATATGTACCAATTAGATGTCAAGAATGCTTTCTTGAATGGATGGATATCTGAAGAAGTCTACATGTCACAACCACCTGGCTATGAAGATCCAAAAAAGGTACAATATGTTTGTAAATTGAAGAAGGCTCTGTATGGTTTAAAGCAGGCACCTAGAGCATGGAATTACAGGTTGACAACCTATCTCCAAGACCAAGGATTTGTAATGAGTAAGGCAGATACTTCTCTATTCATAAAGAGAAGTAGTACAGAGGTAATATATCTATGTGTCTATGTTGATGACATCATTATTACAGGAAATGATGTTCAGGGAATTAGACATATCAAAGGACAGATGATGAAAGAATTCAAGATTAGTGATCTTGGATTATTAAAGTATTTCTTAGGTCTTGAATTGGTCTACACAAATTCAGGTATCTACATCACTCAAAAGAAGTATGTGCAGGATATGGTCAAGAAGTTTGGCTTGCAGGATGCTAAGGTATCTACTACTCCAATGGAGGTTAACCTAAAGCTAAGTGCTCATGAAGGAGAAGAAATCAAAGACATCACAGGATATCAAAGTATGGTAGGTAGCTTGAACTATGCTACCTTGACAAGAATTGACATAGCATATGGAGTAAGTGTGCTTAGTCAATTCATGCACAAACCAAGGGTACCTCACCTAGAGGCAGCAAACAAAATCTTGAAGTACCTCAAAGGAACTCAAAGTCATGGTTTGTACTTTCCTTATACATCAGATATTGACATTAAAGTTTACTCAGATGCAGATTGGGCAGGATGCAAGGATGATAGGAGAAGCACCTCAGGATACATTTGTTTTGCAGGAGATAAGCCCATTTCTTGGTCAGCCAAGAAGCAACCTACAGTGGCATTGTCATCCACTGAGGCAGAATATAGAGGGCTTGCCATTGCAACTCAAGAAGCTATCTGGTTGAAGCTTCTATATACAGAGTTAGGTCTATATACAAGACCACCAATCATATTTGGAGACAACACTAGCTCTCTTCACCTTGCAGCTAATCCAATTTATCATGCCAGAACTAAACACATAGAGGTTCATTACCACTATGTGAGAGAGAAATTGCTAAGCAAAGATATACAATTGACTTATGTGTCCACTAATATGCAATGTGCAGATTTACTTACAAAGGCATTGGATGGAAACAAGTTATGCAGATTTAAATCCATGATTGGATTGCAGGATGTGATTGAAGACTAAAGATGAAGAAGATGAAGACTTGAGCCAAAGTGTTTGGCTTGAGGGGGAGCTGTTGGTGTAAGACAAGCCTACACACATTGGCTTGGAACCCATGAAGGATATCTCTATGAGAAGCAAGAACCATAGGAACCTAGTCCTATGAGATATTACTTTTATCTCATGTAAAAGTCTATATGACTTTAACCAATCTTGTAATCACACCTACTTGAGAAAGTCGTGGAAAAGTAGATGATATGATTGAGGGAATATCTCCTTATATTTAGATGCTAGATTGAAGGGAGCCAAAACATGAATTAAAATTCAACTCTTTCTCTATAAAAAGCTACATTTAAAAAGTCGCGGTTAGTCCTGCCATTTT
>CM035436.1:102093915-102101415 GCA_020310875.1 Ceratopteris richardii
GGTTGCCATTTGTGCCTAGATGATCTCCTAACTTCTGCACTTCTTGAGGTCTCTGGTTCATCACATTCTGGATCAAACCTTGGCCTCTCTTCAACTTCAATCTGCACTTCATTACTCTCACTTTCATCAAGTAATTGAATCTTTGCTTTACCTTTCCTTTGTTCCACTACTTCTTCATCATCTGCATGTACATTATATTTACCTGCATACCAAGTACCTTGCTCATCAAATGTAACATCCTTGGATACAATAAATTGCTTTGTGGATGGACTCCACAACCTGTATCCCACTTATCATCATAACCAATGAATACATACTTCTCTGCCTTAGGCTCCAACTTATGCCTCAATTGAGATGGCACATATGCATATGCCAAGCATCCAAATATTCTACAATGATCCAAGGTAGGTTTCTTACCCCACCAAGCTTCATATGGTGTCATACCCTGCAAAGCTTTACAAGGCAATCTATTAACCAAATATGTAGCTGTATTAACAGCCTCAGCCCACAAATAATTTGGGCAATTCTTCTCTTTCATCATGGACCTTGCAAACTCAACAAGAGTCCTATTTCTTCTTTCTGCTACCCCATTTTGTTGAGGAGAGTACCTGCAAGTAACTTCTCTCTTTATACCTGCATTCCACAAATAATCATTGAACTCATTTGAAAAATACTCTCCCCCTCCATCTGACCTTAGTCTCTTCAATTTTTGACCTGTAATCCTTTCTGCATATGCATGGTAGTGTTTAAATGTATTAAACACTTCTGACTTTTCTTTAATCACATAAATTCTGATCCACCTGGTAGCATCATCAACATATATGACATAATATCTTGAACCATTTATACTAAAGTCCTTTGAAGGACCCCACACATCTGTATGCACCAATTCAAGTCTTTCTGAATACATAAACCCATGCTTGGAATAGGATTGCTTATGAGCCTTACCTAATTGACATGCCTCACATCTGTATGTCATGTGTTGACCTGCAATGTTAGGCAATCCAAGCACTGAATCATTGTTGATCATTTCTTTGATACCTCTTTCATTAAAGTGTCCAAGTCTTTTGTGCCAAAGATCCAACTCTGACACCTTCTGCTCTCCATATGTGAACATAGCATGTCCAACATTTCCTTGTACCTTCAATGTGAAAAGCCTTCCTTCTTTCTTTCCTGCAATAACTTGTTTATACCCTTGACTAGGGTCTTCCACATAAACTCCATCATTGGTAAACCTTACCTCATAACCTTTTTCCACAATTTGACCTACACTGATCAAATTCTTTGGAATTGTGGGAACATAGAGTACCTTACTCAGAAGAGTGCTCCCATCCTTAGCTTTGACTGAACCAATTGACTTTACCTTATGCTTTGTATTATCACCTGTCTGAACTGTATGATTAATTGCATTATGATCTAGGTCAGTCATCAAAGCAATATTTCCACTTAAATGATTACTACATCCTGAATCAATGTAGAACACTCTCATGTCCTCATGTGAGGTTTCACATGTATTCATAATGAGAGTCGAGTCCTCCTTTTGATCTGATGCATAGTTGTAGTAGGTGTTATTATAGGATTGATTTTGGAAGCTTCTTCCACCACCTCTTCCAAAAGAATTCCTACCACCTCTACCTCTGAAATTTCCTCTCTGAAATCTACCTCCTCTTCCTCTTTGATTAAAGTTCTGATAATTACCATTGTTTTGATTATTATGCCAACAATCATGAGATAGATGATTGGTCTTACCACATATCCAACAAGCTCTTGCATTCTCTTTGTTGTTTCTGCCTCTTCCTCTACTTCTGCCATTTCCTCTTCCTCTTATGAAATTTGCTTGGTTTGATGTACCTTCTTCTTCACTTGATTGTTGCTTTCCTTTGTTGGCTTTCTTCTTGTCTTTAGAATACATTGCATGACCTGCACTCTTATCAACATCTCCTTTGACATCATTCTCAAAAGTTAGCATATGACCTAACAATTGATTCAAATCAGGAGTAAAATGATCTAATGAAAGTTCTGTAGATAAAATGAAAGGCTTCCATTTCTCATCTCCTCTTAGCCCTGTAAGTATTTGTCTTACCAATTTGTCTTCTTCAATATCTTCATCAACTGCACCTAAAGAATCTGCAATGTCCTTCATCTTTGTCACATAATCAGAAATTGATTGTGAGGCCTTCTTCTTGAAGGTAGTAAACTCTGCCCATAGTGAAGCCTTCCTTGATTTGGTTGTATTTTGGAAATGCTCTTCTAAAGCATTCCAAATGTCACAAGCACTCTCAAGTCCTCTAATGTGAGGAAGCAAATAGTCATTGACTGCCATGTAGATGATGCTTCTTGCTTGAGCATCCTTCTTCATCCAATTCTTCAAATCTGCAAGCTCCTCCCTAGTTGGAACACTAGGATCTCTGAATTCTGGCTTTTCTTCATCTCCTGTGATGTATCCTATCAGATCTTTGCTCATAAGATGAGCTTCCATCCTCATAGACCAAGCAGGATAGTTCTCTCTATCCAACTTTTCAATTTGGAGACTATCTCCCATCTTTACTTCACCTGTAGCTTCAAATCTTTAACCTTTACAGATAATAAATGTACCTTTACTTCGAATGTTGCTCCTTCTGATCCTTTTGATACTCTTTGTATGTCTTCCTTCAAGTTTTTCTTCAACCTTTACCCTTCTGCACCTTCAAGATGTAAAGATTTGTACTTCTGCAATAGTCGGAGTCTTCTTCACTTCAATTTTGACACAACCTGCTCTGATACCACTGATGGAGAGTGTTAATCTCCAAAAGAACAAGTTGACCTTGAATTTAGATCACTTCTATATCAAGATCAACTTTAGACTCCACCTAATTTAGAGAATCTTCACCAAATTATCAGAAAATTGATTATTCTGAAAAATTCAGTTTCTTCAGAAAAGTCTGCTGCAGATTAGTCACTCATTGACTAATCAATCCTGTAAAGTTTTTGATAAAACTTTGCACAACACTTCGCCTTAAGGTTGCACAACTTTGCCAAGTTAAATCTCTCAAAAAGATTAAGTACACACTGAGAAATGTGTGAAACACTTTACCTATGTCTGAAAGTGCTTCTCTGCAATGGCGACTTTGACACCTGCAACTTCTTAGCACTGGTTCTCCCAACTTTGAACCCGTTTGATCAAGATCTTCTAACCATAGATAGCTTACCTTCCAACTTAGATTTTGAGCCCTCACTTGTGTAAAACTTTACACTGTGGACTGAGCACTGACCATTTCTTTGAAGATGAAATGTGCGCCAGATTTTTCGACTCTCAGAACATCTTCACATATGAATGTTCCTAAACAAAATTCTTACAGCCTGATTGAAATTAATCTCTCAAATTCTAGCCATAGATAGATTAGCTATGGACTTAGATACGTGCAAAAGGATTCTTCAAAAGATTAAGCACAGAAGGAGCAGACAGCAAATTATCGGGCGCAAAATTTTTCTATTTCTCAGAAAACTTACATCTGAGTGAGGATGGACAATTCACTCACTCTTCATGTGTCTAATGACACTAATTTCTCTCTCACTATTCTCTAATCTTCTCCTGCTCTATTTGCCCGACATTTTCCAACATATTTATAGATGAATATATACAAGTGTATGACTAGACAAAGGTATAAGTCAGCTAATGTACATATGTGTACATGTCTTTGGATTTTCTGAATATGCCCTTCCTTCAACCATCTGAATTTGTTCTCTTCTTGACTCCTTGACTTCATCTCTCCATAATCCTTCAATTGATGATTGTCATGCTCCAACATATATATATATATATATATATATATATATATATATATATATATATATATATATATATATATATATATATATATATATATATATATATATATATATATCCATCCATCCATCCATCAATCCTTTGATCCATCCATCCATCCATGCATCCATCCATCCATCCATCCATCCACCCATCCATCCATCCATCCATCCATCTATCCATCCATCCATCCATCCATCCATCCATCCATCCATCCATCTATCTACCTATATATCTATCTATGTATCTATCTATCTATCTATCTATCTATCTATCTATCTATCTATCTATCTATCTATCTATCTATCTATCTATCGATGGAGAGTGTTAATCTCCAAAAGAACAACCTACTCTTGAATTTAGAACACCTCTATATCAAGAGTAAGTCAAAACCTTCACCAAATTAGAGGTTCAATCTCCAAATTATCAAAAGTTGAAAAATATGTGAAGAAGATAAAACACAGAAAGTCTGCTGCAAAATTTCTTCTCATTGACCTATCAAACATGTAAAGTTTTCTATGAAATTTTGTATGGAGTGTCGCCTAGAAGTTGCACACCTCCTCCAAGTTAAAGTTCTTCAAAAGGTTTAGTATAACTTGAGAAATCAACTTCACAAGTTACCTATGTCTAAATCTGCACTTTTGAGAAGTCGATTTTGACACCCCTAACTTCTTAACTCTAGTTCTCACAATGTCGAACCCGTTTTACCAAATCCTTTTGGCTGTAGATAGCTTATCTCTCAACTTAGATTTTGAGCTATCATATGTGTAAAACTTTACACTATGCACTGAGCACTACTCATTTCATTGGACTCAAAATCTGCGCCTCTTTCAGAGAACTGTGAACACTCATCACATATGAATGTTCCTACACACAATTCTCTTAGCCTGATCACGATTAAACTCTGAAACTTAAGTCATAGACTCATTAACTATGAACTTAGATATCCTCAAAAGGATTTCACAAATGATCTAGCACAGACGGAGCAGACACAAAAAGATCGGGCGCAATATTTCATCGATTACTCAGAGAATTACAGTTGAGTGATGAGAGGAAAACTCAACTAACTTTTCACATGTCTCATGACATCTAACTTCTCCTTTCTTGACTTCTATCTATTCTTTCATATGCTCTCATATCATGCCTCGACATTTTCAAGGTATTTATAGAGAAATTTGTACAAGTCTATGACTAATCAAAGATCTAAGTGAACTATGACTTTACTAATGTACATATGTGTACATTCCTCATATCCTCTGAATGTATCCTTCTTCCAAGCTTCAAGAATTGAATCTTCCTTCATTCTTTAATCTTCCAAACATCCAATTGGTGATTGGTCTGCACCAACAGCTCCCCCTCAATCATCAATTGAGGTTTCTCTTATCTTCTTTATACCTGCCATGTCTTTAAATTTATGTAGCTTTGGTCCATCCAAGCTCTTTGTAAGCATATCAACTATCTGATCTTTAGTTGAAGTATGTATGACTTCAATCTCCTTATCCATCACCTTCTCTCTGAGAAAGTGATACTGAATCTCAATGTGTTTGGTCCTGGCATGAAAAACAGGATTAGCAGCTAAATACAATGAACTCATGTTATCACCATATATAATTGGTATCCCATGCACAATGTCAAAACTCTTCATCAAGGTCTTGAGCCAAATCACTTCCTTTGCAGCTTCAACCATGCCTTTATATTCAGCTTCTGTAGAAGACAAAGCAACTGTATGTTGCTTCTTGGAACACCATGAGATAAGTTTATCTCCCACATAACACATGTATCCATAAGTTGACCTTCTATCATCTGGATTACCTGCCCAATCTGCATCACTATAAATTTTGATATTTGTATCTGATGTAAACCCATAATACAAACCTTCATTGAGTGTACCCTTAATGTATCTCAACACTCTTTGACCTGCAATCCAATGTTCTTTCCTTGGGCAATGCATGAATTGAGACAAAACCCCTACTGCATATGATAAATCAGGTCTAGTTAAAGTAGCATAGATAAGACTACCAACCAAACTCTGATATTGTCTCATGTCCTTGAATTCTTCTCCTCCAAACTTACTCAGTTTATGATTCACCTCCATTGGTGTAGGTGCTACCCTGCAATCATCCATTTTAAACTTGATTAATAAATTCTTCAAATACCTTTCTTGGGTCACAAATACTCCATGTTGAGTATATGTAATCTCCATGCCCAGGAAGTATGACAAGTCTCCCAAGTCACTTATTTTGAACTCCTTTTCCATTTGCTTCTTGAGTCTTTGTATTCCTTCTTCATCTGTACCTGTAAGGATTATATCATCAACATATATGCACATGTATATGAAACCATTATCACTTGCTTTGACAAGCAAGCTACTATCTGCTTTAGACACCTGAAAACCAAGTTCTTTCAAGAACTTTACAAGTCTATAATTCCATGCCCTTGGGGCCTGCTTTAAGCCATACAAAGCTCTCTTGAGCTTGCACACATGATCTGGATACCTTTTATCTCTGAACCCTTGAGGTTGCTCCATGAATACATCATCTGAAATATAACCATTCAAAAAAGCATTTTTCACATCAAGTTGACATAACTTCCAACCTTTACATGCAGCAATAGCTATAAGTGTCCTGATGGTTGTCATCTTTGCCACAGGACTATAAGTCTCATCATAATCAACACCATATGTCTGAGCAAACCCTTTGACAACAAGTCTAGCTTTGTACCTAGACACACTTCCATCTGCAAACCTCTTGGTCTTGTAAACCCTCTTGCATCGAATAATTTTCTGACTATTTGGTTTAGGAACCAAATCCCAAGTTTGATTTTCCAATAGTGCATCATATTCTTCCTGCATAGCTTTCTCCCATTTTTCCTTACCTTTTGCCTCTTCATATGTAGAAGGGTCTTCATCTGTTTTCATCATATAAGCATAATCTTTTGTGGCTAAAAAAGAAGTATCATAACTATACCTTGTAGGTTGCCACCTATTTCTTGATGATCTTCTGAGTTCTCCACTCCTTGAGGTTTCTGGTTCTTCACACTCAGGATCAAATCTTGGTATTTCTTCCACTTCAACCTGCACTTCATTATTCTCTTGTTCATCAAATATCTGAACTTTTGATTTACCTTTCCTTTGGCTCACTTCTTCTTCATCACCTGTATTGATATTGATTGTACCTGCATACCAAGTACTTTGCTCATCAAATGTAACATCTTTAGAAACCATGAATTGTTTTGTAGATGGACTCCACAACCTATAACCCATCTGCTTATCATCATAACTAATGAAAACATATTTTTCAGCTTTAGGCTCCAACTTATGCCTCAATTGTGATGGCACATATGCATATGCCACACATCCAAAAACTCTGCAATGATCCAAGGTAGGTCTCTTACCCCACCAAGCCTCATATGGTGTCATACCCTGCAAGGCTTTACATGGTAATCTATTGACCAAATAAGTAGCTGTATTTACAGCTTCAGCCCACAAATAATTAGGGCAATTTTTCTCTTTCATCATGGATCTTGCAAACTCAACAAGTGTTCTATTTCTCCTTTCTGCTACACCATTTTGTTGAGGAGAGTACCTGCAAGTAACTTCCCACTTTATACCTGCATTCCACAAGTAATCACTGAATTCATTAGAGAAATACTCTCCCCCTCCATCTGACCTTAGTCTTTTCAACTTATGACCTGTA
>CM035436.1:102108915-102466415 GCA_020310875.1 Ceratopteris richardii
CTCTCTTCACACTTTTATATCTCAATTGTTTTGAGTTATTTTGGAGTCATTTCACTCGGAGAAGTTTCCTTAGCCCTCATACGTTCTATGTATATCAAAATCTTGCATAGTTTTTTCAGTTTCCTTGTTGCTGTATATCAGTTTTCAATTTAGATAGTTAGTCATAGCTTGCTGTTGCAGGGCTTCTCATGCCTTGACTTTCAAGCTTCTTTTTGGAGAGCTATACTCCATTGGTTTTGACGTTTTTTATTTCTAAAGCATGCTATTGAAACTCTACTTTTAGCATATATGATTAATTCTGAGAACTTCTTCTGAGGGAGTTTCTGGTGGTCATTTTGCTACAGTGACCTATTTCTATTTTCTTCAAAGTTTGGAGGAAAATTTGTTTTTTAACGTTTGGAATATTTGTTTGAACTTTTGAAGATCTTGGGAGGATTCATCATGTTTCGTTGTGTACTTTGATGTTTACAAGTTTGTAAGCACAACATTGTGGTATCAGAGCTTTTTGTTTTTTATCAAATCTTTCATACAACTTATTGAATTACCTTCTTTGTTTATAACAATTCAACATGGCAGATTTGAGTGCATTGATTGAGAAGTTATCATATGGGATAAATTATCCCATGTGGCAATTTAGAATGGAGTTTTATCTGATGTCTAAATGTCTTTGGGGATTGATAATGGGTACAAAAGTGAAGCTCGTATTACCAGAAGCTCCTACACAAGCAGATGGAGGAAGAGATCAAGAATGGATCAAAAGAGATAGAAGAGTTCTATTTATTATATCACAATCAATTTCCAATACTATGCTTGGGCATATAAGAGGTTTGAATACTAGTAGAGAGGCTTGGGAGTCTCTAGAAAGCCTATTTGCAACTACCAACAGAGAAAGGCAAACAAAACTTATTGGTGAGTTGACAAGAGTACAAAAGAAGCCACGACAATCAGTTAATGATTATGTTCTTGAGGTAAAATCTCTTATTGAAGCATTAGCCTCTATTGATGCATCTCCTAGTGAGGATATAAATTTTAATATCATGTTAAATGGCTTGAGGGAAGATGCAATATGGAAATCTTTCATTACATCTATCATGACTCGAGAGAATCTATCATCCTTTGAAGATTTACAAACGCTCATGATGACTGAAGAAATCAGCATAGAAGGTGGCAAATCTTATCATTCACAAAGAGGTAGTCAAGGATAAGATCTTTATACTTCATCAAATAGATCAAGAGGTATAGGAAACTTTAATGCTACTAGAGGAGGAATAACAACACAACAAAGTCAATAAACTCAACCAAATCAGCAAGGTAACTTTACCTACCATTATTGTGGTAAGGTTGGTCATTATGCTAGGAATTGTTTCTCCAATCTGAATAGAAGAGGTGGTTTTAGAGGACAACAAAGAGGAAGAGGGCAAGAGCACATGCATCAAAACAACAACATAGTGCAAGAGGAGGCTCAAACACAGAAGGAAAATGTTCTTATGGCTATGCATACAGAGACACATAAGAGGAAGGTAAACAACAAAACTTGGTATGTAGATAGTGGTTTCTCAAACCACATGAGTCACAACATGAATATGTTTGTGAACTTACATAAACTAGATTCAAGAGTCACAGTTCCTACAGGAGATAGTACTGAGCATGAAGTAGTTTACATTGGTGATTGTGCACTTAATGAACATGTAACTCTTAGAGATGTTTTGTTTGTTCCTACTGTTACAAGAAATTTGATTTTAGTTGGACAGATGGAGGACAATGGAGTGAAGGTCGATTTTGACAATAATCAGTGGCAAGCTTATCAGAAGAAGGATGGAAATTTTATTATAAAAGGACAAAAGGTAAACAGATTATATACTTATGAAGTTGAAGTTCCAGATTATGCAGGTTATACAATGGTTAAAAGGACTCAAGTAAGTCAATTGGACTTATGGCATAAAAGATTAGGACACATGACTGTTGGAAGGTTAAGGATATTGCAAAGAAATCATTGGTTGAAGGTTTACCACAACTACCTAAGCAAGATTTGGATTTTGTTTGTGAGGCATGTCAGTTTGGAAAATAGGTACAAAGTCCCTTTTCAAAAGTTGGATTGCAAAGTAGAGGTATTTTGGACTTGATTCATACTCATGTATGGGGTCCATCTCAAGAAGAGTCCATGGCAGGTAGCAAGTACTTTGTAACATTTATTGATGACTTTTCGAAGTTTACATTCATTTATTTTATGAAATACAAATCCTAAGTGTTTGACATGTTCAAGAAGTTTAAATCATTGGTTGAAAAGCAAACAGGTCGAAGCATAAGAAGGTTGAGATTAGATGGAGGAGGCGAATATTTTTCTAATCCGTTTCTTGCATTTTTGGAGGAAGAAGGAATTAAAAAGGAGACTACAAAGAGATACACACCTCAACAAAATGGTGTGGCCGAAAGAAGAAATAGGTCTATCTTGGAGATGGGTAGGTGCATGTTAAATGAAAAGGACTTTGAACACTTATTTTTTGGGTTGAAGCATGCAATATGGCAGTTTATGTGATGAACAGGTTACCACCTACTCAAAGTCATGTACAAAAAGCACCTTATGAATTTTTTTATGGATCAAAACCAGATATTTCTAATTGTAGAATTTTTGGAAGCATATGTTTTGTTCATGTTCCACATCAGTTAAGGTCAAAGTTGGATCCAAGGTCAGAAAAAATGGTTTTCACTAGTATGGCAGAAGGGCAAATAGAATATGGATGTGTAAACCCAGATACAGGAGAGGTAATTGTTTCAAGAGATGTTATTTTTCATGAAGATAAATCTTGGTATAAACATGAAGTGCAGGTAGATAAAGAAGAAACTACAAGAAGTCACGAAGAAGATTCAAGTTCTTGAAGCTCACTAGAAAGTCAAATTACACATGAAGAGATAACTCCCCCTAATCAAAAGTTGACGAAAATTCTCGATTTGATTTCAAAGGAAATTGAGTCATAGGAAGAAGAAAGTGAAGGTTCTACATCAAGAAGAACTCAAACTCGAAGCCAAGAAAAGCATGGTAGGACAAGAAGCCAATCAAGGTATCCAGAAAGAGAAAGAAGGCAATGATAAATATTTTCTCACGAAGCTTATATGGCAAAACTTCTTGAGGAACCAACAACTTTTAAAGAAGCATCAAAGGAAAAGAAATGGGTCAAAGCAATGGATGTAGAAATGACATCTTCAAAAGTCTTCTTCAAAACTGAATTTGACTTTCTTCAAAAATCTGAACTTGCTGAATATGAACCATAATACTTGAGAAAATATGCAAACTAGATATCCAATAGTGTTTTCATCAAGCAATCACTGCTTGACAACAAATATAGCATGAATTGTCTTCGAACCTGCTATCTCCTGTCTTCAAAAACCTGAAAACATACACTAGGATCCATATACGTGCATTTACCTTCTAAAAAGGTTTCTCAATGTACTTCTGCTGTGTCATGTAAATACACTAAACAAAATCAGGAACTGAATCCTGGAACTTGTGACTAAAAACTCACAACTTAGTGCATTATGAACACTGCTAGTTCATCTTTGACTGTACTCAAGTCAAATCAACTCAACTCAATTGAAATCAATTGAAGTCAACTGAAATATGAGTAAAAATTTATGATGTCATCATGTCTTCATCCTTTAAATCCTTCATACCTCTTTCCTTCAGAACCTGGAATAATCATATATGTGTGCACTTCTCAAATATACCTTTTTGAAATATCAAGCTTCTCTTCAATAGAACTCTAGAACCTTCTCCTGAACAGGAACATCCTAACAGGAACTTTCTCCAAACATTCTTCTTCTTCCTTCTTCTTTCAAAGCTGGAACATAAAGAGAACTTGACAAAGGAAATATAGGAATACCTGAAGTAGGAATACCTTTAGGTATGAATGTGCGTTCTTTCACATATGGCTTGAAAATAAGTGTTCATGTTTCATCACCCCCCTGGATGATTTAACACAAATATCCAATATTCTTCAAATATATCAGACTTTATGAAATGTGGAACGTCTTCCTTCATAAATCTGATGTTCAATGATCATATACCTGTATCTGAAACAAAATCTCTGAACCCTTTTTATTAACACTGTAGTTGCTAATAGCTTTCACTGTAAGTCTTCAGCTTCCCATATTGTAGAATAAGGTTAGCTGATCCTAACATAACAAAACCTTGCTGAAAGCTTTATAGGATTCATAATCTTCTGCAACATAACAAGTATCTTCTCTATTTCTCTGCAACACAAATCTGATAGAATCTGAATCTTTGACTTACTTCTTCCAATGTTAAGAATCTTCTAGAAACAAAGGGTAGACAGCTGACTCATAAAAACTCAAAATCATACAAGATCTATTCAAGATCAATGATCTCTTATGTGTAGAATCTACTGTTATCAAACCTTCATGACTAAATGTTTGATTTATTACCTGAATGTCTCCAAGTGTCCATGCTTCTCAAAAAGTTGTAAAACTTTTCTTCAAACAAATCCTTTCCAAGAATCTATGACTCCTACTTGAAAAATAAGTGGAAAAACTTCTCACCTTGAGAACTCCAAAAGCTGCAAGTTGATACTTCATAACTTTCATATTTTACCCGGGTGAATGTGATAGTACCTGCTTGAATTTCTTTTAGCTAAATCCACTTCTCAATCAAGTGTTAGGATCTGATGGAACACCTTTTTGAATACAAACATGTATCCAAAAGTCTAGACAATCATAGAAAGTAGATTCTTCAACTGACTGGTACATCAACAAGCTAAATTTTCTGAAGTTTCTAAAAATACTGAATATATTGAATATGAGGTAACCTTTTCCAAATATAAAACCTTAACCCAAGTCTTCAACATCTGCTACAAAAAACTCTTTTACCTCAAGAGTTAGATAAAGAAGAAATATACTTCTCTACAACTTGTCATATACCAAGTAGCTCTGTATTGACACACCAAGAATTCTTTGAGGGAACATATAAGCTGCCCGCTTAAAAAGCTTCAACATAACTCATACACATATGAGTGCTTTTGTTTCTCTCAATGCAATTCTTTGTCAAATCTACTAAATCATGACCAAATGTAATGCAAAACAAGAAACTGCTTCTTCTTTAAACAAGATGTTCTCGTAGACTTGTCTTTGGGTGTAGAGGATAGAATAGGAAAAGTATATGGAAAGTATATGAGAAAAGGAAGCCTTACTTCTCTTTTGGAAATGATGGACTTTCTTCTTCTGCATCTTTCTTCCACCTGATGATGATAACATCTTCAAACTTCTCTTCCATACCTTTTGTTCTCTTCATCTTGAAGTAGGAAGCACTCTTGACCTCTTCAAATGAACTTTTCTCTTCCTCTAATGCTAAGAGTAAGAGATAAAACAAACATGGTTCTGCTTCAAATGTCTGAAACGACTAAATTCACCAATCTTTTGTATGAATGATGAATTACCCTTCTAGAGATACCTCTCTAGATCACATTTGTACCTGGATATTCAACCAACTTGCAACAGAAAATTGGCTGAAAAACTCATCCCATCTTCACATTTGTCTTCTTAGATGAACTTTCTTGCCATGAAAGAGATCTTTCAAAACTCTCTAGAAAAACTTCTAGATACCTGTTTTGATGTAGCCTTTAACTTTCAAATAATGAAAGTGTGCAAAAGCATTCCTTGAAACCTTCAAATCTCTTCATAACTGCTCTTCTAAGATATGACCTGCAAATGATAATCTGATAGTAGAAACTGATACCTGTGATTTGATGTTGATCTGATTTCTTCATCTTCTCTAAACCATTGTTCTTCCTTGAATCTGAAGTAGTCTTCTCTTCATCAAGTCTGGGTCTTCAAATAATACTTTTGTAAAGTATTTGCATACTCTTCCAAAAATATTTGGCTGCTAACAGATCATCAACTTCATACTCCACACTCATGAATACACATGTAACTGAATTGTCTATTTCTCAAATCTCTACTCATTTAGATTAAGTGTGTATGTCAAATGTCAAATGTTAGAAGATGCTTTCAAATCATATGTTGTAAATCTGGAATTCTAGAAATCTGAGAACATGAATGAGCCTTAATGCATTGATGCCAAAGACCTAAAGTTCTGAAACCAAAACCTTAGTGCTCTGATACCAAAAGTTGGAAGTGAGGTAGGCCCTTGGCTCATAGGTCCATGGTTCCATAGGTCCAGTATATACAACATTAATTCGAGCATTCTTCAATATTGACAAAACATGAACATACCACAACTTAATCATACAAATGATGAGACAAAGAGAAAGAATAGACGACATGTGTAAGATGTTACGTAAGCCATCGCTTACTCATAATATCATATATACCAATGTTCAACGTACAATGTGGGAGCAAAACTCTCAACCACTCTATGTGATGAGAAATAGATGAATGAGTGAATGTACAATGTAACAAACATATTCAGATGTATGGGCAGTAATCTGAATATACATGAGATGTGTGACCTTATAGGTTATAGAAGAGTGAATATGAGTGACTGAAAGAGGAAGGATCAGTGTGAAACTGATAGTCAACAAACCCTCATCTGAACTTAGGCTATGGAAGACCCTAAGTTAGATACGTGTGTGAAAAGATCACATACTTAAAAAGTAGCATAGAATGCTAACAAGTTTGCTACTAGAAATCCTCAAACTCATGTGAACACACCTTCTTAAACATCTCATCAAATATGCATGAAGCATATACGTACTGTTTCTCTTGTACCTATGCCGAATAGGACTCCTCCTGATATGAATGCCAAGGCCTCCATAAACTGCAAGTAGTACCTATGAGCATAAAGAGAATATGTACCTGAATACTTAACATAAGATTTAAATCTTATGTTAAACACCATTCAATGTCTTTGAAGTAGCCCGACATCTTCTTGTAGAAGACAATCTTCAACCTAATATCTTCTTGTAGAAGACAATCTTCAAATACACCATGTAGATGGCGGATCCTCACCATCAAGCTGCTAATGACCAAGTATTCTTGCCATGAACAAGAGATAACCTCCTCTCCATGAGCTAGAGTGTGAGCACACCCTTCATCTTCTCCAAGAAGAATCACCAAGAAGAAATCCATAGCTGCTCCTCAACATGCTTCAAGTTAGCACCATGGCTGATCCATGTGCTAGACGAAACACCACCTCTATTGAGGTCCAAGCTCCAAGCTTGTGTTGAATACTAGGTGAAGGATAATAGATAATGAGCCCAATGGCTTCTTATATAGTAGTTTGTGTACTCTGAAAAGCACTTCTAAAAGCACTCAATAAAACACAAGATCGTAGTTATCTCATGGAAAAAACATTCCATCGTAGCGATCAAAAAAGCTATGAATAATCGCGAACAGCGCCATCCATCTTTTTCGCATACGCTATCTTTATTTTGAAAAGCATATCGTAAAAAATAATGCGATCTACGACTGCTACTCATGACGAGTTTTGAACTCACGCCCCATGCTTGGGAGTCTTCCCACGTAGCCAAGGCGCTGAGCCCGTTTTCATGTACAAGGAATATAAAGATAAGCTATACATGTTATGTACTGTGAACAAAAATGGTCCAATGACCATGTGATATTGAGACTTTGATCTTGGGACATTGTTTCCAACACCAAAGGATTTCTAATCCACATGATCAGACTGAGGGAAATCTATGAAATACCGGTCGCTATTTCCTGAAGATGACTCTCTTCACATCTATCTCTATGACACTTGTTCTCTAATGACTCTCCTACTTATTTCTTTACATGATTGACTTATATACAAATGGTTTTAGACTTATCCCACGTCTATTACATTACTCCTTCTCATCATAAGGAATATCTATACTCAGATTACAAGAATTTCCATTTGTAATGTACATATGTATACAAACTTCACTTCTGAGATCTCTTCACTTTCTCAAGTGTCTTTTTCACTTCAATCTGATTATAAACTTGCTTCAAGCTCTTTGTAATTACCAATTTGTGATTGGTTTGTTTTAACAATAACGTCAATCATCGATGTTCCAATAACGGTGCACATAGAGTGCTTCACGCATTTGAAAGGATGGAAGGAAGACTACAAAGTTAGGAAAATTCACAGAGAATAGGTTTAGAACAATAGACAAAGAAATTCCGAACACCAAATTTGATCAAACAAACATATTGTGCACTTTTCAGAACCTTTACGTCAAACAAAATTAAACCATGTGCTATGATATCATGTAGAGTGGACAATGGATGTAGAACATGTGATCTTTCAAGTCAATTCATTTCAGGCATAATGCAAACATCAAGGAAATAATCTTCTTTTTTTTTTAAATGGAGGTTGGACCGAGGCCTACTCCCTCGGGCTTTAACTTTGAAATTGCAAGTGTACAAGAATGGGCATAGTACCCATGGGAGCCCCCTTATCCCAGAAGAACAAGGGTTTACATAGTTGGGTTAAGTTGCGGTGACAACTATCGCAAGGCAAAATAGGCGTTGGCACATCAGTCACACGAAACATCATTCCAATGTCATACATGTCCCTCACATGCTCCCGACGGGGGCTGAACCTTTGCCTCTACCTCAAGAGACAAGAGGCCCAACCACTCGGACAACGGCTTGAGACTCATCAAGGACATAATTGACTCCTTTGTGGAAAAAAGAAAGGTAATTCATTGCCTTCAACTCTGATAGCATTCTCTTCTGATTTAGATAGGTGCTGCATTGGATTTGTTTCATGTACAGGCATGAAAACTACCTCAACTATGTCTCTTACCCCATGAAGTGGGAGGCCTGTTGAACATAGCAAAAGAATTCTCGTTTTTACGGATCTATCATAAGATTTGTGCAATCTTCCCTCGCCTCACTTGTGTGGTTGGATCTAATGTTGTAGTGTTTGACAATGAGCTACTGACTACTCTCTATCACCTGGACTTCATCATAGGTACGTGGGACCTTCATTGCTTGAAAGTGAAAAGACTCATTAGACAAGCTACATTCTTGAAATGTATTGTTTTCTTTTTGAGTCTCCATTTGTGTTGGATAACATATCACATAAGCCGTTCTCCAAATTGAGAGAAAATGAGTGCTTTCTTGATGCTGATCTCAAAAAAGTTTTCTTTATGATGATTAATCAAAGAGGCCTTGTGTTTAAGATTTTGGGAATGAAGTAGAGACCGAACTCTCTATGATAGTCACCCCCGCCAAACCTGCACATCATCCCGAATGCGCCAAGAAATAAGCGCATGATAAAAATCACCTTCATTTATTGCATGCATGGAATAGTAAGAAGAGTGTGTGTGCAAGGCTATGGAATTAGCCCTATCAAATGCATACTTGGAAATGCATGTATCAATAGAATGATAATCTTTGATAAATTATAGAATAGTCCTGGTCATCAATAAATCATACATAATACCTTGATCCTACCAATAGAGGTTCTTGACTTGGTCCCCATACATGTATATGTAGTAAGTCCAATACGTTGTTGTGGATGTAGCCTTTGTGATTGAATGATTGTATTTCTGTGTTCCCAATATGATATGCATCACCTCTGTTGATCATGTGTCACTTAGATATGTTTCTTAGGCTAGACAATCCGAAAACATATGCTCAAACTGATCGCACCAAAAACATCTTATAGGTCTCTTCTCAACCCAACTTGATTTCCTAGGTAGTGCTTTAGGCGTGAATCTTCTAAGACCTAATGACTCCTTTTGTGCAGATATTCTTTGGACCTTTACCACATGTTCTTGGTCACATTTCAATACTTGTAGATCATTAACTTGATTACTCAACAAGTCAACCTTATTTTTCAATTATGAAATCTCAGAGTCCATTTCCTTCTATACATCTTTAATACTTATGTCGATTATTTGAATAGTATCTGATATTGCATTTATTGTTTGCATTAAGGTCATCACAATACTAAACTTTGATTTTATAGATTCATTCGTGTTAAATTCTATTTCTTTAATTCGCTCTTCATATCTCCTAAACTGTTCCTCACTCATTTTGTTCATTTTTGTTTTCCTCTTCTTACGGTCTAAGCTGAGAAGTGGATTCTTAATCTATGCCTCAATGGAAAAGTGCACACTCGTATGATCAAAACTGATGCAAAAAGTGGATGATCAAAGTCACGCAGTAAAACAATCTTTCTCTTTAAAGTGCATGGAATCAATGCAAATAATTCAAATAACTTAAAATGCTAGTACCTCGAATATCCGATATGATGTCGAGGTTCGTATCTGTCTTCTCAAGGAGTGGGTGATGCATCGAGGATCACCGGGCAACCGCCTCGCTTCACGTCACGTTCAGGTGTCAGGAAAAAGGGAGTCAAGTGAACGGGAAGAGCCGGCGCTGGGGTTGGATCAAGCCCCTTATGGGTGCACCATTCCCGCTGTCCGACGAGCGGTGTCTGCGCATTGGGCGCCTCCCTAAACTCTCTCGAGTGTGGCGATCCTCGTAGGGCCCTGCCCCTCAGAAGTGATGAGACGTGCGTGCGTATACGTGAGACCGTAGGTGTCGGGAAAGAGACAAATTAGATACAACGCTAATGCACAGAATCGTTGTGTGTAAAAATCTCAATGATACAAAAGAAATGAAACTCAAGTCCTCCAATAAAAACTAAATGATACAAATATGCCCGCTAGAGTGCGGGTCGGTGATGCAAAAATTCGCTACAATGCGGAATAGGTGAATACAAATATATGCCGCTGCTACACTGCGGATCGGCCGGATATGACGCAGGCCTCCCGCTACCATGCAAGAAGTCGCCCTTGTGTCTCGACAATCTTCAGAACTTTTGTGGATAGGTCTTTTCTTCCAATCTTCAGTCCAAGCTCTACTTCAGGTCTTCGTCCAGTAATTGTTTTCACTTCATAAACTGCAATAGCCTCCAATCACTCAATAACCTGGAGAATAGATGCACCAAAAAAATCCACGAGGTACTCTTTACTTCTGTCTTCAATCACTTTCTACACTTCATATAATTTCCAAAATCCCAATCACTTAATAGAACCTTTCCATCATCCTTCAACAAATATGCTGATAGGACTAACTAGAACTCATGATTCCTTCTGAGCAAAACAATGATGAATTTGGATTTTTTGGGTTCCTCCGATTGACCTATTATGGTCGGTTGGCTACTAGTTGCACGCGCATAGAGAGTTAGACAGGGTCGGCTTGCACGTTGGAGGAGAATCCGGCTTGGAGGTGGACATGCAGCTGAGGGAGAGTGGGAGAGAGATCCAGATGGCAGATGGCCTCTTGGCTGCGTGTCTCAGGGTATAGAATTGGGGGAGGTATCTGGTGGTGGTGCATCGCAGAAGTTAGAGAGCGGTGTGCACGCCAATTAGAGGCAAAGAGAGAATAGTGTTGCTTTGATTGTTGACACACAGAGAGAAGGAATATGGCGGCATTGCTCTGACGGAGACAGGTGGAGGTGGCAGCGGCTTGCGCACGCAGAGAGAAAATCCAGAAGATTTGAAGAGAGTCAAAATGGGAGGATGGCGCTGCTTTGCTGGAGAGAGAGGATGTGGAGATGGCGGCCATTACAGATCGCACGAGAACTTAGGAGAGCCTTGAAGGGCGGTGCTGAAAAATCCTGACGGAGGTTCGAGGAAAGAGAATGAGATATGTGCGCAAGTGGTTCTCCAATTGGCAGGGAGAAACAGAGACAATGGCGGTGCTGCTCAGAATGTGGCAATGAGAGAGAGAGAGGAGTTTTTTTAAATGATAGGTCAAAGTCGGCATATGAAGAGAGAGAGATAAATAGAGAGAGAGAAGGGAAGGCGACGGATCGAGAGAGAGAGAGAGAGAGAGAGAGAGAGAGAGAGAGAGAGAAAGAGAGAGATTTATGGATACAAAGAGCATGGCGCTGTCGGCTTGTGCGCATCACAGGCAGAGAGAAAGTCGGGCGCTGCTCTTGCTATTTGACCATGTAGAGAGAGTATCTTTTTTTTTTGAGAGAGAACAAAAAATTTAAAATTAATGCAGGACAAAATAAAAATACAGAGGACCTTCCAAGAGGAAGGGAGATCTTACAACTTATATCCTTCTATATGCAGCTTGATGAAGCTAGACATAATGTCTCTAGTAGCAGAGTGAGTTTGGAGCATTTTGGATCTCCACAGATTACAAGGGTACTTTTTAACAACCAAATGGGGGCTATCATCACCTGAGGGGGCATAGTAGAAGGTCCTAAGGCAAAAATCAATAAGTCTTACAATGCCCATCATACAAGGGAAAAAATGATCTTTACAATGCTTATCATATATTTTAGTATTCCTATCTTTCCAGATAGCCCACAAGATGTGAGCCCTCAGCAATTGCCAAAGCACTATGTCCATTTTATTGGCCTCTCCAATAAGGAGAACTCTGAAATCTGGGGACTTAACTCCATAAGTTTGGCAGTACAGAGAAAAGACCCTCCAGTATCTGGAAGAGTTCTTACACTTGAAGAACGGGTGTTCCAAATCTTCATTCATACCACAAAAGTGACATTGACCTCCATCAATTTTAAATTCCCTGGCCTTGCTACCAGTCCAAACACCCCTATGTAGGATCAACCATAGAAGGTAGGAGTGCTTAATCACCACAAGGAAGGACGAGGTGCACTAAAATCTATATCTCCATTGTTGAGTAGTCCAAGAGAGACACCATTTTCTGTTGAGCCTCCCAATCAACAGACTGATACTACTGCAAGATCTTTTATAGTTAGTGTAAATGTCAAGAGCAACTTCCCCAAGACTGACATTCTTCTGCCACAGATTGTGATCCAAGATTTCCAACAGCTTTGTCTTTTTGTCCTTGAGAATCTGTTTGCAGGCAATTGACAAGGAATCAATATTCATTAAATGCAAATCATCAAGCACATTACCATTGTTAATCATGTCATGCCAATTATTAAAGCCTTTCCTTCTACATTTGTTCCATCTGATAGGGAAAGGGGTGATAAGGTCTTTAACATGCCACCCAATCCACAGGGAACCCTGCAACAGAAAAGAGTAATTATACTGAAACCAGACAGGTAATTTGTACTCCCTTTTTATAGCCATCCAAGCTTTCCAGAAGTTGCAGACCAGGACACTTCCTTTGGGCACAAAAATAGCAAGAGAAACTATCACATCCCAAACATCAAAGTTAGTCCAACTCTTGTTATCTTTAATCAAAAATTTTGAGATATTCCTTTTGATCAGACAGGCCCAAAAATCCTCAGAAGAGACTGCCCTAAGGATCCATTTAGCAGCCATCTGAGTAGCCATCCTAGAAGGACAAGTCAACCCCAACCCACCTTCAGACTTCTTCATACAACAAATTTTCCAAGCCACCTTGGGGATTTTACTTTCTCCCCCTAAAAATCTTCGGGCCAGAGATATTGCTTGAGACAGCTGTTTCTTAGTTGGATGCCAGCAAGACAAGAAGTAAGTTAGGCAAGGAAGAATATAGTGCTTAAGGACAAAGGATCTTTGAGCAATATTAGACTGAAAGTCTACCCATTTAAAAATTTTATTTCTGAACTTGTCTAAGACCCAGCTCCACCTTTGTTCATGAGTAACTTCAAAGCCCATGGGGATGCCCAGTAATCTGAAGACAGAGCCTTTTTTAATCATCTCACAACCTGCATTTTTAACACAGTCTAGAATAAAATTATTAGTGGAATAAAAGCCAGTCTTGTCATGATTAACAACTGAGCCACTGGCCAAACAAAAAGTATTAAGACAATGGAGAAAAGCAACAACAGAAGAGTCATCAGCTTTCATAATGAGGTTAGTATCATCAGCAAACATTTGCATACACAGTTGGGACTGGGCTTGAGGGATCTCAATACTCTTGATACAAAATTGATTGATAGAGTCTTTCACCAGCCACCCCAAAGCATCAGAGGTGATAGCAAAGAGGACAGGAGCCAAAGGACAACCCTGACGAATAGATCTACAAATCTTGAAGGGCGAGGACAAATGACCATTCATAACAACTTTAGACTGAGCATTACCAAACAAGATGCTAGTGAACTTTATAGAACTTTTACCCAAACCTATATCATGCAAAGATTGGAGAATAAACTCCCATTCTATCCTATCATAGGCCTTGTCAAAATCTATTTTGAAGAAGAAGGTGTCAATGTTCATCTCCTTAGTATACTCATACCCTTCCCAAATGGAAATAATAGCATCAAGAATAAATCTACCTTTAATAAAACCTTTTTGCTCAGGAAAGATGATACTATCCATCAAGGGACTCAACTTCTAGGCAAGGAGGAAGCAAAAATTTTATATAAAGAAGTCAGACAAGAGATAGGTCTCCAATTGTTAAGATCTTCTTTTGATCCTCTTTTGTGAATCAGTTTAATGACACCAGTATTAATGAAAGCAGAAAGAGAACCTCTTCTCAAGGCTTCTTGCCAGATCTAGAGAATAATGGGCACCAAAACTTCTTTAAACCCTTGAAAAAATTCATTAGGGATACCATCATGACCAGGAGACTTGCCGGGCCTCAATTTACTAATGGTTTCTCTAACCTCACCGGTAGAAAGGGGGAGATCAAGGAGGGAGACCAAGCCAGGAGGAATCATTTTCTTCCTTTTCTGGGCAATGGCAGCTCTTGCACTCCAGATGTGGTCCCCTCTCTTGGGAGGCATAGAGAAAACATTGGTAAAAAAACAGACAGAAGGAAGATTTAACTACAGAACTCCTTTATTGACTCTTGGAGTGAGATGAAAAACTTTTTCTCTCTCTCTCTCTCTTGGCATGGTCATGGAGAGTATGAACAAGCACCTTAAAATCCAAATTCATCATTGTTTTGCTCAGAAGGAAGATTTAACTACAGAACTCCTTTATTGACTCTTGGAGTGAGATGAAAAACTTTTTCTCTCTCTCTCTCTTGGCATGGTCATGGAGAGTATGAACAAGCACCTTAAAATGCATGAACAACAAATGTAAAGAACAAGGAAAGGTAAGGAACATACCTGGTAGGAAGATCCACAAGCAAGACCCACGGGGAGGAACAAATGAGGTTAGGGCACCTATTTATAGGCCTTCCTCTATCTAGGACTTCTCTAGAATCTTCTAACCTCCTCATATAACTTTCTATGTTCGAAGCCTTCTTGCATGTTCTTTTACTATTCCTAGAACCTCACATCTTTGTTTCTATTTTTTGATTTTTCTCTTTTTATTTTTCCAATTTTCTTCTTTCTATTTTCGAATCTTTTTCTTTTTCTCTTTTTATTTTTCTTAAATTAAGGTTTGCTTTCACAGTTTACACACAAATTAAATAAATTCCAAGGGCTAGACTTAAGGTAAATGACAAAACTAAGACTCCAACCTAGGATTTCCATGGGGCTAGACTTAGTTTCATGGACTATTTACAAAATCACATGGTTTCGCATCTCACAGTCAATTAAATCGGTCAAAACATGTACATATTATACCACTTTCTCAGTGAAAACATCACAAAAAACTCATAAAATCAATCAACTTTGAAAAAAAAACATGCACACAGGCCATGATCTTTGTTGAAAAACAAGAAAATAGTACGGGCTTTGACTAGCCAGTTGCTTTCGTAGTTCATCATGCTCTTTTTCTAATGCATCATACGCCTCTACAAGGTTTGCATGTGTATCCAATATTATCTTCATGTTGGTTAAAGGGAGGGATTTGAATCACTCCGGGTCGATCTCTTTAGGTGAATCTTCCATCATTGCTTCTAGATTTTCTTCATTCTCTTTGTAGTCTTTTATTCTCTTCTAATGCTGTTGACATGTGTTTTCTTAGTAATATGAGGTTACGATGGATCTTGAGATTGTCTGCTTGTTGGGCGTGTAGCATTTCCTCGAGGTGTTGTTGTGCCTGTGTATCTGGTTGGGGGGGATCGGCCACCAATTCCTCATATTTTCTTTGTAAGGTATCATAATTATGGTGTAGTTGCCTCTTGTCCTTCTCCATGTTTGTGATTCATTCTTGTAATGTCTCATGCACTTTGAACAGGTTCATATGATGTGCATCTAAATGCTGGTAATTCTGCTATAACTGAGATATGCATTGATATAAAGAGTTGAATACATTATTTACAAGGGTGGATGTTGGGAAGGTTTGGAATGTAGGGGGATAGGGAGGAGGGAAAGGTTTGGTGAATGTTGTGGTGAGAAGTGGGGATATTGGTGGTGCTGGAATGGGGGATTATGGAAATATGGGGGAAGGGAGAGGTGCAGTTGTGGGTGATATGTCCATTTTGTGGTGTGTGGATGTATGTGACAGGGGAAAAGGGATTCCCTGTAACCATGGTTAGCACCCTATAGCCCATGGTGACAGTTACAACGGATCTGGTGTTAGAATGTGAGAGTTGTGAGGGTTGACCCATATGGTGGTGATAGTGAAGATAATGGTGGTTGTGGTAGGAGGTGAGAGGGGTGGAGTTGGGGGGAGGGTGATAAGGGTGGGGATGGGGGTGCACTTGACGCGTGGATTCTTTAGTATGTTGAGTGGAGTGTGCTGTGGTGGAGGCCATGGAAGTGGTTCCATGTGCTTCTGATACTATAATATGTATATTCTTTCTTGATCTTGTAGGGCATCTCCCGCGTCTTTGTTCGAATCTCTAAGAGTAGGCAAGGGTGTGTGAACAGCTTTGAGTACTCCCAATGCATCAATGAGCATGTCGAGGGAAGCTATGAACGGGTCATCCACACCCTCTTCTTCAAGTATCTGATTCATTAGGGCTTTCTCGGATGCCAAGGATAGTCTATGTTGTTCCTCAACTAGGTTCATAGTATCGTACATTTTCTTTATTTGTATTGTGTATGTTGGCGCTCGTACAAGTTCCGGTATAACATGTTGCTCATATTCATGCTCCTCTTCATCAGATGGTTCTTCCTGTTCTTCATCTTGTTCTTCTTCTTTAGTCTCCTCCTCATCTTTCTCTACTTCGACAATGGCTGGTTGAGTTTGCTCGGGCCGATACATGACTATTTGTTGTCCACTTAACTGCTCTGCTTTGATTTCCAAGTTGGCTGCATTGATCATCCTGGCTACTTCCTCATCAGTTAAGTCCTCAAGTGTGAAGCCGTGAGGGAACTCTAGATATGTGGGGATCGGTGGAAAGATGAGATCTAGCCCCTCTACACTATGCCTTGGTAATCAGATGGTGAAGGGTCGTACTCGCCTTTGGGGTGGTGGAGTCATGTCTGGTGTAAGTGTGGCATCCCTAGCCTATGCACAAGGCACCTGAACAACTCCTCTCATTTTCTTTGATGGGGCCCTGCAACTGATGCTCTTCACTGAAATTCTTGCATCCTAGTCCAAATGAGTGCCCTTTGAATCGGCACATCATATGCGAGGCATCGATACACAATTTTAGTAAGCGCACAACATCCATATAGCACTGACTTCTATTTCTTATACCAACATTGATGTGCAATATGGATTTGGTCGATAATCCAATGTGGCATGTTGATTGTCAAGTTCAGCATGTCTAGAAAGTATAAGCTAGACTAGATCTTCTTGGGCAGCATTGTAAATCTTTCTTGGTCTCGGAACGTGAACTGCTACATGCACATTCGGAGGTGGATGGCAATAATCAGGGTCATTACTACCATGTCCTTCCGCTTAGTGAGGTTCCTGTTCTTCATATTATCCGGGATCATTGTCTTCTTCTTTGTAGGGATGTGCATTCCTCTCATTTCTAGAGCTTCCCTTACCAAGTTGTTGGTTAATTTAAAACGCTTCAGTTCATTCCCTTGTGTAAGAGAATGAAGTACAAAGGTGCTTTTCCCCTTCTTATCTCTGTTGGGAGTGAGAGTGCTAACTAAGTATGAACACCTCAAGAAGTCAGGCTTAGGTAAATGAGCATGAAAATAGTCATCTAGTTCGGCCTTCCTCCATATCGATCGCAGTCCTTCGCTGTTCTAAAGCTTTTCAAACTCCCGTGTAAAGAAATGGTATCGGCCCCACCGTCCATTAATTTCTATCTCAGATTCCCATAAATAAGTGCCATCCCCAAGGGGTCCTATGACATCACTGAACGAATGAGGGTTCTTGTTAACTTGCGATGTGTGCCCCTGGGGATGATTTTGAATGGGTATAATGTGCACTACTCTTAACTCCTGTGGCCATTCCTTCAACTCCTCTTGGATAGGGTTAATTTCAATGTCCACTATTTAAGGACTAGTGCCTGCCTAGCAGCTTGTTCCTGCAACCTCTGCC
Source organism: Ceratopteris richardii (assembly GCA_020310875.1). NCBI lineage: Eukaryota > Viridiplantae > Streptophyta > Polypodiopsida > Polypodiales > Pteridaceae > Ceratopteris > Ceratopteris richardii. The sequence continues at coordinate 102,127,095 of CM035436.1, forward strand.
ATGTTGAGGGTCTTGATCACCAATTTTGTGAGAATATATAAACACATGTTAACATTGCAATGGACACAAAATGACAATTTTTCCCCCTTATAATATTAACATGATGAACTCTGATGTGGTTAATAGGTTATTTAGTGCATGTGTTCCTAGGTGCTAATTAGAGTAGTGCAAGGTAGTGTGGATATAGTTAGTATGTGGATGTGGTTTTATATAGTGGGGTTAGGTGGTTTATTACAAGATTTCAGTTGCCAATCATAGTGTATGGCTTTATATTTTGATTTCGTGGATACTTCGGGAGGCTTTAAAATAGTGTCTACTTGGAAGTGAGGCTTCTTAGGGACCCATTTACAACTGATCTTGCTCGTGCTCGTGGATGAACATGTGACTGTGCATGTCAAACAATTATGGGTATTGTCTATTTGGGTGTGTGCATATTGATATACATTGTGTGGTTTACGTGTGGCTATTTGAGCCTGCAAGCCTTAGGCACCCAAATTTGTCTTGATTGTGGGTCAGCCATCATTGAATTCTTGGGTACCCAGATAGACATTACTTTTGTAGGCGATTCTCTAAGAGGCTTCTTATTTGTGTCCTATCATTGATCACTAGTATGACATTTAGTTGGTGGTTCTAGCTTAGCAACAATAGGTTGCTTGCCTTTCCGTACCCATACTTGTTTCAGTGGTTGAGACACCTTGCTTCGTACTCTCTTTTGGCTTCGAGCATAGGCCATCTGCTTCCTCTATGTTTGGTACTCCTTTGGTTCCCATGTCTCTATCACTTTTGGAAAAGAAGGGAGATCCATCGTATCCTTGGCTTCCTTGTTGATAACATCATCCCTCTTCATCACAGAGTTTTGGACAAGAATAACATCATCATCTTCATGTGTTCTCCTGGAAGGATGAGGAGTTGGTGCCTTTCCTAGTTCCTTGAGTGCTTCATTTTCTAACTCAATTGTAATGTGATTCTCATTTACCTAGATGTGAAGAAGTCCACTTCTTAGGGTCAGGTTGACTGCATGATTGTAGATCCAGTCTTGACCCAAGAGAAGAGGCTCAGTGAGGTCCTCGTCTTGACACAGTAGCACCTTAACTATCATAGGAACATCCCAATCCTATGAGATAAGCTTTTATAGGATTGACTTCTAAGTGCAATTCTTGACAGTAAGAAAGTCTAACAGCACTAGTGGCTGCATCTGAGTCAATCAAGGCTCTTACAAAGTACCATATTATAGGCCACTCTGTATGCCCAAACATCATGGTGTAGCTGTTTCTCCCAATCAGAGTGTTTATTATTCACTAGTTTCGTTAGCACATTGTGTAGAATCTTATTGGTGCTCTCGGCTTGTCCATTAGCTTGTGGATGATAGGGACAAACTTCTTGTATGTCACCAAGAACTCTTGGAGAAGATTTTCAATGAATTCATTCAAGAAGTGAGTGTCTCTGTCACTTACTAGCTCTATTGGTAGCCCATATCTAGTGAGCACATTCTCAAATAAGAACTTAGTTGTTGTTTGAGCATCGTTCTTCGTTGAGGCCTTCACTTCTACCCACTTGGTTAGATAATCTGTGGCCACAATGATGTATTCTGCATGTGAACCCTTGGCTAGGGGATTAATAGGGCCAACAAAGTATATTCCCCACTTAGACAATGCACATCCTCCAATCATGTGTTTCAATGACATCTCATCCTTGCGTATCGAATATTGAGTTCGGTGAGAAATATCACACTACTTCACATAGGTATGGGCATCCATGTGTAGGGTTGGCCACCAAAGACCTGCAAATAAATTGCCTTAATCACATGGTCTGGTCCAAAATGTCCTCTTGCCACACCTTGGTGAGTAGTCTCCATTATCTTAAGATACTCTTGTGGACACACAATCTGAGGTAAACATCTTTACCACCCTTTTATATGTTATCTCCAATGAGTGAGTGGTCTAGTGCCTCTTGTTCTAAGCTCCTTTGTCTAGCCAAAGTCATTTCTTGAGGGAATGTTTTTGTCCTCAAAAAGGCTATTAATGGTTTGCTCCAGTCTGGCACTAAAGACACCCCATAAAGAGTGGCATGTTCCATTGGAGGTCTAGTGCTGCAGATTGCACATTCTTTGCATAACTTGTGCACATATGCTTCCATTGTTGGCCAGTGTACTCTGATTCTCCTTAGTGTCTGTAAAGTTATTTGCCTTGAGTAGTGTTGCTCTAATGCACCCACATGTGCTAATTGCAACCACTTAGCATACTCCTCCTCTTCCACACAACAAGCTAATATACGTTGATCTCTATACTTGTACGTACTTCGTGCCATGATATGGTACTCATGGGCTTTTACTACCTCCTTATCTTGAGTGTTTATTACTAGGTGTTTAGGCCCATATGTCAGTACTAGCACTAATGTCTTGGCCCACTACGGTAAAACTTCGAAATTAAACAAGTAAGCATCAGGAAGATCATTTGACACTCCTTGTGGGGCCTCTCCGGATGTGAGCCTCAAGAGATGATTTGCTCTCAGGTGAGTCTTGCCTTTCCTCACCACTACCTCAAAGTCATATTCCATTAGTAAGAGAAACCATCTTACTAATCTACCTATACTGCATGGCTTGTTTACCAAGTACAATAGAGCTTGATGATCAGTGAAAAATTTAAACTTATTTGCAAGCAAATAGTGTCTAAACCTTTTAACCACATATACTATGCCCAATCCTTCTCTCTCAATAGTGGTATAATTTCGTTCAACTGCATTCAGTTGTCTACTGGCATAGGCTATTGGGAGATCCATATTACCTTCACCAGTGGGTTGTCCAAGTACACATCCAATGACATAATTGGATGCATCTACATGGACATGGAATGGCTTGTTCCAATCGGGTGTAGTCAAGATTGGTGCAGAACAAAATCTTCTCTTGAGCTCGATAAAGGAATTTTCACATTCTCCAGTCCACTCAAAGTTAGTCAAGAGGTAATATAGAGGCTTTGCAATGATCACATACATATGAATGAAGTGTTGATAGTATCCACAATGCTCCATGAAGGCTTGTACTTCCTTCACATTCTTTGGCCTAGGTAGCTCTGCAATAGCTCTAACTTTCTCTTCATCCGTAGATATGCCATTCTTTGACACTATGTGTCCTAAAATCTTTCCTTGCTTGACCATGAAAACACACTTCTCTGGGTTTAGGAAAACTTGATATTCTCTACATTTTTCAAAGATAACTCTGAACTCTAGGATATGTGTTTGTCTCATGTTGGAATGAGCACAAAGATCACCAACATAGACTTCCAATTTTTTCCTCAAGAATTCTTTAAATGCATGGCACATCAGCCTTTTAAAGGTAGTTGGCGCATTGGTGAGACCAAATGGCATTACTCGAAAGGTGAATATTCCCCACTTTGTAGCAACGACCATCTTATGCTAATCCTCTAGAGCTATGGCCACTTGATTGTAGCCAGAGAAGCCATCAAGCAAGCTGTAGACTTCCTTGCCTGCTACTCTTTCTAATAGATGTTTGATGATCGGAAGTGGATAGCTATCCCTAATAGTAGTTGTGTTAACTTCCTTTAAGTTAATACAAACTCATAACTTGCCATTCTTTTTGGGCACCACCACAATGGGGGATACCCATTCAGTGTGCTCAATTTCATAGATGAATCCAGCTTCAACCAAACGATCTATCTCTTCCTTGATTTTCTGGCATCATAGTTATCATTGTATGTGTATGGCTTGCGCTTAGCGGGTTTGTCATCTGAGGTCATGGGAATCATATGTGAGCATATGTGAGGGTCTACACCTTTCAAGTCCTTGTAACTCCAAGCGAATACATCTCTGTATTCTCTTAGCAAGGCTATAAACTCTTGCTCCTCTTCCTCCGTCAGGTCATGTCCTATGTATGTGCACTTTTCTTCTCCTTCTTCTATGGTTATCACAATTTTCTTGGTGGTTTCTCTGTTATCATAGGCTTCTCCTGTTTTTGCACCACATTTAAGCATTCTTATCATGACTCTACTATCTTTTTTCTCATACTTCCTGAAATTTTCAGGGACCTCAAACAAGAATTCTTCCTCCTCTGGTGTGACTTCTCTCTTCTTCCTCTTCATGCCTTCATTCTTAGTGGTTAGCTTTGTGGCTAATCTTACATCCTTTGTACTCTCCTTGTGTGCCTAAGGGTGAGATTCTACTTCGCAGAAGTATTCCTCATCTGATGCAAAAGGTGGGTCCATAATGATTGAATCTAAATCCAAATGACTTGCATCCTCAAATGCATCAGTGCTAGGTTCACATTCTTCAATAACTGAATCACACATGATTGGCTCTATTGTGAAGACTGAAATGTCGTAGCCATCCTCGTCATAGTGGGGTGTCCATTGTTCTTTCATTGATGGCTACATCCATTGTTGCAAAAATCTCCACCCAACCATGATGTTCAGATTCTTTGTCTGGGAAAACTACAGGTGCATAGGCAGGGTCTTGAACCGATCTATGAGTTTCTTTCGCACCTACCTCTCTGGCTTTTTCTCTGTTCTCTTCTTCTACTGCTACATTGCACATCCATAAGTGGGTGTCTTCATGCATCCATGAGGATCCTGATCCTATGGAATGCACTAACTCCATATCATCTTTAGCTCTATGGATGGGATTCCATTGAATAGGGGGTACGTCTCTATGAGGGTAATCCTTGAGATTGCTTTGGTTGTAACACCAAAGTGTTGCAAATACAAAGAATTGGTCTCCCAATCTTGTACCACTTGCAATTGCTGCATAGGCCTAATTCTTGCTAAAGTCACATATGGCAAAAGTATGCTCGAACTCGACACCACATGTAGTGAGAGTTATTCCTTCTAGGAGTCCTACGGGTGACCATCGGCCATGTACAATTTCATTCTCGTTGGCTTGAGTGCTGGCTTGCCCCATCGCTTCCATAAGGAAGTGGTAGCAATTGCAACTCCGACACCTGAGTCCAAAATCGCTTTGGTGGTGTAACCTTGATGGGTGATTGGAAGATAGGTGTTTCCTTCTTCTCCTTCCGTCATGTCTCCTATCTTGTCCAGGGGTATTTCTGGCACCGTTCTAGGAGATCCCACCTAGGAATGAGGTTTGGCTATTTCAGACACTTGGTTGGCTACATGCTATCAGGATCTAAGTCACACGCATACAAAGATTACGGATGCTGAAAACACACACACAAATAGACGCAACAAGAGACGAGACAGAACGCAATATTGGGTGCAATCTCCCCCCATGCACTCTGTTTCGACAGTCCACAGAGTGCATGTATTTATAGGTATTTTTGATTACGTCGAAAAGAGTGGTTACATGAGAGCGGCTTCGAAAAGCAGGCATGAAACTAAAAGTCGGTAACTTTTACAGAAAGCCATTTCTTTCAATAACATAAACTGCAGTCTACAATGACCCTTATTCTAACCATTACTTTTCTAATTGTTTCTAACAATAGAACCTTCTATGCATAATAATTATTCGGATTATTGATATCCGCCATTTCACGCTTTGCACGCTCCTCACGAACCTTCAGCTGCTATATCAGAAACATCAAAACACATTAATACATTAATAATATAACACTTTAACAATGCATTGTTCAATAATATACAACATGCCTCTCAGTTGACAAGGAACTGACCTCAGTTGATAAAATAATTTAACACTCTAATAATTACAATGCATTGTTAAACATATTCCATGTTACATTCCAACAATAACAATGCATTGTTCAACATATTCCATGTTACTGTTACAATCCAACAATGCATTGGCCAACATATTCCATGTTACAATCCAACAATGCATTGGCCAACATATTCCATGTTTTAATCCAACAATGCATTGTTCAACATATTCCATAAGTTATAACATGCCCCTCAATTGAAAAAGCAACTGACCTCAGTTGATAGAATAATAAACATGGATGGCCAGTCACATGTTGCATCACTGAATAAAAAGAATAGGCATGTGCCATGTAAAATCACATGCATGGAAATGTTCATGGAGCTGTTACATTAATGTGTTATTGAGTAACTATGCGTGGAGTAGTGACATCATGATCAATGATTGTCCCAAGAATTAGAAACGTGATCTTGAGCAATAGAATCAGCCATCAGAATGTCGATTTGGGTGAGGGACATGGGAGTGGGAAGCTTTTTATCAAAAACAATTTCAAAAGGTGCACAACCAGCAGTGGTGTGTGTAGTGTTATTGGAAGCAAATTGGAGCAATGGCAACTTTTCATCCCAGTTATTAGGATTATCTAAAGAATAACAACGCAATAAAACACGAATAGTACTATTTGTAGCCTCACTCTGTCCATTACTTTCAGGATGAAATGCAGAACTTAAATCTATTTTAGAACCAAAATGTTGAAATAAGGCAACCCAAAAATGATTACAAAATCTAACATCACGAGCACATAACATTACTTTAGGAAATCCATGATGTGGGAAAATGCATTTAATGAATAATTGTGCAGCTGGAGGTGCAGTCAAAGTTTTTCTACATAGAGGGAAATATGCATATTTATTAAACTTATCAACTATTGTCCAAATCCTATCATTATGGGATGAAGTGATGGGAAGACCTGTGATAAAATCCATAGGGATTTGTTCCCATGGTGCATTTGGAATGAGAAATGGCATTAATAAGCTAAACGGTTGACCATGATGACGTTTGACACACTGACATACAATACATTGAGAAACATAATGTTCAATATCCTTTTCCATGTGTGGCCAAAAAGAAAATAAAAAATCTTTGCAAACAGAAATGGTGCGTTGTACGCCTCTATGACCCATGTAAGATGGTTCATGCATTTCTTTGATAAAAAAATCTTTAAAAGCTTGGGTTATGCATAATCTATGTTGAAAATAAAGAAAACCATTATGAAATGTATAATGTTCATGAGATAAAGATGCACCATTGGTGAAATCATGCCATGCACATGAAAAATACAAATCAGATGCATAAGTGGAAACCATTTCTTGAAAAGAATGAATGTGGATGGTAGAAATATTATTCAAAACAACAGAATGCAAAGGAAAATGATGAAGAGCAGCAGCTACAACATTAGTTGTACCAGGTTGATATTGGAGGATGCCCATTTAAGATGCCTATCAGAGATTAAAGGTGGACAGAGCATGCACAACTGCTAACAATTCTTTATCATACATACTATAATTCTGTGCTGAGGGCTTAAGCTTCCTATTCTCAAATGCAACGGGATGGTCATTTTGCAGTAACATAGTACCTATTCCTGAACCACTAGCATCAGTAACGACATGAAAGGGTTGTGAAAAATCAGGTAATGGTAAAACAGGTGCATGTGAAAGTGCTTGTTTAAGTTTTTCAAAGGATTTTTGTTGGGTAAGTTCCCATGAAATTTTATTTGCTATGTCAACAACAAGGTAAGAGGCAATGCTAAATAAAAAAAAAAATTCGAACAAACTTCCTATAAAAACTAGCCAACCAAAGAAAAGAACGAACATCATTGACTGATTGTGGTGTAGGCCATTCTACCATAACTCTAATCTTTTTCGGATCCACATGCACACCTTCACTTGAAATAATATGTCCTAAATTGTTTGGTTCTACTCTCCCAAGGAAAAAGTGATTATACGAGACTTTATTTTGCTTAAACCCCTCGAAATTGGTCTACTTGGATTACCTAGAGCCCACAATTATCTCGCAATGGATTCTTCCTATGTCAATGCACTAGCTCATATGTTCCCGGCAAACGCACCAAAATGTTTGGCTCCTATACCCCACGAGACAATGTCTTACACGTACCTATACCTTGCCAAATTTATTTGTGCTCTGTCCCTTTTCTCACTTTAAGTCCACAATTGCATCCAAATATAGTTGTGAAGTGGGAGGAATGGGGACCGGAATGTTTACACACAAGGATCCAATCTACAAGGATCACTTCTCACAATTTCACTTCTTCTTTTTTTTTTTTTTTTTTTTTTTTGCTTGACAACCATTTCATCTTAGTTCGCAACTTCTCAATAACAATTTTTTTTTATGTCTAACTTGTAACATATGTTTTTGCTCAAATTTCTTTCTGCTATCTGTTTAATTTCATGCAATCCATTTGCACAGTAACAATACAACGTTTGTGTCACAACAAGTTGAGTTTTGCAGCTGCGCAATTAGTTTCTCATTCACCTAATTTAGATATGATGAATGTTTCAACCATCAGAAAATGTGCCATATCAAAACAAAAACAATCATCATAAGCTTCTACTGATACAGAATGTCAAACATATAAAAGTCGACTTCACTAGCGAGTAACAGATGAGAAAAGTGAAGATCTTCTATGCTAAATTGGAGGCAAACCTTCTGTTTGATGTTCCACGTCAGATGATTACCCATTAAGAATCTACCGTGACTTGCAAAAAAAAAACATTGCATATCTTGGTTTCAGAATTGTACCTCTGCGCTAACTCGATGACTTCCCAGAAGATATATTATGAATTTTTCTTCTGTGGACTTTTCCGTAGGAGATTATCAAATCATTGATCACAGTCGTCGTCGCTTAGCCCATATTCAAAAGATTAACAGATGATTGAACACCATCAAAATTACGTCTTAGGAGATCAATCAGAAAAAAAAATCCAGAACCTCCTTCGTCGTCGTTAACAACAGCAAAATATTGGTGTGAGAGAAGACTCCTGCAGAGAGCTTAACACATGATCAGATCCCCTTCATCCTTTAGCGCCAAAAGTCTATAACAGAGACATTGCTAGAGAGCCGTGCTCAATTCAAATAGGCAGATATGCTTTTCCCCAAATTACTCAGTGTAGCACGTCATCGTATTTGTTCTTCTCTCCTTGCACTCATTTATTGAACAATACATGAAGCATTGTATATCTAGTTCAACACAAGTCACATCAATCAATTATCTCGGATGACATTCAAGTATATATATTGAATGGATTTCGAATCAAGAAGATCATCATAAGTATGGCAGCGGTTTCCATGTAAGAAAATATCAGTCCACCAATCAAGAGAAGCATCAAGAAACTAACTCTTTGCTCTGCAATGTGCATCCGTCCCTCAACAAAACTTGTTACATGAAGACGCCAGTCACGAAAAGGTGTCGAGTGCATTTGTTAACGAGAACATCATCAAACTAGAAGGACAAAAAAATATGCAAAAGATAAGCTATTTGGAGCTGTTTACCGACAGTTTCTGCTCTATCAAATTTCCTTTGTATGTACGTGAAGCATCCTTCTTTGAAGTGTTTCTCTATTCAGAGCAAACCATCAGAATCATTGAAGCGCAAAGCTCCTTCTTTTCCTGCGAGCTGCTCCCACCTCTCCTTTCTTAGCTTGACCGAGACAACCTCATGCTCATGTGCATCCACACCACCATAACATTAATGCCCATCACATCCCCGCAACGTCCTATCACAATAGCTTAGCACAAGATACTCGCTTCAATTTCTTTTTCTTTTAGACATTGATCCCTCGTTCCTTTTTCTTCAGTCGTATGTCCTTGTCGAAAATAGCCATGGTAGAAGCTCCACGCGGCCAGACATTCCTCTCCTTCCCGTGTCTTTTCACGTGCTGCCCCCTTCGAATGTCTTTTTCCCTCTCTGTTCACGTGTATTCCTTGATTTACCCAAATCTGCGCAAGTGTCCAGCTTCTTCCTCGATTCCCTTTCCAGCAGATACCAAAGAAATTGCTTTTTCCCTCCCAGCCGACAGAGCGCACCCGATTTACCCTCGTGCAAGTTGTAGTTTCCCCCCCCGTATCTCCTTCTTCCCTACGAAATCTGCACAAACAACCACAAAAAAAAACCCCCAAAACAATCCTCCAATACAGCGAGTTTCAACTCCCCCCTTATCTTCAGCCGGTCTCACCACGATGAGCACGCCCAAATCGAAGCAAAAAAAAGATCCCCCCCCCCCCCCCCCCCCCCCGCCTTTCACCCATTGCCACACATATCGAGGGAGCATTAGATAAGAAAAAAAATTGAAACATTGGAGCCACCTCCCTTATCCTTTGAGCAGCTCTTATAAATTTAACCTTGAAAGCGTGGGTTGTCCTGGCACCAATCCTTCAAAGGAATCAAGTGAGCCTACTATGTATAGTCTTCCATATTTTCTAGACAGCAACTGGCATATCTGCCCCCTTCTCTTCATGAATCCCCAAAAGAGTGCATATCCAGTTCTTCCTCCTGCCTCTCGATCTCTCTTTTAATGATCCAAATACAGCAGCCACATCCCAAAATGGCCCGCATACTGCTCTTGATCCTTGTGTCCACATTCGAGTAGATCTTATCATCACCGGCCATCTATTCTCACTGCCAAACACCTATGTTCAACAAATAATCTCCAAAATGGAGCATGTTAGTGCATCAAAATCGACCAGTTCATGAGCTAACATACTCCCCTTTTCTTATTTGCGAAGTCGTCCTCGACGAGCCATTCTCGCTGCAATCTAATCAAAACAGCCATGAAAATATCAGTGTATAACAAGCTTGCATACCTTTCCATCGAGCCATTATTCCAAGTGGACCTGCACTCACTGAAGCTGTTAGTGCTAAAAAAAAAATCACTCATGAATACATACAAATCAATCACTTCCAAAATGATCCAAGAACATGCACATATATGCAATTCCATTTCAGCCATGCATCAATTTGCTCATACATTCCATTATGGAAAATGGTCTCAACCAAAATAACACATGCATACCTTTCCATGTTTTATACATGCAACTACCATTGCGGAAAACAGAAAAGAAAATACCGAAATAAACAACAACAACTGAAATGAATCCAACAAGACATGCAAAAATACCCAAAATGCATACCCCATTATTGCATCTACTATTCGCTATGTACAATCATTCCATGACTAGACACTCGTGAAGAAATCCCATCTTCGTCCTACAAAAGCCATCGAGACTCGAGTGCAAGTGAAGACATACATCAGAACCCTAGAATGTCCCACATACCAGAAAAACCCTCAGATAGAGCACACAAGTTATAAAGCAAGACCGTTGCATTACCTCGCTAAAGCCTCATCCATAAGTACATATAGAATATCTGTGCCTTCAAGAATGTTGATTCAAAGTGAGCTGATCTGTCACAAGCCATCACATACCAATCACACAAGCAAATAACGTTCCCTTCCAGGCGATCATCGCCCTCTCCTCTCTCTCTCTCCCCCTCAGGAGTGGAGAATAACTTCATATGAAAATTTTATTTTAATCACACGTTGGCCTACATTGTCACTGGATGCGATTCGTGGACCTGACCACCCGATCAGGTTGATTCCACCCATCTACCAATGCAATGCAGCGCACAACACACAAACACACAATGATAACACATAACATATATCAGCTAGCCCATAACGAAGCTGGATACAGCTCGTGGTCGTGACTACCCAGCCACGATGGCTCCACCTACCTACCAACCCGTTATGGCGCGTAGCTAAGACACAAACATATACCTTCCAAGCCAATGGCGAAACTAGCTGCGGCTCGTGGTCCTAACCACCCGGCGAGGATAAATCCACCCACCTACTAACCCACCATAGCGCATTGGTATGATCACAACAACACAAAATTTTTTCTTTCTTTTCTTTTTCTTCGTTTTTTTTTTTCATAGTTTATTAGTTCACCCATGTCCTGAGAAATAGGGAGAGGGAGAAAGGGACTTTTCCCACACATGCATGCAAAACATATACACACTAGCCTCTAACAGATCAACCACCTCTTCACTCCATTCTCTCAATTACAGACACTACATATGTATTCATCGATTTGACTTTTCACTAGGTAACATCAGCCAGCTATGCCTTAGTCCCTCCTGTACCTATCCTTAGACGTCCTAGAATGTGAGTCTCTGGGATGTCTCATGTAGCCTCACATCGTACTCGCATCCCGACAACTTCCCTAGGGCGAGTCAGGCTCAACTTCAGGAGCTCCGTCATCATTTCCTAGCGTTAGCACATCTGCCCAAGCCCCGTGATATCGTTTTCCTCGTTAGGCATTTCCCTAGAAGGATCAAAATAGTAATAACGATCTCCCGCCCATCCTACATGTCGAGTCAGGTATTCCTCAAAACACTCAATGTAAAATGCAACACCCAAACCCTGGTTTATAAAGCATACCAGCCAATGCGCTTCCTCAACATCGTATTCCGTCTCAAAGTCGTCGACATCTATGTCCATGCGGGCGAATGTTTGGTCCGAGAAATATATCCTTAACTCGTACAAGTAGAGTTGCGTTATTTGATCTGCCATTTCGTTACTTAGCTCCTAACAGTCTCTGTGCAACATAAGAAAAATAATTAGAAGTCCAAAATTCTTGAGCTAGCAAGGAAGAATATTTATGACACACAAATCATAGCTTACATATGCGCATATATATATATATATAACTATACATGTATGTACAAGGAGTCTACTTCGTCCTTCTGCTTGGATCTCGTCTAGCTTCTCCCGTCCTATTGTCACGTGAAATATGGTTTAACTCTAAGCGCGTTAACCTTCACGGGAGCATATTCTTCTCCTAAATCTTGAATTTGCATGGAACCATTGGAATTGAGTTCCACCACCTTAAACGGTCGTGCCCATCTTGTCTGTAACTTCCCCGGGAATTTATAATATTTACTATCATAAACCAGCACCAAATCCCCTTCTTGAATCACATAGGTTTTGAGATTCTTGTCATGCCTCTCCTTACGTCTCTTCTGAATAGCTTCCAAACTTTTTTGTGCGATGAGTCTCTTTTCGTCCAGCTTGACCAGTTGTATGTACCTTTCCTTTAATGACTCTTCCTCTCCCATCCTGGCTTCGATGGCCACTCTTAATGTCGGAACTTCTTTTTCGATGGGGAAGATGGCTTCCTCGCCGTATACTAGGGAGAACGGAGTGCTCTTTGTCGTCACTCGGTAGGATGTTCGATATGCCCACAAAGCTTCCAAAAGTCTCTCATCCCAGTCTCTCCTATGCACAGCTACTGTCTTTGTCAGAATCTGTTCAAGAACTTTGTTGGTGACCTCCACTTGTCCATTTGCCCTCGGATAATATGGAGTGCTTTTTCTATGGTTGATCTTATATAATTCCATTAATTCTTCGATCGATTCGTTGACAAAATGTGTTCCTCTATCACTCACTATCTCCAACGGGCATCCGAATCGAGTGATGATTTGTTCGTACAAAAATTTAGCTACATCAACAGCTCGGTCAGTCTTCAGAGCTTTGGCTTCCACCCACTTGGTAACATAGTCAGTGCAGACCAAAATATACCTATTAGATCTTCGTCGTGAGGGAGGATCAATAGGCCCCACAAAATCAATTCCCCATTTCTCAAACGGCTTAAGAGCGAGCACCGACGTGAGAGGAGCAGCATGTGCTAATGTGGGTTTGCCCATTCGTTGGCATTTGTCACATTTCTTACAGTATGTGTGCGAGTCTTTGAACAGCGTTGGCCACCAATACCCGGCCAATAAAATCTTTCTTGCCGTCAATTCACCAGCAAAATGCCCACCACAAGGTTCGTCATGCAAAGCCCTCAACACTAGGCTTGCTTCTTCTTCCTCGAGACACCTCCGATAAATGCTCTCATGAACAAAATATCGATAGAGTTGCCCCCCAATGATGCTATGGTGCTTCGCCAATGCTAACAGTTTTTGCTTCTCTCTCTTGCTTGCTCCTGGTGGATATTTAGTGGTGCATAAGAAGTTCACCAAGTCGGCATACCAAGGTACTTTAGCTTCAACCTGGAATAGATGCCCATTAGGAGCATCATCGGGCACACCAGAGATTGGCTCCTCATTAACAATTCGAGATAAATGGTCAGCCAATATATGTGCTTTGCCTGGTCTGGTTACCACTGTGAACTGAAATTCTTGGAGAAGTAGCATCCACCTCATCAATCGCCCTGACAGCTCGGGTCTATTAATGATGTACTTAAGGGCTTCATGATCCACATAAAAAGTGAAATGCTTTCCCATCAAGTAATGCCGATACTTGTTCACCGCAAAGATCATCGAGAGGCATTCCTTCTCCGTAGTCGTATAGTTCCTCTCCATGCTATTCAAATTGCGACTTGCGTAATAAATAGGGTGGTCCAAATTCTTTTCATCGGCTTGGCATAGTACTGCTCCAACCGCAGTATGAGAAGCGTCGGTATGCACATGGAATTCTTTCGTCCAGTCGGGTGCTACCAAAATCGGTGCATTTATCAATCTCTCTTTGATCGAGTCGAATGCAACTTGACACTCTCCAGTCCATTGGTATTGTTGGTCCTTCCTCAAAAGATGCGTCAGTGGTGCCGCTATTGATGCAAAATTTAATATAAAACGTCGATAATAATTCGCATGGCCCAAGAATCCTCTGAGTTGCCGCAAATTTTGAGGAGGTGGAAGTTGTCCGATCTTTTCCACTTTATCCTCGTCAACCGCAATCCCTTTTTCGGAAATAACATGTCCCAAAAGCAATCCTCTTCGCACTCCAAATGTGCACTTTTCAGGATTCAATGCGATGCCTTTTTCAATGCTTCTTCTTAAAATCGCTTCGATCCTCTCCATCATGTTTTCATCATCGCCTCTGATCGCAAAGTCATCGAGAAATATCTCCATCCAATCCTGCAAATAGTCTTGATATGCAGCTATCATTGCCCTCTGGAATGTGGCCGGTGCATTGCATAATCCAAATGGCATCACACGATATGCGTACGTACCCCATTCTGTCGTGAAAGTAGTTTTTGATTGATCCTCTTCATGGATTTGGATTTGGTTGTACCCACTGAAACCATCCAAAAATGAGTACAATTTATGGCCAGCCACTCTGTCCAAGATTTGATCAGTGAACGGCAAAGGGAAATGATCTTTCTTTGTGCGCTCGTTCAACTTACGATAATCTATGCAAATACGGATTTTCTTATTTTTCTTTGGAACAACTACAATTGGTGATACCCATTCACTGGATGCGATGGGATATATGAATCTTGCTTCCAATAATTTGGTCAATTCCAGCTTGATCAATTCCGAGTAGACTGGATTTGTCCGCCTAAGTCGTTGACATATTGTTCGGGTACCTTCTTCCAAGTCTATATAATGTTGGCAGATTCGGGGATCAATTCCTCTCAAATCACTGTATGACCATGCAAAGGCCTTGCTGAAATTTTTGAGTGCCAATTTAATGCAATCTCGTACTCCATCTGGTAGCTCTGACCCTATACTCAAGAACTTCTCTGGAAAAACTTCCCATTTTTCCAACTGAGCTTCTCGCGAATATTCCTTATTCCTTGATGACACTGTGATTGGAATGTGCTCTCCGATCACGCGTGCATGTTTGGCCAGTAAATCATTGTTTTGTTCTGTTTTGATTGAACCTAATTTCTTTGATGCAGCTTTTGCAATGGCTTCCGACGCTTTAGTCTTACTCTTCGCTTCTTTTTCCGATTCTCGACTTCTCTCTAGAATCTCTGCTTCTAGCATTCTAACTCTTTCTCTCAACTGTTGCACTTCCATTGTCGGAGCTAACACCAGTTTCAACTCTTCTCTTGAAGTTCCCTTCTCTAGGGATTGAGTAGCTTTGTTTTTACTTGCATCTATACTCAACATGTAGCACTCAAATTCTCTTGTATGCGTCAACCATCCTAGCAACTCCTGATCGGAATCGTCGTTATAGAGCAATGGATTTTGATACTCTCCCATCTTCGTGTCTTGATTCTTAAAGAGCTGCAAGTTGAACCCGTCTTGAAGCAGATTCTTGTAGGTGTCTGTGTTCAAAGAAAACCTAGCTCGTGCAATCTCATGGCTTGCTTTCTCCTTCTCTTTCTTTTCCATCTCATCGACTATTATTGTCTTCTTCTTGTTGTTCGAGGGTGGGGATACTTGCATCTGAATCCGATCAGACTTTGGCCCTATTGAAATAAAACCTGTGCGCCAGTCATGCACACATTCGGCTTGCACCAGCCATGGCCGTCCAAGTAGGATCGAGAAGGTAGCCTTTGAGGTCCTTGGTCTTACTATCAGATAATCAACTTTAAACTCTAAACCGCCCACAACTGTGCTTACATTCTTCAAAAGGCCCGCAGGCTTCACTTGTGTTTGATCTGCCATTCTCAAAGACATCGGCGTTTCTTCCATGTGGTTGAGGCCCAAAGCTTTCATCATGAACTCGGTCATAAGGTTGACTGCGGCTCCACTATCTAACTGACCACCAGGGACTGCATATCCTTTAATCTCGACCGTCACAGTTGGAGCAGTCGAATCGATTTGCGTCGTAATACTTTGAATGATTCCTTGGACATCTTTATCTTGTCTATTTTTATCTCGAGCTTTCCTCGGCTTCTTAATATATTCGTTATAGAATTGTTTCCTATAAGCAGGTGAACATTTTAGCAATGTGCCAATATCCAACGTGACTTCCGTGTCAGCAAGCAACTTTACAATATCTACTTCTTCCGAACTTTGTCTTTCCTTTCTAATCTTAGGGGCTTTCAATCTTTCAGGGAATGGTGCTATGCCCGGCACAAACTCCTTAGTCACGGGTGGAAGAATCTCAATCTCTTCCCCATCCTCAAACTCTTGCTGCTCAACAAGTCCTCCAACTTGGTTTTCTACCTCCTCATGTTCAGCTATCTTCTCTTGGCTCCCTTCTTCACCTTCGCCTCCTGGATTCTTCTTCAAGTACTCTTGAGTCCTTGTGACTACTGCCACAGTTGGATTTTTATGTGATTTCTTGGCTTCGTAAGCATCCACAAAGTGCATTGACGAGCTAGAGCCTTCTTGAGGGTTCGGTGTCTTGAACACTACTCCGATTGTAGGGACGTGCTCTTGAGCTCTTGTTGTGGAATGCATCTGAGTATCAACATAATTTGAAGACCCTACTGGTCCTTTTTCCTTGCCGGCGGCAGCTCGTCGTTTTGGACAATCTTCATCAAAGTGGCCCTCTCCACTACAGTACCTACATAGCGGGGTATAATCAATTGGCTTCTTTTCATTTGGACATCTAGATTGAGTATGGCCAAAGCCATGACATCTCCAGCACTGGATTGGACCATCTCTTCTTTGATCACGTACGGCTCCTCTTGGATAGTCTCCTCCTTGACCCTGAGCACCATATCCATAAGTCGGTCTGTTTTCCCAACGAGATGTAGGTGGGACACTTTGAGCGGGCAATCCCGTGTAAGGTCTCTCTCTTGTATCTCCTGATTTCATGGTCCTCTCTTCATAGGCTCTCTTGTTGTAACATCGGTCCTCTGTGTGATTTGTTCTTCCGCAAAAAGTGCAACGCATCCTAGGTGGTGATCTATCTGTGAATACTCTCAAGACTGTAGGGCATTCTGAAGCCAAATGGCCGTAACCATGGCACTTTCCACACCATGTATTTGATCGAAACACTTGATTCGGGTTCGTAGTTACCTCTGGCTTTACTGTGTATGTTTCCTGGGTTTTTATGGCGGCTTTTATAGCTTGTGTGACCAACTCTAATATTCGTTCTTCGGTTAACGCAGGCTTTACCTCGCCTGGCATGCTAGTGGCGGCTACAAAAGCTGGGGTCGTCAATGCGGGACTTCCTTGACCAGGATCTTTCATCGGTATGCTCCCTGGGCCTCCCATTGGCTCGTATAAGAGCTCCATCTTCCTTTGTTGACATAAATGCACTTCCTCCCAAAGCCTCGCTTGTTCCTTAGCATCCATTAAAGTCGCAGGCCTTGTCAGGCTGATATGCTGCTGTGCCGTAGGATCTCTCAATCCCGAAATGAATCTTCTTTTCAATGTCTCATCGTTCAGGGCATTCGCGCCCATCTTTCTTACCAACGTTTCCATTCTCTGAATGTAGTTATCGATGCTCTCATTGACTCCTTGTCGCAAGTAATCCATCTGTTGGGCCAGTCTATCTTGGAAGCCTTGTCGTCGAAACTTTGCCAGGAAGGCTTCCTTGAGCATCTGATAAGTTCCACGCTCTTGTGGTGTCAAATTCCCATACCAATTGGCTGCCTCATCACGGAGAATAGCCGGAAAAATCCTTAACCTTTGATCCTGGTCAACTACGTCATTGGCCTCACAGGTAACCTCAAACAACTGGATAAAACTATCCGGATCTTCGTCCCAAGTACCTGAGAACTTGGTGAAGTCCCCCAAGTGAACCGAAATCCGCTGAGCCATTTCGAACAGAGGTGTGATGTCAATATCACTTCGATCCCAGAAATTTAGTACATGTGGCTTCAGGATCCCTCCTTCAAACTTTCGCACTTGATTCGCGACCCTCCTACGGGAGTACACGTTTCTAGCTGATTCCTTCGAGCCAATCGAGGTCCACTCACTTGGCGATTCCCATCTTCTCCTTTCTCTTTCAAGGGATCTTCTCTGAGCATGTTCCTCTCTTTGAGTTTGTGTTGCTCCTGACGATGAGCTCCCCTCGCTCATGTACTAGATCGTGGGTCCGCAAGCTCGGCCAACCTGTGGTGCTAGGCAAACCTATGGCACTCTCTTCTAGAGACGTACCAAGCTATTCCCGGCAGACGCACCAAAACGTTTGGTTCTACTCTCCCAAGGAAAAAGTGATTATACGAGACTTTATTTTGCTTAAACCCCTCGAAATTGGTCTACTTGGATTACCTAGAGCCCACAATTATCTCGCAATGGATTCTTCCTATGTCAATGCACTAGCTCATATGTTCCCGGCAAACGCACCAAAATGTTTGGCTCCTATACCCCACGAGACAATGTGTTACACGTACCTATACCTTGCCAAATTTATTTGTGCTCTGTCCCTTTTCTCACTTTAAGTCCACAATTGCATCCAAATATAGTTGTGAAGTGGGAGGAATGGGGACCGGAATGTTTACACACAAGGATCCAATCTACAAGGATCACTTCTCACAATTTCACTTCTTTGTTTTTTTTTTTTTTTTTTTTTTTGCTTGACAACCATTTCATCTTAGTTCGCAACTTCTCAATAACAATTTTTTTAAATGTCTAACTTGTAACATATGTTTTTGCTCAAATTTCTTTCTGCTGTCTGTTTAATTTCATGCAATCCATTTGCACAGTAACAATACAACGTTTGTGTCACAGCAAGTTGAGTTCTGCAGCTGTGCAATTAGTTTCTCATTCACCTAATTTAGATATGATGAATGTTTCAACCATCAGAAAATGTGCCATATCAAAACAAAAACAATCATCAGAAGCTTCTACTGATACAGAATGTCAAACACAAAAAAGTCGACTTCACTAGCGAGTAACAGATGAGAAAAGTGAAGATCTTCTATGCTAAATTGGAGGCAAACCTTCTGTCTGATGTTCCACGTCAGATGATTACCCATTAAGAATCTACCATGACTTGCAAAAAAAAAAACATTGCATATCTTGGTTTCAGAATTGTACCTCTGCACTAACTCGATGACTTCCCAGAAGATATATTATGAATTTTTCTTCCGTGGACTTTTCCGTAGGAGATTATCAAATCATTGATCACAGTCGTCATCGCTCAGCCCATATTCAAAAGATTAACAGATGATTGAACACCATCAAAATTACTTCTTAGGAGATCAATCAGAAAAAAAAATCCAGAACCTCCTTCGTCGTCGTTAACAGCAGCAAAATATTGGTGTGAGAGAAGACTCCTGCAGAGAGCTTAACACATGATCAGATCCCCTTCATGCTTTAGCGCCAAAAGTCTGTAACAGAGACATTGCTAGAGAGCCGTGCTCAATTCAAATAGGCAGATACGCTTTTCCCCAAATTACTCAGTGTAGCACGTCATCGTATTTGTTCTTCTCTCCTTGCACTCATTTATTGAACAATACATGAAGCATTGTATATCTAGTTCAACACAAGTCACATCAATCAATTATCTCGAATGACATTCAAGTATATATATTGAATGGATTTCGAATCAAGAAGATCATCATAAGTATGGCAGCGATTTCCATGTAAGAAAATATCAGTCCACCAATCAAGAGAAGCATCAAGAAACTAACTCTTTGCTCTGCAATGTGCACCCGTCCCTCAACAAAACTTGTTACATGAAGACGCCAGTCACGAAAAGGTGTCGAGTGCATTTGTTAACGAGAACATCATCAAACTAGAAGGACAAAAAAATATGCAAAAGATAAGCTATTTGGAGCTGTTTACCGACAGTTTCTACTCTATCAAATTTCCTTTGTGTGTACGTGAAGCATCCTTCTTTGAAGTGTTTCTCTATTCAGAGCAAACCATCAGAATCATTGAAGCGCAAAGCTCCTTCTTTTCCTGCGAGCTGCTCCCACCTCTCCTTTCTTAGCTTGACCGAGACAACCTCATGCTCATGTGCATCCACACCACCATAACATTAATGCCCATCACATCCCCGCAGCGTCCTATCACAATAGCTTAGCACAAGATACTCGCTTCAATTTCTTTTTCTTTTAGACATTGATCCCTCCTTCCTTTTTCTTCAGTCGTATGTCCTTCTCGAAAATAGCCATGGTAGAAGCTCCACGCGGCCATACATTCCTCTCCTTCCCGTGTCTTTTCACGTGCTGCCCCCTTCGAATGTCTTTTTCCCTCTCTGTTCACGTGTATTCCTTGATTTACCCAAATCTGCGCAAGTGTCCAGCTTCTTCCTCGATTCCCTTCCTAGCAGATACCAAAGAAATTGCTTTTTCCCTCCCAGCCGACAGAGCGCACCCGATGTACCCTCGTGCAAGTTGTAGTTCCCCCCCCCCCCCCCCCGTATCTCCTTCTTCCCTACGAAATCTGCACAAACAACCACAAAAAAAAACCCCTAAAACAATCCTCCAATACAGCGAGTTTCAACTCCCCCCTTATCTTCAGCCGGTCTCACCACGATGAGCACGCCCAAATCGAAGCAAAAAAAAGATTCCACCCCCCCCCCCCCCCCCCCCCCTTTCACCCATTGCCACACATATCGAGGGAGCATTAGATAAGAAAAAAAATTGAAACATTGGAGCCACCTCCCTTATCCTTTGAGTAGCTCTTATAAATTTAACCTTGAAAGTGTGGGTTGTCCTGGCACCAATCCTTCAAAGGAATCAAGTGAGCCTACTATGTATAGTCTTCCATATTTTCTAGACAGCAACTGGCATATCTGCCCCCTTCTCTTCATGAATCCCCAAAAGAGTGCATATCCAGTTCTTCCTCCTGCCTCCCGATCTCTCTTTTAATGATCCAAATACAGTAGCCACATCCCAAAATGGCCCGCATACTGCTCTTGATCCTTGTGTCCACATTCAAGTAGATCTTATCATCACCGGCCATCTATTCTCACTGCCGAACACCTATGTTCAACAAATAATCTCCAAAATGGAGCATGTTAGTGCATCAAAATCGACCAGTTCATGAGCTAACATAAATATTCTAGCTTACGTTGAAAGAAGTAACTCTTTTCAGGATTAGCATAAAGTGTGTTCTCTCGTAACAAATGAAAAACTCTTTCAAGGTGCTTTTCATGTTCACTATCATTCTTACTGTAAACAAGTATATCATCAAAGAAAGAATACAAGAACAAAAGCTTGGTAATTAAGAAAAATATTGTTCATCATTCATGCAAATGTAGCAGGGGCATTAGTAAGTCCAAAGGGCATTACCATAAAGTCATAATGGCCAGTTTGAGTTCTGAACGCAGTCTTAAAAATATCACTTTGTGTCATACGAATCTGATGGTAACCCGATTTTAGATCAATTGTACTAAAGACACGAGCTCCTCATAACTTATCTAAGAGATCATCTATTTGAGAAATAGGGTATCTATTCTTTATTGTGAACTTGTGAAGGGCTCTATAATCAATGCACATTCGATAAGTTTTATTCTTCTTCTCTACTAAGAGAACTGGTGCTCCAAATGGGGAAGAACTAGGCCTTATAAGTCCTTTCTGTAGTAGGTCGTTTACTTGGTTTTCTATTTCCTTTTGGTGTAGTGGGCCATGTCTATAAGGTGCGTTATGAGGAGGAGAACTACCAGGGACTAAGTCTATGCTATGGTCAAAGGATCCTCGAGATGGTGGTAGTTCAGAGGGATACTCAGACATAAAACAATCCTTATAAATACTCATGAAAGGTTTATATGCATCAGGAAGTGTATGAGTATAATCATTGATGACATTGACAAAAACAATGCATGAGTTGAATCCTTTCCTAAATGCACGCTTTACTTCAGTGTGAATAATCAATGCAAACGACTGGAAATCATGCCGTGCACACAAAGTAATGATTTGACCTTTGAATTCAAACTTAAAGGTATGCATATGGTAGTCAGCACGTGGGTTATAATGGTGACGAAAAGGCATACCTAGTATAACGTCGTAAGATTGCAAAGGTGCAGTTAAAAATGTTCGTGCATCAACATATGGGCCTATGCTAATTGTAACATCTTGCACTTCTCGTGTTACATTATAACGACTACCTTGAAATGCAGCTTTCACTTTATATAAGGAAGGAAACGTTTGTAATTGAAGTTCTTGTACTAATAAATGTGAAATGAAGTCATGTGAACTACCATCGTCATGTAGAATTTTAACTAGTTTAGTATTTATTGTACCCTGCATGCAAAGTAGAGAGTGAAGAGAGATATCGTTACCCAAGGTA
Source organism: Ceratopteris richardii (assembly GCA_020310875.1). Lineage (NCBI taxonomy): Eukaryota > Viridiplantae > Streptophyta > Polypodiopsida > Polypodiales > Pteridaceae > Ceratopteris > Ceratopteris richardii. The sequence continues at coordinate 102,149,662 of CM035436.1, forward strand.
CTTAAGTCCTTCTCCAATGATTCCTCTGTCCAAACAGGAGGAATTTCTTCATTATGGACCTCCATGTTATGCAATTGAGATGTAGCCGGTTTCATGTGAAGAGGTCGCAATCTGCACCTTATTTTTGTATGTCCAAGTTTACCACAATTCTAGCAAGTGATTTGTGGTCGCTTCTGTTGGGCATCCACCGCTGAAGTTTGAAGGTTAGGTGGTATGGTTGGTTGGAGAGATGAAGCAACAGGTGGAGTTGAGTAATTGGATTGTGGAGGACGAGGAAAACTAGGGTAAGATGGGGCATTAAAATCATGCTTCATAGGAAATGTAGATTTAACATAAAGTGGTTGTTGGCATGGTTGTTGTAGACGGATTGACTTGGTTATGTACTGGAATTCTATTGACGCGTGCAAAGCTCTGATACCACTGTTGTCAGGATCTAGCTCATGTGCATACAGAGATTGCGGATGCTGAAAACACACAGACAAATAGATGCAATAAGAGACGAGACAGAATGCAGTATTGGGTGCAATCTCCCCCCATGCACTCTGTTTCAATAGTCCACAGAGTGCATGTATTTATAGGTATTTTTTATTACGTCGAAAAGAGTGGTTACATGAGAGCGGCTTCGAAAAGCAGGCGTGAAACTAAAAGTCGATAACTTTTACAGAAAGCCATTGCGTTCAATAACATAAACTGCGGTCTACAACGACCCTTATTCTAACCATTACTTTTCTAACAGTTTCTAACAATAGAGCCTTCTATGCATAATAATTATTCGGATTATTGATATCCGCCCTTTCACGCTTTGCACGCTCCTCACGAACCTTCAACTGCTATATCAGAAACATCAAAACACATTAATACATTAATAATATAACACTTTAACAATGCATTGTTCAATAATATACAACACTACATGTTTCCACAATTTTGGCTTAACTTGGAGTAGCTCTTCTAAAGTGAGATTGCGCTGCACTTTTTAGTGTTTTTCACTACCTCTGTGTTCCTAGGTATGGTTGAGCCTTCGTTCCTTACCATGACCATGGGTGCTCTCATACAAGTAGCCTTCGCTTCCCATGGGCCTATGAAATGGCGTAATTCCTGTAAGGAATTAGATTTGAAGTCTAATTTCTCATGAGATTGGGCACTCTCCTACCCTTCATAAATGGAAGGAATGTCTTCTGGGAATTGATCATGCAATTCGTCCATAAATTCAATAAGAGGAGGATTTTCACTTTCTTTAGCCCATTTCTCTTCTTGAATCTCTCTTAGAAATTCTGGGGAATATCGATTCATAAAAGAAGATGTGTCTGGTTCTGTGGAGTTAAGCACATAAGCTTCCTAGGGGGGAAAGCTCATTCTTCCACTTGCATTGTCCTTACCTTGAGAGATGGGATCCTTTTCAGATTTTGCAATTAGCCTCTCCAATCTTTCTAACAGTCCATCAAAGTGCAACTCTGTCTTAGTTGAACTAGAGAAGTTAAAGAGGCAATAGGCTTCAAACATGCTTCGAGTCAATTCCACCATCTTAGCACAAATTTTAGTTCGTTCGAGCTCTAGTTCAGCTCTAGGGTAACACTTGTCATGATCCATTACGTTTGGCCCTTCTTGTATTCTAGATTGAGATGATTTAAGCATCATGTCTATGTCCTCGAGAGTGGGATCTGCTAAGACTGATCCCACTCTTGGTGGTGGTGGAACTGTGTGAGGTGGGTTGAAAGGTGGTGGAGTGGTGTGAGAGTGAGGTTGAGATGTGAGTTCAATTATCTTGGCTTTTGTTTCTCTCAGGCTCTCCTCAAGTTCACTCATCTTCTTTGCGCATTGCCTTTTCATTCTCTCTCGACTATCCCTCCAGGCTCTTGTTGTTTTCTTAGCTAGGCTCTCACTCTCACTAACCTCAGAACTCTTTTCTTGGCCTAAGCCCTAGTTCTGTTCTATTGCCTGAGCTCTAGTGACTACTTGCAATGGGGTAGTGGAAGTCACACTTCCCGTGGAGCCTACCACTAACCCAATAACATTGATAGGAGTGATTTTTGGCATATTGGTGGGATTTTTAGGACAATCTGTTAGTAAGTGGTCCTTCCCACAATCGGGCAAAAACCCTAAATTGTCACAAATTGGGTTTGTGTAGGTCCAGGTAGAGGGCAATCACAAATGAGCTGATCTCCTTGACCTTCCTAGCATGGTCCTCTAGCAAAATGAGGCTCTTATCTACCTAGGTTGAGGTCTAGAGTTGGGGTTTGCACATGAAATTTGCATACTCTAGCTCCTAGCTAGGTTCGCTCGGGTCTTCATAATAATAATAGGACTCATTATGCTCAGGTGATTGCATGTAGTAAGCCTATCGGCTATTGTTGGCAGTGGTCGGGGCAGTCAAGGACTTACAAGGCAAGGGAGCCAACATGAAGGGCCAAGTAGACAAAGCAGTCAACGGAGATCTGGCAAGTAGGCCATCATTTTTTCATGAAGCTGAAGGTCAAGGGCAAATCTCATAAGCAAATCAAAGAGGTGGACACATAAGAAGAAGGCGCAAGTATGGAGCTCCAGGAAGTGTATGTCAAATTGTTAGAAGAAATCCCTACAAAAATAGTGATTTTCATCACTAAAAGCCATTGTAAATACCATTTCATATTTTTGTAGCTCCATTTTGTGCAAGCCAAGGAGTCCTTGAGCTTGAGGAGTATTAGAACTATCATCCTACCAATTTTCATAATTTTTAGACTTCGTTTGAGCCCCCAAATAAGCCCTAGAACCTAATTTTTAACTAGGCCAGACACTAGGTCTGGACAGGGACAAAGCTAGTCAAAAACTATAAAAAGAGCCAGAGAGCTCATTTTTGAGGTTAGCTTGTGGTAGAATTGAACTTTGTAAGAGCACTTTTGAGTAATCTAAAGAACTCCATTGCTTCTCTCTCTTTGTCTTACCTTGTGTGCGCGTGTGTGTATGTGTGTGCATGTTAGTGTGCTTCTCACTCATGCACTTGTGCCATCACTTGTTCGAGGGCTTCATACCATCCTCACGTCCTCCCGGATTGACATTAAAGGAGGTGCTACTCATCACTGAGCTACACCAAAATTTTGGTGCCGTTGCGGGGGATTGAGCTTTGAGGACGAGCGTGTGATGGTAAGACGTAGAGTTTTGACGTTGGCGTAGTAGGTAATTTCTTTATTTTCTTTTCTCTTTCTTACTTGACCATCATCATCACCATCATCATCATCACCATCATCATCCTCACCATATCCCACCTCCATCTCCATCATCGCAAAAATTTCTGTTTTTTGATCATATCTCCTTTCTCCTTCCATTTTCCTCATTTCACTTGTGAGAGAGAGCGAGTTGTGTGCACTGCTTTTGCATGTTTTTTTTAGCTTCCTTGCAGGTTTTTGTTGTACCATCCTCTCCAGCACACTACGCAGGTACGGAAAAGCTCGGCCCTGTCTTTGTGTTGCAGAACTCTATTGATCGCAAAAATTGCTCATTTGGTAAAACAAAGCACACCACAATGACACACATGAGGAGCACATTCCAAATCACTACATAAAATTTAAAAATTCCGTGTTTCTTTGTCAATCGTGACCAACACTGTCGATCGCAATGGACAGCCATGATCGATAGCCTCTGTCAATCACGACCGACAGCCTCTGTCAATCGTGATCGACAGACCCCACGATCGACCAACTGCCATGTAGGATTTAGTCAATCACGATGGACACCGTTGATCGCGACTGACTGAAATTTGACAATTGACACTAGAATTCGCGTGTACACGTGTCCATCATGATGGATAGGCCCACAATTGACTGAAATTTTGTCGGAATTCTCGCAAAAAGTGTCAATCGCGATTGACACCATTGATCGTGATTGACAAGACTCACGACCGAAACTGTCGATCGCGATTGACACTGTCAATCGTGACTGATGTGTCGATCGCAATCGACAGCCACGATGGACACCTCTGTCAATCGCGATTGACATACCTGTCGACTGTGAGTGACAGTCATTTTCGGCCAAATTTCTAGGTTTTTTTTTCCAAGTTTTTGGGGTAAATTTTAGGCATCCTTATCAAGGAATTAGTGATTTGTGAGGTCCCTACAGGTGTGTTTTGAGAAAAATCCTGTGAACTGTTAGCCTGTTTGAACCCTCTTTTAACCCTAGAACCCTGAACAGTCATAACTTTCTCATACGAAATCCGTTTGCTGTGATTTTTGTTTTGTTGGAAAGCTCGTGGGGAGTACAACCCAGGGGGAAGAAAAGCTAAGGGATCTTTAGGATTATTTTCCATAAAGCCAAAAGAACAATTTGATCTTTGAATTGCATGAATGAACATGGTTTATTGTGTCAATTGAAGTTAAGTCTTGAGCTAACATTGGGAATTTTTACAAGTCCATTGAGAGCACTAGAGAGTATCCAAAGCGAGGGCATTCTGCAAGCTTGAGAATGGGATTCTTGAGCACTAAAGATCAAAGGATCAGCAAGTGAGGTTGGAATACTCTCAACTCCCTTTGTCAATTCTTAGCTTAGGCTACACGTGAATAGTGCTAAAAGTAAGTCAGGGCAGCGATAGGCACAAGACAAGTCAAAGACTATCTAAGAAATCAAGTTCAAGTCAAGAGATAACCTGTGTGTGACCAATAACTTTAAAGGGAAAGAACTTAACGTGGAACGATCAACTTAAAGTGCAGAAATTAACTCAAGTATTCCTGACGACGTGATATCATACAAGATCATAAACACGATAATCAACTAAAAAGAACCAAGTGACTCATACAAATTGATTGGCAACGAGGCTCTACCTTGGGTAAAAATTGGGATTGCTGAGTTAGGCATATGAACCTTAGATCGGGACGACACCTAGGGAGAGATAAACAGAGTCTTAGGTCTTCAGAGGCTAGTGTCAATCATACTGCTAGGCCTTGGGCCCAGCAGTTGAGCCATCATTCTCACTACCCTAGCTCTAAAACTAGTGAGTCTGAGATGTCCCATGGTATGGAGAGACCTACAGGAAGTTCAAGTGTGCCATATTTACATAGGGTAGAAGGCCCCTACAAGATGCAACTGGAATATCTTAGGACCAACCGATTAGGTGCTAGCATCTATGAGGACGGCCTAGGAAGATCGGTGGTCCAGATCACAAATCCTGACCAACCCATTGGACTTGAACGTCCAGAAGTCAAGTTTGAAAATGGAGCATACTTGGACAAAGAAGGAACCATATACGTGGTCACCAGTCACCCACATAGGACATACGAATTCGGGAATGTGATCCCAGAGCCGCACATAGGTGACCTACAGCAAGGGAACATGGGTGTAGAGCCTAAAACCCCTCGAGGCAAATCAGTTCTTACTAGAATTATCACACCAGAGTGGATTCCCCAAGACAATAAGAGCATAGACCTACTCTTAAACCGAGAGACCGATGAAGCCTTTTGGAGGTATAAGCCTGATCAACCAAATGAGGTATGAACAATCACAATCTACGAGTTCAAAGATCCTGCCAACCCACGCAAAGTGACCTATTTGGACAACGCCTCAAAGCGGATCTTTGTGGTCACCGAGCATGGTATGCATGCCTACACTTGGAAGGGTGAATTTATCTTTCCCCAACCAAGATCTAATGTCTCTTTAGGCAACCAAGGAGCTGGAACATCCAAGCTCATGGAGCTCAAAGGGATAGAAATAGAGACAGGCCTGAGGTAAGCTTTTCCAACCCAATAGGAAGAGAACGAATGCGAATAGGGATGGATAGAGAGGAAACCGAGAGAACTAGAGTCCCAAGAAACTTAAGAAATAATGATGATTTTCCTTTGCCAAGGCCTAGAGAACACACGAGGACTTTGAGACCTACACAGCTAGTTAAGTCCATGAAGAATTATTTCGATGGCACTAGAGATCCATACGATCATGTGCCGAGTTTAGGCAAGTCTTGAGAGCAGAACAAGTTGAAGATCTATTCACGCAATACAATGCCTTTGGTCTAACCCTTAGGAACACCGCTCTTAGGTGGTTTCAACCTCTAAATGAGACATGGTTCAGAAGCATAGAACAACTTCTAGAGGCTTTCATCAATGAATTCTCTAAGAGTGGGATAAGGCATAACACTTCCTCACTGATTCATAGCTTCAAGCAAACACCCCAAGAGACCGTGAGGCTTGCAGGAAAAAGATTTAGGCAATATCTTGAGAGATGCTCTGTTCTCGAGTTACCCACGCCAGCCAAACAAGTGGCCTTATTCCTTGATGGATTGCTAAGTACCAAATTGAGATCATATGTGTACTTGAAGGACCCTAGAACCATAGAAGAGTGTGTACACATGTGCATAGACATTGAAGATAACCTAGGGGAGGAATTAGAGCTTTCAAAAATCTACAAAGATTCAGATTGTTCTACTAGCCTCAGTTCCAAGCAATCCACCTCTATTGAGGAACTCACTGAGAAAGTAGCTCAAAAACTAGGTGTCTCTAGCAAACAAATCCCAAGATTTGCCCCAGTTAAGAGGTGCTATACATGTGGAGGTGACCATATGGCGAACGTATGTCCCATCATGGCTCAACCCCAAGTGAATCCCAATAGCCAGTACTGCACCATAGAACGGAGATACACAAATCACACAGCGCAAGACTGCCCATACAATAAGCAAGCAGTTACGCAAACCTACCCTCAGCCCTACCCTCAAAAGGGAAGATACCAAAACCAGAACCCACCACAATAGTATGCTAGGCCTCAACAAACCTATCAACCATAATATTAGGCCCAGCAGAGACCTCAACCGGTGCTAGCACAACAACCTCCTGCTCCAGCCAATGTGATCCCAGTAAAGTATGCAGCTGCAGAAGAGAACCTGAATAGAGCCATAGTGCCAGTAACACCATTACTTTCAGAAAGTGACCCCAATGACCATAGCTTTGATTCTACACATATTGATAGCCCCCAGGCTTACTACATGCAGTCTCATGAACATGGTGAATCCTATTATAGTGAAGAACCGAGTGAACCTATTTGGGACCCAGAGTATGCAAATATCATGTACACAAATCCCAACCCTAGACCTCAACCTAGGCAAGTAAGACCCCCATTCCCTAGAGGACGGTGCTTCAGATGTCAAGGAGATCACCTCATTCGTGATTGCCCAATGCCTGCACCTACACAACCCCAATCGGTAACAATCCAGGGCTTTTGTCAAGACTGTGGAAAGGAGCATCTCTTACAAGATTGCCCAAAGAACCCCAATAACATGCCAAAAATCACTCTTATCAATGTTATTGGGTTAGTAGTAGACTCTACAGGAAGTGTCACTTCCACTGCACCGGTACAAGTGGTCACTAGAGCCCAAGCTTTGCAGCAGAACCAAGGTTTAGGCCAAGAAAAGAGTACTGAGGTTAGTGAAATAGAGAGCATAACCAAGAAACAGACGAGAGCCTGAAGAGATAGCCACGAGAGAATGAAAAGAAAATGGGCAAAGAAGATGAGTGAACTCGAGGAAATCCGAAGAGAAACAAAAGCCAGGATAATTGAACTTACATCTCAAACTCCCTCTCACACTACCCCACCACCACCATTCCCATCTCCATCCAATCCACCACCTTCCAACCCACCTCACATGATTCCACCAACCCCTAGAGTAGGATCAATCCTAGCAGATCCCACTCCCGAGGATCGAAATATGATGCTTAAGGCATATCAGGCCAGAATACAAGAAGGGCCAAATGTAACCGATCATGAAAAGTGTTACCATAGAGCGGAACTAGAGCTTGAACGAACCAAAATTTATGCTAAGATGGTGGAATTGGCTCAAACCATGTTTGAAGCCAGTCACCTCTTTAACATCTCTAGTTCAGCTAAGACGCAGTTGCACTTTGATGGACTGCTAGAAAGATTGGAGAGGCTAATTGCACAATCAGAAAAGGAGCCCGCCCTCTCAAAATAAGGACAAGCCAAGTGAAAGGCTAAGCCTTCCTGCCCAGGAAGCTTATGTGCCTAACTCCACAGAGCCAGACACATCTTCTTCTATGAATCGGTACACACCAGAATTCCTACGAGAGATTCAAGAAGAGAAATGGGCAAAAGAGAGTGAAGTTCCTCCTCCCATTGAACTTGTGGATGATGCGCATGATCAATTCCCACAAGACATTCCTTCTATTTATGGAGAGCAGGAGAGTACCCAATCCCATGAGAGATTAGACTTCGAGTCTAATTCTTTACATGAGTTACCCCACTTCACAGGTCCATGGGAAGCTAAGTCTACTTGTATGAGAGCGCCCACTGTCATGGTACAAAATGAAGACTCAGTCATACCTAGGAACACTGAGGTAGTAAAGAAAACTAAAGTGTAGTGCAATCTCACTTTAGAAGAGTTGCTCAAGGTTAGGTGGGAACTTTGGAAACATGTGGCCAAACAAGTACCAGAGGTAGCTAAACCGTGTTCCCAGGTAGGTTCTCATAGAAGTGTGCCAGAGATACCTTTGGACAAGATAGGAGACATGAGTGAAGGCGAAGAACGAAACACATATCTTCCCATTACCCATCAAGGATACACAACCAAGGCAATTTTAGACTCACGTGCAGGAGTTGCAATTGCTACCACTTCCCTATGGAAGCGTTGGGGCAAGCCCACACTCAGGCCAACGAGAATGAAATTGCAGATGGCCGATGGTCACATAGAGAGACCCTTAGGGCTACTAGAAGGAATAACTCTCACCACAGGTGGTGTAGAGTTTGAGCATACTTTTGCTATATGTGATTTTAGCAAAAATCATGCGTACGAGATGATTTTGGGGAGACCATTTATGCAGCAGTTGCAAGTGGTATAGGATTGGGGAACCAATTCCTTGTATTTGCAACACTTAGGTGTCATGACTAAAGTCCATCTCAAGGAATACTGTCATAGAGATGTCCCTCCTATCCAATGGAACCCCATCCATAGGGCCAAAGATGATAACGAGTCGATGCATTCCATAAGATCAGGATCCTCATGGATGCATGAAGACACTCACTTGTGGATGTGTAAAGTAGCAGTAGAAGAAGAGAAGAAAGAAAGAGGCAGAGAGGTAGGTGTGAAAGAAACCCATAGATCAGTTGACAACCCAGCCTATGCACCTGTAGTATTCCCTGATGAAGAATTTGAAACTCACGGTTGGGCAGAAATTTTAGCAACAATGGATGTAGCCATCAATGAAGAACAATGGACACCCCACTGTGATGAGGATGGCTATGACATTTCAGTCTTTTCAATAGAACCAATCATGGGAGATGCAATTTTAGAAGAATGCGAACCTAGCCCTGATGAATTTGAGAATGCAAGTGACTCCGACTTGGAGTCAATCATTATGGACCCACCTTTGCATCAGATGAAGAGTACTTCTATGAAGTGCAAGCATACCCTCAGAGACACAGAGAAATCACGAATGATGTGAGGTTAACCACACAAGTGGCCACCAAGAGTGAGGGCAAGAAAAGGAAGAAGAAAGAAGTCACATCAGAAGAAGAAGAATCTTTGTTTGAGGTCCCTGAAATATTTAAGAAGTATGAGATAGATGATAGAAGCATGGTAAGAATGCCTAAATGCGAGGCACCATCAGAAGAGGCTTATGATAACAAAGAAACCACCAAAAAAATAGTGGTAGCCATAGAAGAAGGAGAAGAGAGATGTACTTACATAGGACATGACCTGACGGAAGAGGAAGAGCAAGAGTTGATAGCTTTGCTAAGAGAGTATAGAGATGTATTCGCTTGGAGCTATAAGGATTTGAAAGGCGTAGATCTTAACATCTGCTCACATATTATCCCCATGACTTTAGATGCCAAACCCTCTAAGCAAAAGCCATACACATACAATGATAATTATGCTTCCAAGATCAAAGAAGAGATAGATCGTCTGGTGGAAGCTTGATTTATCTATGGAATTGAGCACACTGAGTGGGTATCCCCCATTGTAGTGGTGACCAAGAAGAATGGAAAGCTACGTGTGTGCATTAACTTGAAGAAGGTTAATGCAGCCACTATTCGAGATAATTATCCACTTCCTATCACTGAGCATCTACTAGAAAGAGTAGCAGGCAAGGAAGTATACAGCTTCCTTGATGGATTTTTTGGTTACAATCAGGTAGCCATAGCTCCAGAAGATCAGCATAAGACAGCTTTCGCCACTGAGTGGGGCATATTTGCTTTTTGGATGATGCCATTTGGGCTTACCAATGCTCCTGCAACCTTCCAAAGATTAATGTGCCACGTGTTTAAAGAGTTCTTGAGGAAGAATTTGGAAGTCTATGTGGATGATCTTTGCGCTCATTCCAACATTAGACAAACACATATACCTGAGCTTAGGCAAATCTTTGACAAATGTAGAGAATATCAAGTCTGCCTGAACCCAGAAAAGTGTGTTTTCATGGTCAGGTAGGGCAAGATTCTAGGACACATAGTGTCAAAGAATGACATATACGGACGATGAAAAAGTGAAAGCTACAGCAGAGCTACCTAGGACAAAGAATGTCAAGGAAGTACAAGCCTTCATGGGGCATTGTGGTTATTACCGACGTTTCATACACATGTATGCCATCATAGCAAAGCCTCTATATGGACTGTTGACTAATTTTGAGTGGATTGATGAATGCGAAAACTCTTTCAATGAGCTCAAAAGAAGATTGTGTTCAACACCAATCTTGACCACACCACATTGGAATAAACCCTTTCATGTTCATGTGGATGCATCCAATTATGCTATTGGATGTGTACTCGCACAACCTACTGGTGAAGGTAATATGGATCTTCCAATTGCCTATGCTAGTAGACAGTTGAATGCAACTGAACGAAACTATACCACCACTGAACAAGAATGATTAGGCATGGTATATGCAGTTAAAAAGTTTAGACACTATTTGCTTGCAAATAAGTTTAAATTTTTTACTGATCATCAGGCACTGCTATACTTAGTAAACAAGCCATGCAATATAGGCAGATTAGTAAGATGATTTCTCTTACTAATGGAATACGACTTTGAGGTAGTGGTGAGGAAAGGCAAAACTCATTTGAGAGCACACCATCTCTCTAGGCTCACATCTGGAGAAGCCCCACAAGGAGTATCAGATGACCTTCCTGATGCTTACTTGTTTAATTTGAAAGTTATACCTCAGTGGGCTAAGACACTAGTGCCAGTATTGACATACGAGCCTAAAGATCCAGTAGTAAACACTCAAGATAGGGAGGTAGTAAAAGCCCAAAAGTACCATATCATGGCAGGAAGTATGTACAAACAGACAGATCAAGGGATATTGGCTTGTTGTGTGGAAGAGGACGAGTACGCAAAACGGTTGCAATTAGCACATGTAGGTGCATTAGAGCAACACCATTCGAAGCAAAGAACTTTACAGTCACTAAGGAGATTCGGAGTACATTGGCCTACTATGGAAGTTGATGTACATAAGATGTGTAAAGAATGCCCAATCTGTTGCACTAAACCACCCGTGGAGCATGCCACTCTTTATGAAGTGTCCATAGTGCCAGATTGGAGTGAACCACTAGTAGCCTTCTTGAGGATGAAAACATTCCCTCAAGACATGACTTTGGCTAAAAAGAGAAGTTTAGAACAATAAGCCCTAGAATACTCACTCATTGGAGATAATTTATACAAGCGTGGCAAGGATGGTTACCTTACACTATGTGTCCATGAGAGTGAATATCCTAAAATCTTGGAAATTGCTCACGAAGGTGTAGCAGAAGGACATTTTGGACCAAATCGGGTGATCAAGGCTATACTATTTGCAGGTCTTTGGTGGCGGACCCTTCACATGGACGCATATACCTATGTGAAGAGGTGTGATGTCTATCAATGAACTCAGTATCCGATACACAAAGATGAGATGCCTCTGAAACCTATGATGGGTGGACGTGCATTCTCTAAATGGGGAATAGACTTTGTAGGTCCTATTAATCCCCCAGCTAAGGGTTCCCATGCTGAATATATCATTGTTGCCACTGACTATCTAACCAACTGGGTAGAAGTAAAAGCCACACCAAAGAATGATGCTCAAACGACAGCAAAGTTCTTATTTGAGAATTTCTTCACAATATACGGGCTACCAATAGAGCTAGTCAGTGATAGAGGCACTCACTTCTTGAATGAAGTTATTGAAAATCTTCTCCAAGAATTCTTAGTAGTACATAAGAAGTCTACACCCTATTATCACCCACAAGCAAATGGGCAAGCCGAGAGCACAAATACGATTCTATGCAATGTGCTCACCAAATTAGTGAATAATAAACACTCTGATTGGGACAAACAGCTACACCATGCTGTTTGGGCATACAGAGATGCCTATAAAACGGTACTCCAAGCCACTCCCTTTCAGATGGTGTTTGGCCAAAATGCAATGCTACCTTTGGACTTCTTGATACCTACTCTAAAAGTAGCACAAGTGCATGAGTGGACAGGTCATGAACTCTCTTCGAGGATTTTTGACTTGGAACGACTAGGTGAAATAAGACTACGAGCAGCATCAGGAATATATGCAGCTATGAAAAGGCAAAAAGCTTATTTTGATGCACATGTGAAGGATAAGGGCTTAAAGGCACGAGACCTAGTACTAGTCTACACATTGAAGCAACATGCACGGAAATTAGAGAAGAGAGGCTATGGACCCATGATTATCAATAGGATCTCCACAAGTGGAGCAGTTCAATTAGCCACTCTAGAAGGCGACATCCTGCCAAGCTACATTAGTGGATGCAGAGTCAAACTATATCAAGAACCCCTCACAGAGGAGATGTTAAATCGACTCAATACTACAAAGAAATGCAAAGAAGAGGAAAAGCAAATTCGAGAAGAGGCACAGGCAGAAGCATTGGAATGCATCCAAAGAATGAAGTTGAGAAGACAGGGTAGAGATCAGCCTAGGACAGATGACCATGCGCACCCAAGATATCACATGGCTATGTGTGAAGTTTCTGATATTAGCTCTCATAGAATAATTGATCGACGTCCTTTTGTAACCGTAGAGATAGTACAAGGAAAGAGTGCAAGGACTGTAAGGGCCTTGATTGACTCGGGTGCAGCCACTAGTGCAGTTAAACTTTCTTACTGTCGAGAATTGAACTTAAATGTCAATCTTGTGGAAGCATATCTCATAGGATTGGGAGGTGTGGAAACCCCTTGCATGGGCGAGGTGGAATTTCCCCTCTACATTCAAGATGTTTTATTGACAGTTAAAGTACTAGTGTGTCAAGATGAGGATCTCACTGAGCCTCTTGTCTTGGGTCAAGACGGGATCTATGATCATGCAGTCAACCTAAACCTAAGAAGTGGACTTCTTTAGGTATGGGTAAATCAGAGTCAAATTACAATTGAGTTAGATAATGGAGCACTCAAGGAACTAGGGAAGGCACACACGTCCCTGGTCCTTCCAGGAGTACACATGAAGATGACCATGCTATTTTTGCCCAAAACTATGTGATGCAGAGGGATGATTATCTCAACAAAGAAGTCAAGGATACGATGGAACTCCCTTCTTTTCCAAAGGCTATCAGGACGCAGCAACCAAAGGTGGATCAAACACAGAAGAAGTAGAGGACTTATGCTTGAAGCCAAAAGAAAATACAAAGCACAGTGTCTCAACCATCAAAACAAGTGTGGGTGCGGAAAGGCGAGCATCCTATTGCGGTCAAGCCACAACAACTGGCTCAACTTCCTATTAGTGATCGACGATACGGCACCAATAAGAAGTCATCTAAAAATTCTTCTGTGAAAGTGAAGTCTATCTAGGTACCTAAGAAGTCGATGAAGGCTAACCCACAATCAAGACAAATTTGGGTGCCTAAGGCTTGTTTGCGGGCACAAATAGCTAGACAGAGACCACACCCCCTACAACATGGTTCTCTCACTCGAACAACTGACACTCACTCCTATTTGACACACACGAACACATCTTCGCCCATGAGCATGAGCAGAATCACTTATAAATGGGTCCCTAAAAAGCCTCATTTCCAAGTAGATACTCTCACAAAGCCCTCCATCTCCACAAAACCAAAAGACATTCACTATGATTGGCTGCCCAAATCTTGTAATAAACCCCCCGATCCCCACTTGTAAATTCACCCCATCTACTAACTACATCATTCTCACACTGCATCTTTCCATTTAGCTCTTAGGACAAATTCATCCACTAACTACACCCACAATCACCGAGCACTCATTGACTAACTAACCTATCGCTAAAAAACTCATGTTAATGTTGTAACGGGGACACATGACCACTTGGTGTCCATTTGCAATGTTAACATTCATTTATATATTCTCACAGGACTGGTGACTAGTTCGTTGAATATGGCCGAGGCTGCAGGAACTAGCTCCCAGGCAGGCACTAGCCCTCAGATTGTGGACATTGAAAGTATTCCCATTGAGGAGGAGTTGAAGGAAAGACCACTAGCATTGAGAGCATTACATGGCATACCTATTCAGAATCCTCCCCAGGGGCATACATCACCAGTAAGCAAAAACTCGCATTGGTTCAGTGATGTGGCAGGACCTCTTGGAGAAGGCACTTACTTGTGGGAGGCAGAAATAGAGTTCAACGGACGCTGGGGTAGGTATCATTTCTTTACTAGAGAGTTTGAGAGGCTTCAAAACAATGAAGGGTTGAAACCGATATGGAAGAAGGTGGGACTATATGATTACTTCAAAGCCCAGTTACCAAAGCCGGACTTTCTAAGGTGTTCATACTTGATTAGCACACTCACTCCCAGTAAAGAGAAAAAGGGGTATAACACCTTTGTCCTACCATCTCTTACAAGAGGCAATGAACTGAAGCACTTCAAACTGACGAACAATTTGGTAAGAGAAGCTCTTGACATGAAAGGTATGCAATCCCCACAGAGAAAGAGACAATGGTCCCAGACAACATGAAGAACAAGAACCTGACTAAACTGAAGGACATGGTGGCAATGACACCAACTATTGCTATTCACCTTCGAATGTGCATGCACCATTTCGCGTTCCCTACTCAAGAGAGATTCACTATGCCACCCAAGAAGATATGGTTCAGTTTATACTTAGCAGATGCCTTCAATTTGACAATCAACATGCCTCATTGGATTATTGAACAAATACACTTGGCGCGTCAATGGTGGTATAAGAAGCAAAAGTCAATACTTTATGGATGTTGTGCTCTCACAAGGATTGTTTATCGATGCTTGGCATATGATGTGCCAACTCAAAGGACGTTTTTTTGGACCAGGGTGCAAGAATTCCAACGAAGACTATTAGCCGCAGGGCCTCCATCCAAGAAAATGAGGGGAGTAGTTCAGATGCCCTATGCATAGGCCCGTGGTGCTACCCTGACACCAGAGGCAACTCCACGACTTCCAAGGTGAGTGCAACCCTTCACTATCATATTACCAAGGGATAGCGTAGAAGGACCAAATCTAGTATTTCCACCCATACCCACCGACTTAGAGTTCCCTCATGGCTTCACGCTAGTGGATTTAACGGACGAGGAGGTAGCACAAATAATTAATGCTACTAATTTGGAAGTTGAAGCAGAGCTAGCGAGCGGGCAACAAATAGTTACAGACCAATCCCATCTAAGGCAACTAGAAGTCATAGAAGTGGATGAAGATGAAGAGGAGACTGTAGAAGAAGAGCAAGAGGATGAACAAAAAGGAATATCCGACAAAGAAGAGCATGAATATGAGCAAGAAGTTGTACCGAAGCTTGAAGGTGCCCCTGCTTATACGAAGCAATTGAAAAGACTGTATGATACCATCAACCGCGTTCAAGAACAACACAAACTATCCCTAGCAGCAGGAAAGGCCCTAATGAACCAGATCTTGGAAGATGAAGGCATGTACGAGCAATACAGGGCAACCCTTGACATGATTGCTAATGCATTGGGGGTACCTGAGATGGTGCATATCACTCTCGCTCATTCACAAAGATCGGAGCGAAGATACGAACAGATGTCCCCCTCGACCAGGGAAACAAACGAATGTGTTGGTATCAGAACCATAGGACACCACATCTACAACCGCGGGCAAATCTCATACCATTCATGACACTGAGGAAGCTCATACATCACGTGCAGCCCCGTCACCCCCTTTGCCACCTCCCCCTCCAACTCCACCACCTTCACCTCCTACCACCACTGTCACCGCCACGGTCACAGCCTCAAAGTTCGCTTCCCATACTAAAGCACAGACTATAAGTCAACCTTCACAATCCGCACAAACTATCACCTCCCCAATTGTAAATGCGACCACGGACACTGTAATTCTAATTGTAGCCACTGAAAACCCCATTTCCCCTATCACACTTCCTGGTGGTTCATTTTCACAACTACACACGCCACTTTACACCTTCACGACCATCACCACACCGACAATTCCCATGTACACAATCACTCCCACAACCGCATCCACACATGACTTTATGGACATATCACCCACTTCCGCACCTCTACCTCCCCCCATATTCCCACAATCTCCCATTCCCCCACCACCCACTTCACCCTTTTCAAGCACAGCATACACACTCCCTTTCCCTTTTCCCTACCCTCCTGCATTCAACACCTTCCCTGCATCCACTCCTGTTAATAATGTATTTAATACTTTATACCAGTGTATGTCTCAATTACAACAGCATTATCGGCATCTAGATGATCAGCATACAAATCTGTTCCGAACCCACGAAACCTTACAAGAGAGATTTGTCACTTGGAGAGGGAAAAATGGCTACTACAACAACAATATGACGCTTTATAGGCACAACACGATCAGTTAGTAGCCAATCCACCCTAGCCAGATACTGAAGAAAGACAACAAATCGATGATATGTTACACGCTCAGATAACGGGCAATCTCAAGCTTCGATGCAACCTCGCCTTACTACAAAAGCACATGTCCGCAACACTCAAAGAGAACAAACGACTACAAAAATAGAACGAAGAAAATCTGGAAGTAGCAATGGAGGGTTCACCGTAGGAAATCGTCCTAGAGAATTTCAAGGCCATTCCATTAGAAAATATGCAAATCGTGTTGGAAACACATGCCGATCTCCTAGAAGCATACACCGCCCTAGAAAAAGAGCGGGATGACCTACTAAAGCAACTAGCAGCTCAGTAAGAGCCCCCAAAAGAAGTCACAACCGCAGTGGACACAACTGAAGAGGTCAAAGAACTCAGAGCACAACTGGCAGAACTACAAAATAAAGTTCTTCAATACGAGCGACAACCCTCTCCCCTCGTGGAGCCAGAATTTGAGGACTTAGTTCCAATTGAAGTTGAGGAGACCTTTGAAGACCCATACGTAGCCATGCCTTCACCAAGGGGTAAGCGCACATAGGACGGAATGGACACAATTGGGATCGAAGCTCCTGAATGGATGCAAAGGTTAGAAAAGGTTGGTCCAACCCATGATGACAGAGTTGTAGTACAGATAAAGTCTATGTCCCAATTGGAAGAAGTCATCATTAAATTGGATTATTTCAGAAACCTCACCCATCATAGGTGGATTGGCACGTCCGATGATTTGTATGTTCCATTCTGCGTATTAATGGCAGATTATAATGCTCAAATAAAGCAGCGCACAACAAAAGAACCAACCTCAGCAACACAGTTTGCACTAGATGATGTTCCTGCAAGCGCCATGCACGGGAATATATTTCAACCTACCTGGAGGATATGCCTGCTTGAAACATATCCTGAGATGGTACACACTTGGAATAACATGCCTTTATACATCAAGTATAACCCATGCTACTACCCTGTCTTTCGACGAAGGTCTTGGACAAAATACACTAAAATAGTTTTGACAGTTAAAGGGTGTCAAAAATGGCTAAACTATGTGTACTTAGCACCCCCTCCTGGCCAACCCGCGGTCGGCTACATGATCTCAACCATCCGACACTGGGCAATCAGATTCAAAAATGTACCAGATATCATGGCACAGATGTGCCTCAAAATATTTGAGTTAATGCTCATCACGTTCAAGACCTTTAGAAATGTCAAAGAACCCCACCTTTCGGCTCTCAGATTCAATGAAGGCAATTAGGATCTTGCCTACGATATGAGCACAACACCACCCATCAATGTTGTCTACGCGTGGCATGCTCGTATCAAGTATCTACCAGCCTGCTTCAAGCAAGCATTTGAGGAAATGTTTATCACAAGGTTCTGGGAATATCAATTCGAGATATTCATACCCAAACCATCTCACTTATTGCAACTATTTGCGGTTGAACAGGCTCTACACTCAGAACAGCTACGTATGCCACATCCGGAAGTACCTGGACCAGTTGACTCGGATGCCCTACTTACTGATTTGCCCAACGGGTTGAGAATAGCAGAACATCATTTAGCCACACACGGTGTGCAGTACTACATCCAATGGTCCACTCAACAAGGGTCTAAGACGACATACGCGAGAGAGGGGGGAGTGTTGGCAGTGGTCAGGGCGAACAAGGACTTACAAGGCAAGAGAGCCAACGTGAAGGGCCAAGTAGACAAAGGAGTCAACAGAGATCTGGCAAGTAGGCCATCATTTTTTCATGAAGCTGAAGGTCAAGGACAAATCACAGGAGCACATCAAAGAGGTGGACACATAAGAAGAAGGAGCAAGTAGGGAGCTCCAGGAAGTGTATGTCAAATTGTTAGAAGAAATCCCTACAACAATAGTGATTTTCATCACTAAAAGCCATTGTAAATACCATTTCATATTTTTGTAGCTCCATTTTGTGCAAGCCAAGGAGTCCTTGAGTTTGAAGAATATTAGAACTATCATCCTACCAATTTTCATAATTTCTAGACTCCGTTTGAGCCCCCAAATAGGCCTTAGAACCTAATTTTTAGCTAGGCCGGACACTAGGCCTGGACAGGGTCAAAGCTAGTCAAAAACTATAAAAAAAGCTAGAGAGATCATTTTTGAGGTTAGCTTGTGGTAGAATTGAACTTTGTAAGAGCACTTTTGAGTAATCTAAAGAACTCCATTGCTTCTCTCTCTTTGTCTTACCTTGTATGCGCATGTGTGTATGTGTGTGCATGTTAGTGTGCTTCTCACTCACACACTTGTGCCATCACTTGTTCGAGGTCTTCATACCGTCCTCACGTCTTCCCGGATTGACATTAAAGGAGGTGCTACTCATCACTGAGCTACAGCTATCAATATGAGTAGATTCGAAACTATGATCACTTGGGTCACTTTCTGAAAGTGATGGAGTTACTGGCACTAAGGCTCTATTCAAATTTTCTTTTGCAGTTGCATACTTCAGAGGAATTACATTGGCTGGAGGAGGGGGTTGTTGCGCTAGAACTAATTGAGGTCTTTGCTACCCCTTGATAGGTGTTGAGATATCAAGCTCAACATGTGATGATCCAGGATGACACGTACCAGTTTTTCGTTTCTCTGACATGTATAGTGGTCACGCCGGTATATGTCAGGGATACTTCATTGAGCTTTATTAGATTTATCTACCGAGAGTGATGGCACATTTGTTTCTTTCCAGCTCACTCATTCGCGGACATTAGGTTTTTCCTTATGTATTGGTCTTTATATATTGTACTCGTTGTATTCTTGTTTTTTAGGTCATTCTTGTACATTCCTTTTATGTAATAGAAGAAGAAGAAGAAGATCATTCTTCCTTGCCTCAATCTGTGTGTGTGCTTCTCCTTGAGAGTGAGAGTGTGTGTGTGAGCTCTCTTCCTTATCTCCTTCCTCGTGACATGGTATCAGAGCCAGCGTGGCTGTAGAGAGCTCGTGGAGAAGGCGACGGTGAAGACTACGCGGCAAGGCGTGGAGAAAACGCGATTTCACAAACGGCCTCCGTTTGCTACCGAAATCGCCGTGAAGGTAAAAGACCTCAAAATATGTTCGAGATTTATTCGTTTAGGGTTACTCGTTTTTGTCAGATCAAAGTTTCGGAGCCATCTCGACCTCCGTTTTGAGCCCGCAAGGTGGGGCCCATAGAAAAACCAGGTCAGTTTCAGAAATCGTAACTTGCGTTGTGTTCGGTGACACTCATATATTCCAGATTCAGAATTTCAAGCGGTTCCGTGTACTGTTGATACACGAAAACTGTGTTTTTCTGAGATCCAACTATCACGTCATAGTGCGACAGTGTTCAAGCAGAAATGCTGCTTGTAGTGTGTTGCGGTGTTGTGAATTGTTGCAGAAATGGCAAACACAGATGGAATGAGTCAGCTTATGAGCGATAAGCTGGACAAGAACAACTTTCATGCTTGGAGATTCAGAATGACGAATTTCCTGATGGGAAAAGGCTACCGGAAGTACATCGAAGGAGAGAATGAAAATGCTCCGCAGTTACCAGAAAGGAATCGGATTGCAGAACAGTTAAGAGCATATGAGGAATGGAATCAAGGAGCACGAAAGGTAATGTATTGGCTATCTTTTAGCATACAGGATAGCATGATTGGACACATACAGGATGCCAAGACTCCAAAAGAGGCTTGGAACAGTTTGGTCACTTTGTACGAGACCAATACAAAGGCATGGAAATTGCAACTCAAGAACGAGCTGCATACATTGGAGAAAAAGAGCATGTCGGTAAGTGACTACACTCTAAAAATCAAAAGCATATGTGAGTCACTTGCATCTATTGGCGTGAATGTAGATGATGATGATAAGGTGGAAGTGTGCCTTCGTGGTTTAGGAGCTGCATATAAGCAGTTCAGAACTTCTATACAGACCCGGGAAAATATTATGAATTTTGCTGATTTGGTCTCTATGCTGATCATTGAAGAAAAGAATCTTGGTGAGGATTCAAACTCCCAAGGAAAGCCCAGTTCTGAGCAGGTATTCTACTCTGGCAGAGGAAGAGGCAGAGATAGAGGTTTTGGAAGTGGAACAGGAAACAGTAACCAAGACCAAAGTCAACAACAGAATCATGCAGGAGGAAGAGGACAGTTTCGAGGCAGGGGGAGCCAAAGAGGTCGCAGAAATTTCCAAAGAAATGATTCAGGTAATGATAGTAAAGGATGCTGGAATTGTGGTAAACCTGGACACTTTGAACATGATTGCAGGTTAAAGAATCAAAATAACAGAAGGCAGCAAAACAACTATGCATCCACAAGTGCAGATGATTCTGAGAAGCTGTTTATGGTTCAACATCACATGATGAATACGATGTCTGCTGGTGTTTCAAAATCGAATGATAATGTCTGGTATGTTGATTCAGGTGCTTCAAATCACATGACCAGTCATGCAGAATGGTTTAGTAGTTTGCACAAAATGCCAGTTCCTCGATATGTTGAAACAGGTGATGACACATCACATCCTATTGAGCATACAGGAAACATAGCATTGTCTATGGAGGACGGAAAGGTAAAACATCTCGCTGATGTGCTGCATGTTCCAAATATAACGAAGAATCTGGTTTCTGTTGGACAAATGGTTGACCAGGGATTACAAGTCAGGTTCAATGTTGATGGATTATATGTAGAAGAGTACAAGCAGGATGGACGATTGGTTCCCAAAGGAAACAAAGTGGGTAGGATGTTCACCTTAAATGTGAAGATTCCTAAAATGAATGCAGCCATGTTTGCGAAAGGTGCAGGAGTTATTGTAGATATAGAGATATGGCACAAACGGATTGGACATGCAAACTTGCAAAGGCTGAAACTGATGCAGTCAAAGGAGATTGTCCATGGACTACCAAATTTCAAAGTTGCAGAAATGCAAAAGGTATGTGCAGCATGTCAATTTGGTAAACAATCAAAAGCATCATTTCCACATGACAAGCATGTTAGTGAGAATGTACTAGAAGTAGTACATACAGATGTTTGGGGTCTAGCAAAGACCACATCTATGGGCGGTTGCAGGTTTTATGTTACTTTCATTGATGACCATACACGCAAAGTATGGGTATATTTCATGAAAGAGAAGAGCGAGGTGTTTACTCACTTCCAGAATTTTAAAGTTATGGTGGAAAAGCAGACAGGGAAGTACATTCAAACATTAAGATCTGATGGAGGAGGTGAATACATGTCAAATGAGTTCAGCAGTTTTCTAAAAAATCATGGAATTCGGCATCAGTTTTCATGCAGGTACACACCACAATAGAATGGTGTTGCTGAACGCAAAAATAGACATATTGCAGAAATAGCAAGAGCCTTGATGGTTGAGAAGAATATGCCTCATTGTTATTGGGCAGAAGCTGTGCATAGTGCTGTATACATCATGAACAGAACTCCGACTGCTGTTGTACATCAAGTTACACCTGAAGAGAAGTTTACAGGAAAAAAGCCAAACTTATCATATCTGAAAGTTTTTGGTTGTATTGCATATGTACATGTTCCAGATGAGTTGAGAACGAAGCTTGATCCGAAAGCAGAAAAATGTGTCTTCATTGGATATTCCCTTAACAAAAGGGGTACAAATGTTATAACCCACTCACACGACAGGTGAAGGTGAGCAGAGATGTGGTATTTGATGAAATGTCAAGCTTCTATGCAGATGCCAAAGAAGGACTGAATCTTGAACCAAATGACAAAGAAAATGCTGAAAAATCTAGTGCAGAATCTCAAGTTTTGAGTGGACCGGATGCATCACCAAGCAATAGTTCCAACTCAAATCCATGGAGTGGAAGATTGCGTGGAAATTTCAGTCCAACAAATTCATCAAATACATCCAAGAAAGGTAAAGAAAAGCTTTCTGCTGGTAGTAAAACAGGTGCAGGTTTTGAAGACGTTGATGGAGATTCAAGCGGTTCAGAAAAGAGTCTTGATAAGGAACTTGGATTGCCCTCTGTGAAGACTCCAGGAGTAAGAAGGGCACATGCAGATGATACAAGAAGAAGTGACCCCGGACCAAGAAGATCTGGGAGGATGCGTAATTCAGTGCAACGATTGACATATGATAGTTACATGGCTCGCCATTGTGCCTACATGACAAAGGTAATACAAGATGCTGAACCTTCTTGTTTTGAAGATGCAATTGGTAATGCAGATTGGGAAAAAGCTATGGATGAGGAGATGGCTGCACTTTATGGAAATGATACATGGAAGCTGGTTCCATTGCCGCAAGGAAAGAAATCCATAGGCTGCAAATGGGTTTACAAGGTAAAGCATAATGCTGATGGTAGCATAAGCAGGTATAAAGCACGATTGGTAGCTAAAGGTTATGCACAGACATATGGCATTGATTATGAGGAAACATTCAGCCCTGTAGCTAAAATGTCTACTGTCAGAACACTTGTTGCATTAGCTACAACAAAACGATGGACTTTGCATCAGATGGATGTGAAGAATGCTTTCCTACATGGTGAGTTACAGGAAGAAGTATATATGGACCAGCCACAAGGATATGAAGATTCAAAGCATCCAGAATATGTTTGTAGGTTGCAAAAGGCTTTGTATGGGCTGAAGCAGGCTCCGCGTGCATGGCATGCAAGGATTGCTGATTACTTAACCAGCATTGGGTTTTCTATGTGTGATGCAGATCACTCACTATATGCAAGGAAGGCTGATGATGGCATCACTATTGTGGCTATTTATGTTGACGATCTGATTGTAGGTGGTGATAATGAAGAAAGCATCAAAGAGGTAAAGAAACTTCTTATGCAGGAATTTGACATGAAAGATCTTGGTGTGCTGCGCTATTTCTTGGGCATTGAGTTTATACATACAGAAACAGGTATATGGATGTCGCAAAGGCAATATGCCTTGAATATGCTACAAAAGTATGGTATGGCTAATTGTAAGCCAATTTCTATGCCTTTAGATCAGAATTTGAAATTGGATACTACATCAGGTGAAGCATTGGAAAATGCTACTATGTACAGGAAAATTGTGGGAAGTCTTATATATCTTACAATTACAAGGCCTGATTTAAGCTACACTGTTGGACTTGAAAGTCAGTTTATGCAGGGTCCCAGGAAGCCACATTTGGATGCTGTGAGGCGCACTCTACGTTATGTGAGTGCTACTTTGGATTATGCATTGTTTTATGAAGCTGGTGTAGATTTGCAGGTTTATGGATACACCAATGCAGATTGGGCTGGTAGTACTCCAGATAGAAGATCTACTAGTGGCTTTCTTTCCTCACTTGGAGGTGCAGCTATTACATGGAGCAGTAAGAAGCAACCCGCTGTTGCTTTGTCGAGTACAGAGGCTGAGTATAGAGGTGCTGCAATGGCAGCATGTGAGGCATCATGGTTGGAGATATTACTTGCAGATTTAGGTGTGGAAGTGCAAAAGCCTATCACTATCTATTGTGATAATCTTAACAGCATACAGTTAGCACGGAACCCTGTTTTCCATGCTAGAACAAAGCATATTGAGGTACATTATCACTTCATCAGAGAGAAGGTATTAGCAGGTGATATTGATCTTGTTTATGTGAGAACAGATGAGCAGGTTGCTGATATTTTCACCAAAGCACTTGGAGCTGAGAAGTTGAAGAAGTTTCTGAAGATGCTTGGATTACAGGATATGGCATTGAGCTTGAGGGGGAGTGTTGAGATATCAAGCTCAACATGTGATGATCGAGGATGACACGTACCAGTTTTTCGTTTCTCTGACATGTATAGTGGTCACGCCGGTACATGTCAGGGATACTTCATTGAGCTTTATTAGATTTATCTACCAAGAGTGATGGCACATTTCTTTCTTGCCAGCTCACTCATTCGCGGACATTAGGTTTTTCCTTATGTACTGGTCTTTATATATTGCACTGGTTGTATTCTTGTTTTTTAGGTCATTCTTGTACATTCCTTTTATGTAATAGAAGAAGAAGAAGAAGATCATTCTTCCTTGCCTCAATCTGTGTGTGTGCTTCTCCTTGAGAGTGAGAGTGTGTGTGTGAGCTCTCTTCCTTATCTCCTTCCTCGTGACAATAGGGTGGGTAATAGGGTTGTTGTGGCTTGCCATATTGTTGTGGTGGGTACTGGTTCTGGTATCTTCGCTATGTGGGTATGGCTAAGGATAATTTTGCCTAACTGCTTGCTTATTGTATGGGAAATCTTGTGTAGTGTGATTAGTGTATCTTTGTTCTATGGTGCACTATTGGCTGATAGCGTTCACTTGGGGTTGCGCCATAATGTGACATACACTCACCATATGGTCACCTCTACAAGTATAGCATCTTTTCATTGGTGCAAACCCTGGTATTTGTTTGCTTGAGACTCCTAACTTCTAAGCTACTTTCTTAGCAAGTTCCTCAATAGATATGGATGGATTTGAGTTGAGCCTAGTAGAGCTATCTAAATCTTTGTAGATTTTTGAAAGCTCGAATTCCTCCCCTAGGTTATCCTCAATGTCTATGCACATGCATACAAACTCTTCTATGGTCCTAGGGTCCTTCAAGTACACATATGATCTCAATTTGGTACTTAGCCATCCGTCCAAGAATAAAGCCACTTGTTTGGCTGGTGTGGGTAACTCAGGAATAGGGCATCTCTTTAGGTATTGCCTAAATCTTCGTCTTGCAAGTCTGACTATCTCTTGAGTTGTTTGTTTGAAGCTATGTGTAGCTCAGTGATGAGTAGCACCTCCTTTAATGTCAATCCGGGAAGACGTGAGGATGGTATGATGACCTCGAGCAAGTGAGGGCACAAGTGCGTGAGTGAGAAGCACACAAACATGCACACGCATACACACACACGCGCACACATGACGAGAACAAAGAGGAAGACAATGGAGTTCTTTTAGATTACTTCCAAAATGCTCATACAAGTTCAAAACTATTACAAGCTAACCTCAAAAATGAGCTCTCTAGCTCTATTTATAGTTTTTGTCTAGCTTTTGGCATTGTCCAGACCTAGTGTCTGGCCTAGTTAAAAATTAGGTTCTATGGCCTATTTGGGGGTTCAAACGAGGTCTAAAAATTATGAAAATTGATAGGGTACTACTTGTAAAGCTCCTCAAGCTCAAGGACTCCTTGGTTTGCACAAAATGGAGCTATAGAAATATGAAATGGTATTTACAATGATGGTTAGTGATGAGAATCATTGTTATAAAGATGTTGATTTGGAAAAATTTGAAGGGCCTATCTGCCAGATCTGCGTCGACTGCTCTGTCTACTTAATCCTTCGCTTTGCTCTGACTCTCTCCGCTGACTTCCTTGTCTCATCAGTCCTTGGGTATCCTGACTGTTATCAACACCCCTCCCTCTTGCGTCTGTTGTCCCTGACAGACCCTTGTTGCTGGGAGTGCTGGATGTAATAGTCCACAACATGAGTGGCAAGTTGATGTTCTTGGATGCATAGTCCTCTGGCCAAGTCTGTCATCATGCAATCCCAATCAATGGGCCCTGGAATGTCCGGATGTGGCAGACGTAACTGATCTACATGGATGGCTTATTCTACTGCGAATAGATGTAGCAAATGTGTTGGTGTGGGAATGAAAATTTCCGAATGATATTCCCAGAATCTAGTAGAGAACATTTCTTCAAATGTCTGTTGGAAGCATGCGGGTAAATACTTTATTCGTGCATGCCAGGCAAAGATTATATTGACCGAGGGAGTCTGGCTCATGTCGTAGACTAAATCCTTATTACCTTGAGAGAATCCGGGGGCAGAGATGTATGGAGCTTGTACGTTTCGAAAGGTTTTGAAGACAATTGTCATGAGCTCAAATATTTTCATACACATTTTTGCAGCTATGTTGGGTACATTCTTTAGATGCATAGACAAGTGTCGAATTGTGGATATCATGTATGCTACGGTCGGGGTCCCTCGAGATGGAGCAAAATATGGATAGTTGACCCATGCTAAGCATTCTTTATTATTGCGTACCTTGATTGCAAATTCTTGCCATGATCTGTGACGTACCATCGGGCAATAGCATGGATTATACTTGATATACAGTGGCATGGTTGCCCAGTTGTTCATCATCTCTGGGTAATCAGTTAGTAACCGTGCACGCCAATTAGGTTGGAAGATCGAGCCAGCTTGTGCATCTGCCGGTAAGTCCTCCGAATCAAATTGAGTGGCAAATGTGGGCTCCTTCCCTGTATGCCTTTTAACTTCTGCATTATAATCATGTAGCAAGACATAGTAAGGCATGTATTACAACTTTGATGTTGTGATTAATCGTTGGTGGGATAGGTGCTGAAAGTAAGAAGATCGAAGGACAGTTTCTTCCAGATTTGTGAGGGATTGAATTTTCATGGCGACACGATCATCATGTGTGTTTCCCACTTTCTCAACCCTTTTGACCCAATCTGCGACCCCAATTTCTAAAGTGTCTTGTCCTTCCTCTGTAACTCGGCCGCCGGGTGTTGGCATCGGCTCGTATGGTTCTTCATAGCTCTCATCAACAGGGATTTCCACTACTGTGTCAGGCTCTGGTTCTTCAGCTGGGGAGGGTGGCCTTTCATATGGTAAGAGGCGTGCTTGGAGTTCTGCCAGCTGCTTCCGGAGGGTCTCTAATTCTTCTATAGAGTGTTGCAAGATTATCGGCTCCTGTTGAGCTGTGGGGGCACTGGCTATCTGCTTCTTTAGGTCCGCACATTCAGCCTCTAACTTTTCATATGACTCCAAGAAATTTGCATGCTCCTCGAGTAAGATGGGAATGTCTTCTAATGGGACTACTCTATACTTGGTAGGGCTAATGGCTGCTCCTGCAGTTCCTTCCATAGATGCTTCAAAGTTGTCTTGGTTTTGTTGCTGAAGCCGCTTGTTCTCTTCTAATGTTGCTGCCATATGCTTCCTTAATAGCCCAAGGTTGCGTCTAAGTGTAGCATTGGATATCATTTGTGCCTGGAGCACACTTTCCAGTTCCTTCACTGCTTTATCATCCACCATCGATATCTTTGATTCCAATTCTGTGTGAGCCTGCTGTAAAGTGGTATGTTCTGCTAGGAGCATTCGGTAATCATCTTCTAGAGTGTTGACCCTAGTCTGTAGGCGCTGAGATTCTGCCTGGAGGGCCGCGGTACATTCTTCCAATTGATGGTATTCTTGTTGTAGTTGATGTGCACACTGAAGTAATGTATTAAATGTGTTATTTACATTATGAGATGCAAGGGGGAAAGTTTGGAATGCAGGGGAAGCGGGAGTGGGAATGGGGGTAGTGAATGCTGTGTCTGCCCATGACATGGTGAGTGGTGAGGTAGGGGGTAGGGGAGGGGGAGATTGTGGCATTGTGGGGAGAGGTGCTGTGGTTGGTGAAATGTCCATTGGGTTAGACAAGGTGGTGTGTATAGGGGCTACCATGTAGGTTGGTATGGTAGGTGAAGTGAGTGTGGTGTTTGTGTAGATTAATGTCGTTGCAAACATCTGGGGAATGTGCCTCTGAGACATTGGAGTGCGGATGGACGGTTCCATGAAGGATGAGTATTGGGGTGGTGCAATTGGGTTGAATGAGGTGTAGGGGGCAGATGGGAAGTGTGGGTCATGGGCTGAGGGTACCTGTAATGTGGGATGAGCTGGGAAACACAGGATGCCTTCCGTAGGTGGGGGCGTTCCAACCATACTCGGAATTATGGGGTAACCAATTATGGGCTCGGAGGACAGAAGGGTTGAAGTGTACAAGGGATTGGTGATGGAAAAGAAGAGGGTGTCTTGTGAGGTTGGTTCTCGAAATGAGAAGGATGTGGATGAGGTTGGGTTGTAAGTGAAGGTAGAGGTGATGACTGCCGTTTCTTCCATGGTGGGAGGTGGTGGTGGGGGTGGACAAGGTGGGGAAAGGGAGTGCTGGGGTGAGATGGGTGATGTGTGAACAAAAGTTTTAGCAGAGAGGTCAAGGGTGATGGTGGGGGTAGCTGTGGTTTCAATGGTTACTTCTGATTCTGTGATCGATATCCTGATAGTCTTACCTGCTCGTGGTAATGTGTCGACTCTGTGTTTGTCATACCTCACGGACTGGCGGACTGCTATGTGGACAACCTCCGAAATTCCTAAAGATTCTGACACTAATTTTAGGGTGTCAATAAAATGTTGATCCACCCCATCATCTGCTAGCATTTCTTGCATCAAGGCTTGGCCCGACGCAAGGGAGAGTTGATGTCTTTCTTGCACTGCCTTGATTGTATCGTATAACCTTTGTAGTTGAGCTGTGTATGCAGGTGCACCTACAAGTTCAGGCACTTCTTGTTGCTCATCTTGATGCACTTGGTCATAATCCTCCTCATCTTCCTCATATTCTTCATCTTCATCGTCCTCTTCATCCACTTCAACTGTAGTAACAGGTACTTGGGAGGTTGTTGCCTACGGTTGAACATTCTCCACTTGTTGTTCCTCTTCTGCCTCCAGCTCTACGTCTTGTAACAATTGTTCAAAGTCTTCATTCGTGAGTTCTTCCAAGGGTGCGCCACGAGGAAATTCAAGATCGGTTGGGACGGGAGGAAATATCAAGTTAGGGCCATCGGTGCTGCGTCTTGGAAGTCGTAGTGTGAATGGCCAAACTCTTCGGGGTGGAGGGGTAACGTCCGGCATTAGGGTGGCTCCACATGGTTGAGCACAAGGGACTTGGACAGTTCCTCTCATCTTCTTAGAAGGGGGTCCAGTGGACGTCCTGCCTCTAAACTGCTCTACTCGATTCCACATCAGGGCCCGTTGAATAGTGATGTCATAAGCCAAACACCTATAAATGATTCTAGTTAGGGCACAACATCCATATAAAACATGCTTCCGCGACCATCGTTTGTGGGCTAGGTGTATCTGATCAATTATCTAGTGGGGTAAGTTGATGGTGAGGCTCTGTGTCTCTGCCAGATATAAACTAAACCATATCTTTTTTGGGTGGCATGGTGAATCTATCTTGGGCAGGAAAAGCAAAGTATTGCATGCACATTCGCAGATGTATTGCAATATTGGGCGTCATGGCCACCATGTCCTTGAGCTTGGTGAGGCTTCGATTCTTCATGTAATCAGGCACTAGGGTCTCCTTCTCTGTTGGAATATGCATTCCGCGCATGTCTAGGGCCTCTCTCACCAAGTTGTTTGATAGCCTAAACCTCTTGAGCTCATTTCCTTTTGTCAGAGATGGCAGCACAAATGAGCTTGCTCCTTTTGGGTTCTTGCTTGGAGTCAGGGTATTGATGAGATAGAAGCATCGCATGAAGTCAGGCTTTGGGAGCCGGGCACTGAAGTATGCATCCAATCCTGCCTTCTCCCATACCAAACGTAGACTTTCTGCATTTTGTAACTTCTCGAATTCCCTTGTAAAGAAATGGTATTTACCTTGCTTCCCATTGAAGTGCAACTCTGATTCCCATAGGTATGATCCCTCTCCCAAGGGTCCTGCAACTTCACTAAACCAGTGGGAAGCTTTTCCTACCGGCATGGTATGGCCACTAGGGGGGTCCGCTACTGGTATGATTTTGATGGCCTGCAACTCTTCTGGTCTTTCATTTGTCTCAGGTAGAATGGGTAAACTGTCTAAATCCACCACTTGCTGGCTCATTCCTGCTTGAGAGCTTGTTCCTGCAGCCTCAGCCATGTTGAAAAATTCACTGCTGGTTCTGTGAGAATATATGAATAAATGTTAACATTGCAATGGACACAAAATGACACTGTGTCCCCGTTACAACATTAACTTGATGAATTGTGATATAGTTAGTCGGTTAGTTAGTAATCGCGTGGATGTGAGTGTGAAGTGTGGTTAGCTGATGTTGAATACCTGCGAGCTAATTGGGGGGTCGGGTGCAGTGTAAGGCTGATGCAGTTAGTCAGTGGGAATGAATTTACAATTGGGGTCGGGGCTTTGTTACATGCTTTGGGCTGCCAAACAAACTGATTGGCTGTTGGTCTTGGTTTTGTGGAGACTCTGGAGGGCTTTATAAGAGTGTCTGCTTGGAAATGAGGCTTTTTAGGGACCCATTTAAAAGTGATTCTGCTCGTGCTCATGGGCCAATGTGTGTTCGTGCGTGTTGAATACAAGTGGGTATCGAATGTGCGAGTGATTGAACCATGTTGTACACGGTGTGGTCTCGGTGTAGATATTTGAGCCCGCAAGCAAGCCTTAGGCACCCAAATTTGTCTTGATTGTGGGCTAGCCTTCATCGACTTTTTGGGGACCCAGATAGACCACTTTCACAGAAGGACTTTTGGAGGACTTCTTATTAGTGTCGTGTCGTTGATCACTAATAGGAAGTTGAGCCAGTTGTTGTGGCTTGACCGCAATAGGATGCTCGCTTTTCCGTACCCACACTTGATTTGGTGGTTAAGACACTGTGCGTCGTATTTTCTTTGTGCCCCGAGCATAAGTTGTCTGCTTCTTCTGCATTTGATCCGCCTTGGGTTGCTGCATTCCTGTGGCTTTTGGAAAAGAAGGGAGTTCCGTTGTACCCTTAACTTCTTTGCTGAGACAATCATCCCTCTGCATCACATAGTTTTGGACAAGAATAGCATTGTCAACTTCATGTGTACCCCTGGAAGGACCAAGAGTTTGTGCCTTTCCTAGTTTCTTGAGTGCTTCATTTTCTAGCTCAATTGTAATGCGATTCTGATTTACCCAGACCTGAGGAAGTCCACTTCTTAGGTTTAGGTTGACTGCATGATCATAAATCGAGTCCTGACCCAAGACAAGAGGCTTAGTGAGGTCCTCATCTTGACACACTAGTACTTTAACTGTCATTAAAACATCTTGAATGTTTAGGGGAAGTTCCACCTCGCCCATGCAAGGGGTCTCCACACCTCCCAATCCTATGAGATATGCTTCCACACGATTGACATTAAACTTCAATTCTCGACAGTAAGAAAGTTTAACAGCACTAGTGGCTGCACCTGAGTCAATCAAGGCTCTTACAGTCCTTACACTCTTTCCTTGTCCTATCTCTAAAGTTACAAAAGGACGTCGATCAATTATTCTATGAGAACTATTACTTGAAACTTTGCACATAGCCATATGATATCCTGGATTTGCATACGTTTCTGTCCTAGGCTGATTTCTACCCTGTCTTCTCAACTTCATCCTTCGGATGCATTCCAATGCCTCTGCCTGTGCCTCTTCTCGGATTCGCTTTTCTTCCTCCTTGCGTTTCTTGGCAGTGTTGAGCCGATTTAGCATCTCTTCAGTCAGAGGTTCCTGATATAACTTGACTCTGCATCCACTTATGTAGCTAGGGAGAACATCGCCTTCTAAAGTGGCTAGCTGTACTGCTCCACTAGTCGAGATCCTGTTTATAATCATAGGTCCATAACCACGCTTCTCTAATTTTCTTGCATGTTGCTTCAGGGTGTAGACTAAAACTAAGTCTCCTTCTTTCAATCCCTTATCCTTTACGTGTGCATCAAAGTATGCCTTTTGTCTTTTCTTAGCTGCATATAATGCAGTTGCAGCTCTTAGTCTTGTTTCACCTAGTCTTTCTAGATCAAAAATCCTCGAAGAGAGTTCATGACCTGTCCACTCATGCTCCTGTACTACTTTCAATGTCGGTATCAAGAAGTCCAATGGTAGCACTGCATTTTGACCGAATACCATATGAAAGGGTGTGGCTTGGAGTACCGTTTGATAGGCAACTCGGTATGCCCAAACAGCATGGTGTAGTTGTCTGTCCCAATCAGAGCGTTTATTGTTCACCAATTTAGTCAGCACATTGCATAGAATCTTATTTGTGCTTTCAGCTTGCCCGTTAGCTTGTGGGTGATAAGGGGCGAACTTCTTGTGTACTACCAAGAATTCTTGGAGAAGATTTTCAATAACTTCACTCAAGAAGTGAGTCCCTCTATCACTAACTAGCTCTATAGGTAGCCCGTATCTTGTGAACACATTCTCAAATAAGAATTTAGCTGTCGTTTGAGCATCATTCTTGGTTGTAGCTTTCACTTCTACCCACTTGGTTAGATAGTATGTGGCCACAATGATATATTTAGCATGTGAACCCTTAGCTGGGGGATTAATAGGGCCAACAAAGTCTATTCCCCACTTAGAGACTGCACGTCCACCCATTATAGGTTTCAAAGGCATCTCATCCTTGCGTATAGGATACTGAGTTCGCTAACAGACATCACACCTCTTCACATAGATATGTGCATCCATGTGAAGGGTTGGCCACCAAAGTCCTGCAAATAGTATGGACCTGATCACCCGATCTGGTCTAAAATGCCCTCCTGCTACACGTTGGTGAGCAGTTTCCAATATCTTGAGGTATTCGCTCTCATGGACACATAATCTCAGGTAACCATCTTTACCACGCTTGTATAAATTGTCACCAATAAGTGAGTAGTCTAGGGCTTCTTGTTCTAAACTTCTTCGCCTCGCTAGGATCATGTCTTGAGGGAATGTTTTCGTCCTCAAGAAGGCTACAAGCGGTTCGCTCCAATCTGGTGCTAGAGACACTTGGTACAAGGTTGCGTGCTCCACAGGGGGTCTAACACTATAGACTGGGCATTCCTTGCACAACCTATGAACATTTGCTTCCATAGTTGGCCAATGCACTCCGAATCTCCTTAGTGTCTGTAAAGTTCTTTGCCTCGAATGGTGTTGCTCTAATGCACACAACAAGCCATTTTGCGTACTTGTCCTCTTCCACACAACAAGCCAATATCCCTTGATCTATCTGTTTGTACATGATTCCTGCCATGATATGGTACTTCAAGGCTTTTACTACCTCTCTATCTTGAGTGTTTATGACTGGGTGGTTCGGCCCGTATGTCAATACTAGCACTAATGGCTTAGCCCACTGAGGCACGACTTCCAAATTAAACAAGTAAGCATCAGGAAGATCATCTGATACTCCTTGCGGTGCTTCCCCGGATGTGAGTCTTGAGAGGTGGTTTGCTCGCAAGTGAGTCTTACCTTTCCTCACCACGACCTCAAAGTCATATTCCATTAGCAAGAGAAACCATCTTACTAATCTGCCTGTATTTCATGGTTTGTTTACCAGATACAACAATGCCTGATGATCACTAAAAAATTTAAACTTATTTGCAAGCAAGTAATGTCTAAACTTTTTGACCGCATATACCATGCCTAATCCTTCTTGTTCAGTAGTAGTATAGTTCCGTTCAGCTGCATTCAACTATCTACTAGCATAGGCAATTGGAAGATCCATGTTATCTTTGCCCATGGGTTGTGCAAGCACACATCCAATAGCATAATTGGATGCATCCACATGAACATGAAAGGGCTTATTCCAATCTGGTGTGGTCAAGATTGGTGCTATACACAATCTCCTTTTGAGCTCATTGAAAGAGTCCTCACATTCATTAGTCTAGTCAAAGTTGGTCAAAAGTCCATACAGAGGCTTTGCAATGATGGCATACATGTGTATAAAGCGTCGGTAATAACCACAATTGTGGGCGATTAACTTTCGCTCAGTTACCAATTGTTGGTGATCTCACGACTCTGAGACCACACCTTGATGGCCGTCGCGGCAAATGCTTGAACCTTGTCAAGTCTGCGGAAATCGCCACGCCACTGAAAAGATGCTAAGCTAGAGTGATGTTAGAACACCTCTATAATCAGCAGTAGCTCAACACAATTACTGTCGCTCAAACATATAAGATTGCGTTTTGAATTTACTGAAAAATTCACTGGAACGTCACCGGACTGTCACCAGACTGACACCGTAGTTATACCGGAATTCTACTGGAATCAACTCCTATTCTGTTTGTAATTACTTCAAGTGAGTATATATGAAGTAAGGAAGTGATGTCTGAACTTCCTTCATTGAGTGAACACTTTCTAAAGTTTAAGAAAAAACTTCTCCGGTTCAGAATGTCTCTTTTCGGTTAGACTTTCTACTGTGTGTACATATCTATTTCATCGAAATCTTTGATGAACTGATAGTAGAGATGTCTAGCTATAAGATAAGCTAACTCTCATACAAAACTTTAATTTACTCTGCGAGATATACTTAGTTGTTCTACCGGAAAACACGTTTTCAGAGAAAACTGTAACTGACCAAAAATGGGTTTACTGAGATAACTGTAATTGACCGAAACATTCGTTTACTAAGAGAGTATCGGGAGACACATTTACTAACGAACTGTAACTGTTAACGGTTAACGAACTTTCTACCGTAACACGAAAATACTCAAAGTTCTTCACATACGAACAATGCGTGCAAACTTCCACATGAACATGTGTCTTCTATTAGAGAAGATGTGTACAAATTAGCTTGGCCTCTTCTTGCTCAAGCTATGGAAACTCTCCTACACTGAGTAGTTTCTTCCTACC
Source organism: Ceratopteris richardii (assembly GCA_020310875.1). Classification (NCBI taxonomy): domain Eukaryota; kingdom Viridiplantae; phylum Streptophyta; class Polypodiopsida; order Polypodiales; family Pteridaceae; genus Ceratopteris; species Ceratopteris richardii. The sequence goes on from CM035436.1 coordinate 102,184,716, forward strand.
ATCTCTCTTAGATGAATACCTGACGTTTCAGGTTTCTGTTATTCATCTGTACATACGCGATCTCTGGCGTCTTCTGAAAAACTTCTCTCTCTCTCTCTCTCTCTTCTATATCACTCTCTCTGTATATACGCGATCTCTGGCATCTTCTCCTCACTCTTTTCGACCTTTGTATGTGCTCTATTTATATTTTGCACTCTTCTCGCACACGTTCTAGCTCGCACTTCCCTCTTATTATTCTTATGCATGTTCTCTCTATATATACAGTTTGATTCGGTGTAATGAACTCTGATTCTGCAAGATTCTGCGTTGTACATAACGGCCGTGAATTTGTCCCTTCATTAAGGCTTTTGATTTTCTGAATATTTGATTCCGCTTCTCTTTATCCTTTTTATGTCTGTCTGTACATCAAATTCATGAGTGATTCTTCAACAGCTCCCCCTCAATCACTAATTTGACTCTTCCGGTCTTCATATATTTTCCTTTCTTTTATACCTTCCATTTCTTTGAATCTGCTTGTCTTTGTTCCATCCAAGCTCTTTGTCAAAATATCTGCAATCTGATCTTTTGTCGGAGTGTATACTATTTCTATCTCCTTCTCCATTACCTTTTCCCTCAAGAAATGATACTGAATTTCTATGTGCTTTGTTCTTGCATGAAATACTGGAATTGTTGCAAGATACAGTGAGCTCATATTATCTCCATATATGATAGGTATACCTTGATCAATACCCATGCTTTTGAACAAGGTCTGCATCCATATCACTTCTTTGGCTGCTTCTACAAGTCCTTTATATTCTGCTTCTGTCGACGATAAAGCCACTGTGTGTTGTTTCTTCGAACACCAGCTTACTAGCTTATCTCCTAGGTATATCATATACCCATGTGTTGATCTTCTGTCATCTTGACTTCCTGCCCAGTCTGAGTCATTGTATGCTCTCAGCTTTATATCTGACGTAAAAGGATAATATAATCCTTCCTTTATAGTTCTTTTTATATATCTAAGAACTCTCTGTCCTGCAACCCAATGTTGATCTTTCAGACAATGCACGAACTGTGAGAGAACTCCTACTACATAGCTAAGATCCGGTCGTGTTAGTGTAGCGTAGATTAAGCTTCCCACTAACGAATGATACTTTCTCATATCTTTAAACTCTGCACCACTATATTTGCTGAGTTTATGATTCGCTTCAAGCGGTGTTGAAGCTTCTCTGCAATTCTCCATATTAAACTTCTTGAGTAAGTTTAGGAGATACCTTTCTTGCGTAACATATACATCATGATTTGTGTATGTGATTTCCATTCCTAGAAAGTATGACAACTTTCCTAGGTGAGTGATCTGAAACTCCTTTTCGAGTAATCTCTTTACTTCTTTAATTCCTTCATGTGAAGTACCTGTGATTATAATGTCGCCTACATAAATACAAATGTAGATCGTGCCTTCTTCTGTTCTCTCGATGAGTAGACTTGCATCTGCTTTCGAACTTTGGTATCCAAGTTCATTGAGATATTTCACAAGCCTGTAATCCCAAGCTCTTGGAGCTTGCTTCAGTCCGTAAAGTGCTTTTCTTAATCTGCAGACAAAATTTGGGTATCTGGAACTTACAAACCCTTTCGATTGTTTCATGTAGACTTCATCTGATATATATCCATTCAGAAATGCATTCTTTATGTCTAGCTGACTTAGCTTCCATCCTTTTGATGCTGCTATAGCAATCACTGTCCTTATGGTTGACATCTTTGCCACCGGACTAAACTTCTCATCGTAATCTATGCCATGCGTCTGAGCGTAGCCCTTGATAACCAGTCTAGCTTTGTATCTGGCTATCCTTCCATCTGCAAGTTTCTTAACTTTGAAAACCCATTTATTTCCGATTACTTTCTTACCATTTGGTTTCAGAACAAGTTCCCATGTCTTGTTCTCTTCGAGTGCGCTGAACTCTTCTTCCATTGCTTCTTCCCATTGCTTCTTGCCTTTAGCTTCATCATAGTTCTGAGGTTCTTCATCATCTTTGACCATATATGCATAATTTTTCTTAGTTATGTACGAAGTATCATAGGAATACCTTTGTGGTTGTCTTCTATTCTTGTTTGACCTTCTTGGTTCAAACTCTTCATGTGTATTTGAATACACTTCTTCATCAAATCCCTGTTCATCTTCATTTCTCATACCTGATCTGTTCGTGGACGTACTTGCCTGCATATAGTCTTCATCTCTATTTACCTGCACAATTGATTTCCCTTTCTCTTTTCTTCTTATCTCTTCTTCAAATTCTTCCCTGGTATGACTTTGATCTGTATACCAGCTTTTCTGTTCATCAAATGTAACATCTCTGGAAACAGTAAACTGTTTTGTTAGAGGACTCCATAACCTGTAGCCCATCTGCTTTTCATCATATCCGACGAACACGTATTTCTCTGATTTTGGTTCAAGCTTATGTTTGAGTTGTGATGGTACATAAGCATAAGCTATTGATCCAAACACTTTGCAATGATTAAGTGTTGGCTTCTTTCCCCACCAGGCTTCATAAGGGGTCATTTCATCTAATGTCGTACATGGTAATCTGTTTACCAAGTATGTAGCTGTATTTACAGCTTCAGCCCAAAGATAGTTTGGACAATCTTTTTCTTTTAGCATAGCTCGTGCAAACTCAACTAGAGTTCGGTTCCTTTTTTCTGCTACACCATTTTGTTGTGGTGTATACCTGCAGGTTATTTCTCTCTTAATACCTGCATTCCAAAGATAGTCATTGAACTCTCGGGAGAAGTATTCTCGCCCCTCCATCAGACCTCAGTCTCTGAAGCTTTTGACTGATGAGTCTTTCAGCATATGCATGAAAATGTCTGAAAGCTCCAAACACTTCTGATTTCTCTTTCAAAACATATAACGTTATCCATCTTGTAGCATCATCAATGAATAAAACATAATACCTTGATCCGCTGATTGATCCTTCTTTTGTTGGACCCCATACATCTGTATGAATGAGTTCGAGTACTCCATCATGTTTGAATCCTTTCTTCTAGAAAGGTAACCTGTGGGCTTTTCCCATTTGACATGCTTCGCATTTGTGAATGATGTGTTGGTTCTGTACATTCGGTAATCCCAGTACTGACTGATTTGAAATCATAGCTTTAATTCCTTTTTCATTAAAATGACCTAATCTCTTATGCCAGAGATCAAGTTCTGTAATCACCTTTTCTTCATGTGTGAGCAACGCTTGGCCGATGTTCCCTTGTACTCTTAAAGTAAAGAGTCTGCCTTCTTTCTTACTAGAGACGATCTGATTATATCCGTTCTCGGGATCTTCTACAAATACTCCTTCATTTGTAAATCTGACTTGAAAACCTTTCTCAACTATCTGTCCCACACTAATTAGATTTTTCGGTATTGTCGGAACATACAAGACATTGGTTAGCAAATCTGCTCCACTTTTACACTTCAGTTTTCCAATTGAATGTACACTGTGTCTCGTATTGTCACCTGTTTGAACAGTGTGACTGGAACTACCTTTTTCCAATTCTGACATCAGTTCTATATTTCCTGATAAATGATTAGAACATCCAGAATCAATGTAAAATACCTTTAGATCTTCGTTATCTGATGTGCTGATTGAGTTCATCATCAATGACGTATGACTTTCATTCTGTGTGTCATTTGCGTAGTTGTTGTAGGTGGTGTTGTAGGATTGATTCTGTCCCCAACTTCTTGCTCCACCTCTACCATAGCTTCCTCTTTGATTTTGTCTTCCTCTTTGAAAGTTATTCTGATATCTTCTGCTTCTGCCTCTGCTGTTACTTTTCTTATTTTGATTTGATCCTTGTTGATTGTGCCAGCAATCATGAGCCAGATGATTACTTAGTCCACAAATCCAGCAAGCCTTCTTGTTGATATTCTGGCTACTTCTTCCTTTTCCAAAACCTCTTGCTCTTCCTCTGCCGGTGCCTTTACCTCTTGCATAATAAGCCTGAGAACTCGACTCTTCTTCATCTTTTGACTTACCTTTGTCTTTTTTCTTGTTCTTCATATACATTGCAGAGCTTTGTCCTTTTTCTCCATCTCCTTTCAGGTCTTGCTCATATGTGAGCATCAAACCAAGCAACTGATTTAAATCTGGTACAAAATGATTTAGAGATAGTTCAGTCGAGAGTACGAAAGGTTTCCACCTTTCATCTCCTCTCAAACGAGTTAGCAGTTGCACTATCAATCTGTGATCTTCGACATCTTCATTTATGGATCCAAGACTATCTGCTAGATCCTTCATTTTAGTAACGTAGTCACTAATGCTTTGACTGGACTTCTTTTTGAACGTTGTGAATTCGGACCATAAGCTAGCCTTCCTAGCTTTCATAGTATTTTGGAAATGATCTTCCAACGCACTCCATATGTCCTCCGCTTTCTCCAGGCCTCTAATGTGTGGTAGTAGATGGTCTGAAACGGTATTATAAATGTAAGCTCTTGTCGTTGCATCTTTCTTCTGCCATAGCTTCAAGGCTTCTAATTCTTCTTTTTTCGATTGACTATCATCTTCGAAAGTCGGCTTCTTTTCTTCTCCGGTCACATACATCATTAAGTCCTTACTCATAAGTAAGGCTTCCATGCGCATTACCCATGCGGGATTATTATCTCTGTCCAATTTATCAATTTGGACATGATCTCCCATGATCTTCTTGTTTCTGTTACTTCCAGTGACCTTTTGAGAATCTTTCTGCTCTTTTAGAATCTTTCTCGTTCTGGTTCCACTTGTTGTGGTTAACCGGCTCTACGATACCACTTTCGGTATGGTGGCAACTCTGGCTCTGATACCACTTGTGGGCGATTAACTTTCGCTCAGTTACTAATTGTTGGTGATCTCACGACTCTGAGACCACACCTTGATGGCTGTCGTGGCAAAGGCTTGAACCTTGTCAAGTCTGCGGAAATCGTCGTGCCACCAAAAAGATGCTAAGCTAGAGTGATGTTAGAACACCTCTATAATCAGCAGTAGCTCAGCACAATTACTGTCGCTCAAACATATAAGACTGCGTTTTGAATTTACTGAAAAATTCACTGGAACTTCACCGGACTGTCACCAGACTCACACCGTAGTTATACTGGAATTCTACCGGAATCAACTCCTATTCTGTTTGTAATTACTTCAAGTGAGTATATATGAAGTAAGGAAGTGATATCTGAACTTCCTTCACTGAGTGAACACTTTCTAAAGTTTAAGAAAAAACTTCTCGGGTTCAGAATGTCTCTTTTCAGTTAGACTTTGTACTATGTGTACATATCCATTTCACCGAAATCTTTGATGAACTGATAGTAGAGATGTCTAGCTATAAGATAAGCTAACTCTCATACAAAACTTTAATTTACTCTACGAGATATACTTAGTTGTTCTACCGAAAAACACGTTTTCTGAGAAAACTGTAACTGACCAAAAATGTGTTTACTGAGATAACTATAATTGACCAAAACATTTGTTTACTAAGAGAGTACCGGGAGACACGTTTACTAACGAACTGTAACTATTAACGGTTAACGAACTTTCTACCGTAACATGAAAATACTCAGAGTTCTTCACATACGAACAGTGCATGCAAACTTCCACATGAACATGTGTTTTCTATTAGAGAAGATGTCTACAAATTAGCTTGGCCTCTTCTTGCTCAAGCTATGGAAACTCTCCTACACTGAGTAGTTTCTTCCTACCATCTCTCTCATATGAATACCTGACGTTTCAGGTTTCTGTTATTTATCTCTACATACGCGATCTCTGGCGTCTTCTGAAAAACTTCTCTCTCTCTCTCTCTTCTATATCACTCTCTCTGTATATACGCAATCTCTGGCGTCTTCTCCTCACTCTTTTTGACCTTTGTATGTGCTCTATTTATACTGCACGCTCTTCTCGCACACGTTCTAGCTCGCACTTCCCTCTTATTATTCTTATGCACGTTCTCTCTGTATATACAGTTTGATTCGGTATAACGAACTCAAATTTTGCAAGATTCTGTGCTGTACATAACAACCGTGAATTTGTCCCTTCATTAAGGCTTTTGATTTTCTGAATATTTGATTCCGCTTCTCTTCATCCTTTTTATGTCTGTCTGTACGTCAAATTCATGAGTGATTCTTCAACAACAATGCCCCATGAAAGCTTGTACTTTTATTCTTTGACACTATGTGTCCTAGAATCTTGCCTTGCCTGACCATGAAAACACACTTTTCTGGGTTCAAGCAGACTTGATATTCTCTACATTTATCAAAAATTTGTCTGAGTTCATGAATATGTGTTTGTCTAATGTTGGAATGAGCACAAAGATCATCAACATAGACCTCTAAATTCTTCCTCAAGAACTCTTTAAATACATGACACATCAGTCTCTGAAATGTAGCGGGTGCATTGGTGAGACCAAATGGCATTACCCTAAAGGCGAATATGCCCCATTCTGTGGCAAAAGCCATTTTATGTTGATCTTCTGGAGCAATGGCTACTTGATTGTAACCCGAAAATCCATCAAGAAAGTTGTACACTTCCTTGCCTGCTACTCTTTCTAGTGGATGTTCCGTGATAGGAAGCGGATAGTTTTCTCGAATAGTGGCTGCATTAACCTTCTTCAAGTTAATGCACACATGTAGCTTTCCATTCTTCTTGGGCACCACTACAATGGGGGATACCCACTCAGTGTGCTCAATTTCACAGATGAATCTAGCTTCTACCAGTCTGTCTATCTCCTCTTTGATCTTAGCAGCATAATTATCGTTATATGTATATGGCTTCTGCTTAGAGGGTTTCGCGTCTGAGGTCATGGGAATTGTGTGAGCATATGTCTGGGTCAACACCCTTCAAGTCCTTGTAACTCCAAGCGAATACATCTTTGTATTCTCTTAGCAAAGCTATTAACTCATGCTCTTCTTCCTCTGTTAGGTCATGGCCTATGTAAGTGCATCTTTCTTCTCCTTCTTCATCGGCTACAACCACTTTCTTGGTGGTTTCTTTGTTATCATAGGCCTCCCTTGATTGTGCCTCACGTTTTGGCATCCTTACCACGACTCTTCTATTGTCTATCTCATACTTTTTAAAGTTTTCAAGGACCTCAAACAAAGATTCTTCCTCTTCTGGTGTGACTTCTCTCTTCTTTCTTTTCTTTCCTTCATCCTTAGGGGTCACTTGTGTGGCTAACCTTACATCATTTGTAAGCTCTCCGTGTCTCTGGGGTTGAAATTCTACTTCATAGAAGTGTTCTTCATCTGATGCAAATGGTGGATCCATAATAATTGACTCGAGATCGGAGTCACTTGCCTCCTCAAATGCATCAGAGCTAGGTTCGCATTCTTCGAAAACTGAATCTCCCATAATTGGCTCTATGGAGAAGACTGAAATGTCATAGCCATCCTCGTCACAGTGGGGTGTCCATTGTTCTTCATTGATGGCTACAGCTATTGTTGCTAAAATTTCTGCCCAACCGTGAGGTTCAAATTCTTCGTCAGGAAATACTACAGGTGCATAGGTTGGGTCTTGAATTGATCTATGGGTTTCTTTTGCACCTACCTCTCTGGCTTTTTCTCTCTTCTCTTCTTCTACTGCTACTTTGCACATCCATAAGTGGGTGTCTTCATGCATCCATGAGGATCCTGATCCTATGGAATGCACTGATTCCATATCATCTTTGGCTCTATGGATGGGGTTCCACTAGATGGGGGGTACATCCCTATGAGAGTAATCCTTGAGATTGACTTTGGTCGTGACACCCAAATGTTGCAAATACAAGGAATTGGTTCCCCAATCCTGTACCACTTGTAGCTGTCGCATAAATGGTCTGCCCAAAATCATCTCATAGGCATGGTTCTTGCTAAAATCACATATGGCGAAAGTATGCTCAAACTCAACACCACACGTAGTGAGAGTTATTCCTTCTAACAGCCCTAAAGGTCTCTCTATGTGACCATCCGCCATCTGCAATTTCATTCTCGTTGGCCTGAGTGCTGGCTTGCCCCAACGCTTCCATAGGGAAGTGGTAGCAATGGAAACTCCGGCACCTCAGTCGCGAATTGCCTTGGTTGTGTATCCTTGATGTGTAATGGGAAGATAGGTGTTTCCTTCTTCTCCTTCGCTCATGTCTCCTATCTTGTCCAAAGGTATTTCTGGCACTATTCTATGGGATCCTACCTGGGAACGAGGTTTTGCTATCTCTGGTACTTGCTTGGCTACATGTTTCCATAGCTCTGGCCTTACTTTGAGTAGCTCTTCTAAAGTGAGGTTGCACTGCACTTTAGTGTTTTTCACTACCTCTGTGTTCCTAGGTATGACTGAGTCTTGGTTTCTTACCATGACTGTGGGTGCTCTCATACACGTGGACTTTGCTTCCCATGGGCCTGTGAAATGGGGTAGTTCTTGTATGGAATTAGACTCAAAGTCTAATCTCTCCTGAGACTGTGCACTCTCCTGCTCTCCATAAATGGATGGGATTTCTTGTGGGAATTGGTCATGTGCATCATCCACAAGTTCAATGGGATGAGGGACTTCACTTTCTTTAGCCCATTTGTCCTCTTGAATCTCTCGTAGAAATTCTGGTGTGACCCGATTCATAGAAGAAGATGTATCTGGCTCCGTAGAGTTAGGCACATAGGCTTCCTGGGCAGGTAGGATTTCTCTTTCACTTGCCTTGCCCTTATTTGGCGGGGTGGGTTCCTTTTCTGATTGTGCAATTAGCCTCTCCAATCTCTCTAGCAGTCCACCAAAGTGCAACTACATTTTAGCTGAACTAGAGATGTTAAAGAGGCGACTGGCTTCAAACATGGTTTGAGCCAATTCCACCATCTTAGCACAAATCTTGGTTCGTTCAAGCTCTAGTTCCGCTCTAGGGTAACACTTTTCATGATCGGTTACGTTTGGCCCTCCTCAGATTCTGGCCTGATATGCTTTACGCATCATATTCAGGTCCTCGGGAGTGGGATCTGCTAGTACTGATCCTACTCTAGGGGGTGGTGGGTTTATGTGAGGTAGGTTGGAAGGTGTTGGATCGGATGGAGATGGGAATGGTGGTGGTGGGGTAGTGTGAGAGGGAGTTTGAGATGTATTATCCTGGCTTTTATTTCTCTTAGGCTTTCCTCGAGTTCACTCATCTTCTTTGCCCATTGTCTTTTCATTCTTTCTTGGCTATCTCTCCAGGCTCGAGTCCTCTTCTTGGTTATGCTCTCAGTTTCACTAGCCTCAGCACTTTTTTCCTAGCCTAAACTTTGGTTCTGCTGCAAGGTTTGAGCTCTAGTGACTACTTGTACTGGTGCAGTGGAAGTCACACTTCCTGTAGAGTCTACCACTAACCCAATAACATTAATAGGAGTAATTTTTGGCATATTATTGGGATTCTTTGGGCAATCTCGTAAGAAACGCTCTTTTCCACAATCTTGACAAAAGCCCTGGATTGTACCGACTGGGGTTGTGTAGGTGCATGCATTGGGCAATCACGAATGAGGTGATCTCCTTGACATCTGTAACATGGTCCTCTAGGGAATGGGGGTCTTACTTGCCTAGGTTGAGGTCTAGAGTTGGGATTTGTGTACATGGCATTTGCATACTCTGGCTCCCAACTAGGTTCACTCGGTTCTTCACTATAGTAAGATTCACCATGTTCAAGAGACTACATGTAGTAAGCCTGGGGGCTATCAATATGTGTAGAATCAAAGCTATGGTCACTTGGGTCACTTTTAGAAAGCAATGGCGTTACTGGGACTATAGCTCTATTCAAGTTCTCCTCTGCAGCTGCATATTTTACAGGGATCACGTTGGCTGGAGCAAGAGGTTGCTGAGCTAACAGAGGCTGAGGCCTTTGCTGGGCTTGATAGGGGTGTTGATAAGGTTGTTGAGGTCTGCCATATTGCTGTGGTGGGTACTGGTTCTGGTATCTTCCTTGTTGAGGGTATGGCTAAGGGTAGGTTTGCCTAACTGCTTGCTTGTTGTATGGGCAATCCTGCGCGGTGTGATTAGTGTATCTCCTTTCAAAGGTGCAATACTGGCTACTAGGATTCACCTGGGGTTGAGCCATAATGGGACATACGTTTGCCATATGGTCACCACCGCAAGTATAACACCTCTTTACTGGGGCAAACCTTGGGATTTGTTTCCTAGAGAGTCCTAGTTTTTGAGCTACTTTCTCAGCGAGTTCCTCAATTGATGTGGATTGCGAGGAAGAGAGGCTAGAGGTACTATCTGAATCTTTGTAGATCTTGGAAAGCTCTAACTCTTCCCCTAGGTTATCCTCGATGTTGATGCACATGCGTACACACTCTTCTATAGTCCTAAGGTCTTTCAAGTACACATATGACCTCAATTTGGTACTTAGCAATCCATCCAAGAATAAAGCCACTTGTTTGGCTAGTGTGGGTAACTCAAGAACAGGGCATCTCTCAAGATATTGCCTAAATCTTCTTCCTACAAGTTTCACGGTCTCTTGAGGAGTCTGCTTGAAGCTATGTATCAATGAGGAAGTACTATGCCTTATCCCACTCTTAGAGAATTCAGTGATGAAAGCGTCTAAGAGTTGGTCTATGCTTCTGAACTGTCTCTCATACAATGTTTGAAACCATGTAAGGGTTGTGTTCCTAAGGGTTAGACCAAAGGCATTATACTGCGTGAATAGGTCCTCAACTTTTTCAGCTCTCAAGACTTGCCTAAACTCCGCCACATGATCATATGGGTCTCCTGTGCCATCAAAGTAGTTTTTCATGGAGTTAACTAGCTGGGTCGGTCTCAAAGTCCTCGTGTGCTCTCTAGGTCTTGGTAGAGGGAATTCACCAGCATTCCTTTGGTTCCCTGGGGCTCTAAGTCCCTCAGGTTCCACTCTATTTGTTTCCGTTCTCGTTCTTTCTCTTCCCACTGGGTTGGCAAAGCTTACCTCAGGTCTATCTCTATGTCTGTCTCTTTGAGCTCAATGAGCTTGGGATGTTCCAACTCCTAGGTGACCATAGGACACATTAGATCTTGGTTGGGGGAAAATAAATTCACACTTCCAAGTGTAAGCATGCCTATCATGTTCTGTAGCCACAAAGATCCTCTCTGAAGTGTGATCTAAGTAGGTTACTCTGCCTGGGCTATCAGGATCTTTGAACTCATAGATCATGATGGTTCCTACCTCATTTGGCTGATCAGATTTATACCTCCAAAAGGCTTCATCAGTCTCTCGGTTCAGGAGCAGATCTATACTCTTATTGTCCTGGGGAACCCACTCGGGATTGAGGATTCTAGTAAGAACAGATTTTCCTCGAGGGGTTCTAGGCTCTCCTTCTATGTTCCCTTGCTCTAGGTCACCTATGTCCGTCTTAGGGATCACATTCCCGAATTCATCTGTCCTGTCTAGGTGACTAGTGACTACATATATGGTTCCTTCTTTGTCCAAGTATGCTCCGTTTTCAAACTTGACTTCCAGTCCAATGGATTGGTCAGGGTTTTTTAATTTGGACCACAGATCTTCCTAGGCCGTCCTCATAGATGCTAGCACCTAATTGGTTGGTCCTAAGGTATTCCAGCTGCGTCTTGTAGGGGCCTTCCACCCTATATAAATATGGCACACATGAACTTCGCGTAGGTCTCTCCATACCTTTAGACATCTCTGATTCACTAGTCTCAGAGCTAGGGTAATGTGAAAAATGGCTCAACTGCTGGGCCCAAGACCTAGTAGTGTGATTGACACTAGCCTCTGAAGACCTAAGACTTTGTCTATCTCTCCCTAGATGTCATCCTGATCTAAGGTTCATATGCCTGAATGAACAACCCCTATTTTTGCCCAAGTACAACCTCGTTGCTGAGTTCTTTTGTATCAGTTACTTGATTCCTTTTTATGTTGTATTATTGTGTTTATACTCTTGTCTGATATCATGTCGTCAGGAATAGTTGAGTGTTTTTCATACTTTTAAGTTGATCGTTCCACGTTAAGTTCTTTTCCTTTAAGTTATCGACCGTACAGAGATTATGTTTTTAGCTTGAACTTGAGTATTTAGGTAGTCTTCAACTTGATAAATGCCTATCGTCGCCCTGGCTTACTTCTAGCACTATTCGTACTTAGCCTAAGCTAGGAATTGACAGAGGGAGTTGAGAGTATTCCAACCTAACTTGCCGATCCCTTGCCCTTTGGTGCTCAAGAACACGGTTCTCAAGCTTGCGGAATGCTCTTGCTTTGGATGCCTTCTACTGCTCTTAGTGGACCTGTAAAAGTCCCAATGTTAGCTCAAGACTTCAATTCAAATGACAAACAAATCATTTTCATGCATGTAATTCACAGACCAAATTGCCCATTGCCTTTATGGCAAGCAATCCTAAGCATCCCTTGGTTTTGTTCCCCCACGAGCTTTTCAACAAAACAAGAATCACAGCAAACGGATTTCGTATGAGAAAGTTATGCCAGTTCAGGGTTCTGGGGCTAAAACAGGGTTCAAACAGGCTAACAAGCCAATAGAATCTCCTCAAATTATTTTCTTATAGCCTCCGTATATGCCCTATAGCCCAATATTTATTGCCAAAATTACCCAAAATCTTCAAATTACAAAACCCTAAAAAATAGGCCGAAAATGGCTGTCAATCGCGATCAACTGGGTTGTCAATTGCGATGGACAGAGCTCTCCATTGTGGCCTGTCAGTCGTGATGGACACGTGTCAATCGCGATTGATGGGTGTCAATCGCGATGGACAAGGGTGTCGGTCGCGATAGACTGAGGGTATCGGTCGTGATGGACTGCTGTCAATCGCGATGGGTTGTTGTCAATCGCGATGGACAGAGATTTTCAGGGTTTTTCGTGGATTTGTGTCAATTGGGGCTCTATACGTCACGACGGTCAAGATTCTCGTCGAAACAGGGTGTCAATCGTGATTTTTCTATCGATCGCGATGGACAGGGGTGTCCATCGAGATGGACACGTGTCCGTCAGGGTCTGTCAGTCGTGATGGACTGGCTGTCCGTCGCGAGGAACAGTGTCAATCGCGATTGATGCTATCAATCACGATGGACTGAAAAAATGCAAATTTTTCAAAAATTTTTGTGGATCTCTGATGTGCAAGGTCTCGTCTATTGCGGTGCACTTAGTTTTACCAAAAGATGAAATTTTTTGTCAATCGCGATCGACAGAGGTCTACGACACAGAGATAGGACCGAGCTTTTCCGTACCTGCGCGGTGTGCTGGAGATGATGTAACAGCCAATACCTGCAAGAGAACTCAAGAAACATACAAAAACAGCACACATCAATTTGCTCTCTCACTCTCTCTCACAAGTGAAATGAGGGAAATGGAAGGGAGAAGGTGATATGATCGAAAACTGAAATTTTTTGCGAGGATGGAGATGGAGGTGGGAGATGGTGAGGATGATGATGGTGATGATGATGATGGTGAAGAAAACACAAGAAAATAGATAGAAGTGAAGAAATTACCTATGACTCCAACACCTCAACTCTATGTCTTACCATCACACGCTCGTCCTCAAAGCTCGATCCCGACAACGGCGCCAAAATTTGGTGTAGCTCAATGATGAGTAGCACCTCCTTTAATGTCAATCCGGGAAGACGTGAGGATGGTATGATGACCTCGAGCAAGTGAGGGCACAAGTGCGTGAGTGAGAAGCACACAAACATGCACACACATACACACACACGTGCACACACAGCAAGAACAAAGAGGAAGACAATGGAGTTCTTTTTGATTACTTCCAAAATGCTCATACAAGCTCAAAACTATTACAGGCTAACCTCAAAAATGAGCTCTCTAGCTCTATTTATAGTTTTTGTCTAGCTTTTGGCATTGTCCAGACCTAGTGTCTGGCCTAGTTAAAAATTAGGTTCTATGGCCTATTTGGGGGTTCAAACGAGGTCTAAAAATTATGAAAATTGATAGGGTGCTACTTCTAAAGCTCCTCAAGCTCAAGGACTCCTTGGCTTGCACAAAATGGAGCTACAAAAATATGAAATGGTATTTACAATGATGGTTAGTGATGAGAATCACTGTTATAAAGATGTTGATTTGGAAAAATTTGAAGGGCCTATCTACCAGATCTGCATCGACTGCTCTGTCTACTTAATCCTTCGCTTTGCTCTGACTCTCTCCACTGACTTCCTTGTCTCGTCAGTCCTTGGGTACCCTGACTATTATCAACACTATGTATCAACGAGGAAGTATTGTGTCGTATGCCACTGTTAGAAAATTCTGTGATGAAAGCTTCTAGAAGTTGGTCTATGTTCCTGAACTGACCTTGTGGAGCGCTTGAAACCAATTCAGTGCAGTGTTCTTGAGAGTTAGGCCAAAGGCATTGTTTTGAGTGAACAAGTCTTCAACTTGCTGAGCTCTCAAAACTTTCCTAAACTCTGCTACATGATCATATGTCCTATGCCATCGAAGCAATTCTTCATGGACTTAACCAATTGTGTAGGCCTCAAGGTCTTGGCATGTTCTCTAGCCCTTGGCAGAAAGAATTCATCGCATTCCTTTGATTCTTTGGGTCTCTATGTCTCTCATTGTCCATTCTATCAGCTTCCATTCTCGTTCTTTCTCTTCCTAGTGGGTTAGCAAAGCTTACTTCTCTTCTATCCCTATTCTTGTCCCTTTGAGATCCATGAGCTTGGGATGTTCCAACTCCTTGGTGACCATAAGAGACATTAGATCTTGGTTGGGGGAAAAAAACTTCACTCTTCCAAGTGTAGGCATGCCTACCATGTTTTGAAACCACAAAGATCCTCTCAAAAGTATTGTCTAAATAGGTCACTTTTCTTGGGCTATCAGGATCACATAGATTGTGAGCATTCCTACTTCTTTAGGTTGGTTAGGCTTATACCTCCAAAAATATTCGTTGGTGTCTTGGTTTATGAGTAGCTCTATGCTCTTATTGTGCTGGGAACCCATTCTAGAGTGATGATTCTAGTCAGGACTGATTTGCCTCGGGGAGTTCTGGGCTCTCTTCCTAAGTTCGCTTGCTCTATGTCACCTATCTTTTCTTTGCCTCTAGAATCACATTACCAAATTCATATGTTCTATCTGGTTGGTTGGTGAATATGTACATTGTTCCTTATTTATCTATGTATGCACCATCCTCAAACTTGACTATTGGATGTTCTAGTCCCATGGGTTGATCTAGGTTTTTAATATAGGCAACACATCTTCTTAGGCTTTCCTCATAGATGCGAGCACCTAATCGGCTGGTCCTAATGTATTCAAGTTGCATTTTGTAAGGGCCCTTGGGTTCCTCTAAGTAAGCCACACCTGAACTTCCTGTGGGTCTCTCCATACCATAAGACATATCTGATTTGCCAGTTTAGGTGCTAAGATTGTGCAGATAATTGCTCAATTGTGCAGCCCAAGACCTAGCAGTGTGATTGACACTAGCCTCTAAAGAGCTAAGGATTTTTCTATCTCTCCCTAGATGTTGTCCTGATCTAAGGTTCATATGCCTGATTGAACAACCCCAATTTTACCCCAAGTACAACCTCATTGCATATCACTTTGTATCAGTCACTTGGTTCTTTTTTAGTTGGTTATCCTATTTATGCTCTTGTCTGATATCACGTCATCAAGAATACTTGAGTGAGTTGCCACACTTTTAGTTGCTTGCACCACGTAAAATTCTTTACTTTAAGGTTATTGATCACAAGAGATTATATTTTGCTGGAACTTGAGTGTTTAAGTAGTCTTCAACTTGATAGATGCCTATCATCACCTTGACTTACTTCTAGTATGACTCGCACTTAACCTAAGTTAGGAATTTGATAGAGTGCGTTGAGAATGATCCAACCTCAATTGCTTTTCCTTTGTTATTTGGTGCTCATGAACCCCATTCTCAAGCTTGCAGAATACCCTTGCTTTGGAATCCTTCTAATGCTCTCAATAGACTTGTAATAGTCCCATAGTTAGCTCAAGATTTAGCTTTAATTGACTCAATAGACCATGTCCATGCATGCACTTCACAGACCCAAATTTTCTTTGTTTTAATGAAAATTCCCTTAGAGATTCCTCAATTGTCTCACCCCTATAGAAGGTTAACTCCAATGAGCCCAAGATCACTCCAATTGGATTTTTTATGAGGAAGTTATGTTAGTTGAGGGTTCTAGGACTAAAACAGGGTTAAAACAGGTTAACAGGCAAACATGATCTTTCTAATTATTTCCTCAAGGGCCCCACTATGCACCACTTGCTTGAACTGTATGCCCAAAATTGCCAGAATTTGAAAATTAAAATACCCTAAAAATTTGGCCGAAAATGCCTATCAATCACGATCCAGAGGGCTATCAATTGCGATGGGTAGAGTTGTCCGTCCTGGCCAATCCATCGTGATTGATGGTGTCAATCAAGATCGATGGAGTCAATCATGAGGGCTAGCAATCGTGATCGATGGTGTCAATCACGATCGATACTTTTTCCACAATTTCTGGTGTCATTTCATTCAATCGTGGGTGTGTCTGTCGTGATGGACATGTGGACACACAATTTATTATGTTAATCATGAAATTTCAATCGATCGCGATCGACGGTGTCAATCGCAACTGACAGAGTCTTACATGGTGTTGGAGATAGATGTCTATAGAAGCACACGAACAACACAAGGAAGAAGAAGAAGAAGCTTGGAGCACAAACACACAAAACTGAATGTATTACTAGAGAATGTACAAAGATAAGTAGCCCATTATATTTGAAGCACATGAACACTTCGGACTTTGCCTTCAATGGATATACCCATGCATGCCTGGAAAAATCATCAATGAAAGTCACAAAGTAAGGATAATTTCCAAAAGAAGGTGTCTGCATAGGACCACAGACATCACTATGTACAAGCTGCAATTTATGAGTAGCCCGAACTGAACCATCTTTTGGAAAGGATGAACGCTGCATTTTTCCCAAAATACAGCCTTCAGAAACATGTTTTCCAGGTGCCTCAAGTTTGGGCAACGAGGACACCATTTCAGATTTTTGCAGGCGTAGCAAACTAGCAAAATTTAGATGACCAAAGCGTGCATGCCAAAGCTTTGCATCTGACATAGCCTGAGAATCATTTACTGCACATGCCAAATCATTTACAGATCTTTCATTGTCTATGAGCTTATATAGCCCGTGACATAAAATGCCAGAAGCAATAATCACATCGCCATTTGACAGATCATGAACTCTACACCTGTCATCAACAAACTTCAAAACCAAGCCAATCTTGGCTAATGCAGAAACGTTCTTTTTGATCCCTGGCACAAATAAAGCATCTGACAAAGTGAAAGAACTACCATCAGCAGTAGTCAAAATGATCTTACCAACTCACATAACAAGATAAGAGGAGTTGTTGGCGCATGTAACAATATTCCCTGTAGGGGCAGGCTCGAGTGAAGAGAAGAAACTACGCTGCAAGGTAATATGTTTGGTCGCCCCACTCTCAAAGTACCAAACATCTAAGTCTACTGCAGACATGCACTGCTCATGAGAAGATGGGTCAAAACTGTAGACAGTAGTAAACGCCCATTCTTCTTCCTGCACAAGATTTGCAGACTCTGTTTTTGGTGTAGAGGCCTCTGCAACAACCATTCTAGCCTCTTTCTTCTTTGCCTCTTTAGCAGCCAATTTTGGACAGTTCTTTATGATATGATCATTCCCTTTACAGTACTTACAAAACAATTTCTGCTTTTCTGTCTCATCTTTATCTTCCTTCTTCAAATATGCAGAATTAGCCGATTTTTGCTTACTATTTGAAGAGCTCCATTTTCCTTTGCCCTTCTGACTAGCCAAGAAAGCTTGATCTACAACTCGCATAATGGACCTGTTTTTCCTGGATTGATCTTCCTGCAACAGAACAGAGACTAACTCCTCAAATGATAAGGCATTTGGATTTCCTTTCATCATCGACCGAAGAGTAGAAGCAAAACTCTGATATGAATCAAGAAGACCATTCATAACGGTCTGCACAAGTGAGCTATCTGGTATAACCTCATCAGCAGAAATCAATTGTTCCTTCAAGTCTTTGATCTTCATTAGGAAACTGTCCATAGAATCACCTTCATTCATGTGCTCACTCTCCAACTGTTTTCGGAGGTAAGCAACACGAGCCTCATTCCTAGCTTGGTACAATGTGGTAAGTGTATCCCAAACATGCTTAGCTGTTCTACAAGAGCAAATGTGTGGAATAATGGCACGTTTGATAGACAAAGCTATCAATGCATATGCCTGGGCATCTCTGCCATCACAGCAAATCTGCTCTGTAGTAGGTGCAGCAGAAATACCAGTACGAACAAGAATCTGTGGAATATCATCTTCGACACCATCTTCATCAGCTCCAGCACCTGTATTTGCAGTACCTGTAGTCAAAGGTGTTATAGGACGTCTTTCAACACCCTGCACAATGTTCCACAATCCTTTTGCAACCAATACATGTCGCATCATATAAGCCCATAATGGCTAGTTGGTATCATCCAACTTATCCTTAACAGCCAACATATGGAATACATCACTGATTTTAGCCATGGCCGGTGACTAAAATACCTTGATGCAGAAAATTGATTGTATCTCAAAAAGTCGAACAGAATTGCCCAGACAAGTTCTGCTAGACTTGTAGCAGACTTCGAGACGCTTAAACCGGTGAACAGAAGCTGGTATATACCTTTGGCACAAAAAGATGAAATAGCCTACACAAGCGCTACGATAGTGCGTTCGGAGCCCTGAGTATGCTCACCAAATTTCATGCGAATCTGAGACTGCAAACGAAGGAGTGTCGGCGGTGCCCTAGATGAAGCGACGACTTGCTCTGATACCAATTGTTGGAGATAGATGTCTGCGGAAGCACGCGAACAGCACAAGGAAGAAGAAGAAGCTTGGAGCACAAACACACAATACTGAATGTATTACTAGAGAATGTACAAAGATAAGTAGCCCATTAGGGCAATAGGCGTATATACAAGCGGGGGGAAAAAAACCTCCTAAAGAGGGAAAAAAGTGCCCCGGCGGTCCTAATGTGGTCACACACATCACTACCTAAATATATCAACACGTGGCAATCCGTCATGGCTGTCGATTGCGATTGATAGGGTCTATTGGTCAACTGTGTTGATTGTTGCTGTAGATCGCGATCGATGGTGTCGATCACAATTGACAGAGGTATCGATCATGGCTGTTGGTCACGATCAACATTGTCAATCGTGATTGATAGAGAATTAAGGTTTTTTTTGTTGAGAGTGATGGTTGGATGCACTCAAGAAATGAGTTGATGCTGCAAACCTGCTTCACACCTGCCCTCCTTTGGTTCCAGATATGCTTAGTATACTCCTTGAGCTTTCATATGGTATCAAGAAACCATATGTGTACCTTGGAGATGTTTTGTGAAATGATCAAACCAAAACAGATAACTTGGCACTTCAAAAACAAGGACAACTTTCTATTTCTGTTGTGATACCTGCTCAGTGTTATGCTCAGTGTGACCAGCACACTTAAAATTGGAACAATTCCTTTTGGGAATATTAAAGTAACTTAACAAGCTACCAATCACAAGTGGAATCACTCAAATTGATAAACTATGCACTGAGAAATAAGTTTAGCAAAATTATAATCACCCCCGACTTTTTAGGAACTCTGCAGACACAGACCAGTGTGCAATTCGAAGCGGATTTCTCCCAAATGGCTGAATGAAATCCTCTGAGATTTTGTATGCTTGTAGTAGACCTTGAGCTGGTTCCAATGAGCTATAGATCACTTGATTTGGTTCAGTGAGCACTGAGAAATGCTTCTTGGAAGTTGGCAGACTTGGAGTAGGAAACTCAGACAAAACAGAGATGATGAATGTATACTTCTATTGATAAATGTGTTTGTACAATCTCATTAGCTTGACAAGCATAGCTAAATGAGGTATTGTGGTGTTGGCTATGAGATAGCACTCACACACAATGAGTTACAATGATAACAATGCCTCGGGGAGTGAGCTAGAGTGAGTAACTAACCGCGACTTTTTCACTTCATCTTTTATAGGAATTTTTTGATCATTTGAATTTGAAATTCAAACTAAGGCTCCCTAGAATCTCTCCTCTAAAAGTAGGGAGATATTCTCTCCATTACATCATTCAAATTTCCACGACTTATGAGGTAGGTAAGAAATTACATGAGATGCCAAGTCATAAAGGCTTTTACAAGGAGTAAAGAGGTAAGAATTTATAAGCATATGTTCATGTGAGTTTTGGTTCAAGTGAAGCCTTGATAAATCTTTATCCATGCTAATCTTCCATGAGTCCAAGGTTCCAAGCCAATGTGTGTAGGCTTGTCTTGCACCAACATTTTTAACTGTGATGAGTGATTTAGAATGTGCTAGTCATGTATGTTGTGGTGGTGCACTTTGTTTTACCAAAGGTCAAACTTTTCTGTCGATCGCAATTGAAAGAGGTCAACGCCTCAAGATCTGCACGGATAAGTTTCTCACCTGCTAGAGCTACTGTAGCTGCTATGGAAGCTGACACTTGCAAGAACACTCATGAAAACACAGAAAACAAGTGTGCATACAAGCTCTTTCTCGCTCTTGCTCTCAAGTGCAAATGAGGAAATAAGGAAATGAGGAAATGAATGGAGATGGAGATATATGGTTGTGGTGGTGAAGATGATGATGAATGGATAGGGTGTGTAGAAGTGAAGAGGAAGGTAAAAACAAGTAAAAGAAAATGCTTACCTCCAACGTCTCTACTCTACGTCTTACCATCACACGCTCGTCGTCAAAGCTCCATCCCGGGTAATGGCACCAAAATTTGGTATAGCTCAGTGGTGAGTAGCACCTCCTTTAATTTCAATCCATGAAGACATAAGGATGCTATGAAGAACTCGAGCAAGTGACGTGCACAAGTGGTGATCGAGAAGCACGCAAGCATGCACACACATACACACATGTGCACACAGGTAAGAATAGAGAGTGAGACAATGGAAGCTTTGATTAAGATCAAAAGACAATTACAAGAGCTCTTCTTAGTTCAAACTACAATTTGTTCTTCTCAAAAATGAGCTCTTTAGCTCCTTTTATAGTTTTTGACTGGCTAGTGGTCCTGTCCAGACCTAGTGTCCGGCATAGTTAAAAATTAGGTTCCTAGGCTAATTTGGAGGCTCAAATGAGCTCTAAAAATTATGAAAATTGGTACATAAATGCTTCTAATACTCCTCAAGCTCAAGAACTCCTCATCGTGAAGAAAATGGAGTCTCATCTACCAAAAATGATATTTACAATGCTCATTTAGTGATAAAAATCAATATTAAAAGGGGATTAGCTCAAAAAGATTGAATGGCCTATTTGCCAGATCTTCTTTGACTACTTTGCTTGCTTGAACCTTCTCTTTGCTCTAATTCCTTATGTTGGCTCCCTTGTCTTGAGATGCCCTGACTGCTGCCAACAAATGGTCACCTCAAGGAGGAGGTATATGTATCTCAACCACCAGGTTTTGAGGTGCCCAATTTAGAAAATAAAGTTTGTAGGTTGAAGAAAGCTTTGTATGGACTTAAGCAAGCACCAGGGGCTTGGTACCAATGGATAGATAATTTTTTCAAAATTATGGGTTTTGAAAGAAGTACTTCTGATGCTAACTAGTATGTAATGAAAAGGGATAGCAAGCTAGTTGTTGTCATTGTATATGTAGATGATTTGATCATTACAGGAGATCATTGGTAACTCATCAATCAAACTCAGATCAGATTGGGAACTACGTTTGAAATGACAGACCTAGGTCTACTCCATTTTTGTCTGGGAATTGAATAGTATGGCAAAGAAAGGATGGCATTTTTATCAAAGAACAAAAATATGCCAAATAAATTCTCAAGGCATTTGGAATGATGGACTGCAAACCAACTAGCACACCTATGGAGGTAAATCATAAGCTACCTATGGATGATAACATGCCTAATGTAGATGCTAATTGAAGTATAGAAAGCTTGTTGGAAGTCTTATTTTTCTGTGCAACACTAGACCATACACTTGCTATGTTGTTGGAGTGTTAAGTAGGTTTTCCAAAAAATCTAAGGAGATTCATTGGAATGTTGGAATGCGAATTCTAAGGTACATTGTAGGAACCTTGGATTTTGGTATTTTTTATACCACAGGTGATAAACTTCAAGGATATTGTGACTCAGATTCGGTCGGAGATTGTGATTCTAGAATATCAATTTCTGGATACTATTTCTCACTTGGTTCAAGAATATTTTCTTGGGTAAGTAGGAAGCAAAACCAACTCTCGCACCCTCCTGCACTGAAGCAGAGTACAAAGTATCTTGTTTTACTACTTGTGAGGCAGTCTGGCTAAGGAGAATTCTTGCAGATCTAGACTTTCCATCAAATATGGCGACTGTACCCAAGCGTGATAATCAAAGTTGTATGGCTATTGCAAAGAACCCAGTATTTCATGCTTGCACCAAGCATATAGAAGTACAATACCATTACATTCATGTGCTAATTGAAGATGAAATTGTGGAGCTAGAATATTGCCCAACAAAGGCAAATTGTGCTGACATAATCACTAAAGCACTTGGAAGAGAGCACCTCAATAGGCATCTTCAACAAATGACCATAGGACCGAGACCTACTTGATTTATCATTCGGTAAACATTGAAGGGGGGTGTTAGTATATGATCAATGTCTACCCCTCATGATTGTATGCACATTTCGTAAGGCCCCCATTATGAGGAGAAGCCAAGCGTGCATTATCCAATTGATAGGAATCCCAACTTGCATGTTGGATGAAGGTCATATTAGACCATGTAAGGTATTGTAAGAAAAGGTAGTTACCAGGGTCCCCAATTGTGGGATCAGGATCTCCCTATCTAGAGGTTTCTAGATCACCATTTAAGCTCTACCTTGAGATCACATGAGTGGACAATGCCATCATCTTTGTACTTGTTGTTAGTAGAAAATTATTGAGATTCTCCTATATCTGTTTTTTTCTCTACTAGTGCTCCTATGTTATATTGTGTAACTATTGTCTTACATTACTAACAAGGGCTTCAATGATGTGTCAATAGTTATCATGATGATGAATCAGCTCCTCTATGAGAAACTTGTATATACCTTTGGCACAAAAAGATGAAATTTCTTGCACAAGTGCTGCAATAGTATGTTCGAAGCTGAAACGAGCTCAGATTGTCATTTCAATGCTACAAAGAAAAGATGTTTTGATCTCCTAATCACCTTGAGTATGATCACCCAATTTTGTGCAATTATGAGACTATGACAGGAGGGGTGTGGACAATGACTTAGATGAAGTGGTGACCTACTCTGATACCAATTGTTGGAGTTAAACATCTATGAAAGCACGTGAACAACACAAGGAAGAAGAAGAAGCTTGGAGCATAACACACAATACTGAATGTATTATGACTATAATGTAAAAATATTAGTAACCCATTAGGGCTATAAGCATATACACAAGCCGAGGGGAAAAAACCTCCTAAAGAGGGAAAAAAGTGCCTTGATGGTCCTAGTGTGTTCACACACATCAATACCTAAATATATCAACATGAAGATGAGTGCAAGAGAATGAAAATACCTTATGTCCTAGAGGAGGATTTTACAACCCTATCAAAAAAGAATGCACACACACAAAGCATCAAATGATTCTAAAGATGACTAGAAAAATACAAGGAAAGAAATCAATTGTTGGAACTCTAAAGGAAAATCCAAAGTGAGAGATTTGAGGGATGTGGCACAATCCTATCAACAAACAATTAGAGGGTCAACTAGAGAGAAAAGGAAGCTAGAAAGGTATGGCGATGCTACTTCATTAGTTACAAAACATTCTATATATCTCACAAGAATGAAAGCTCTAAGGAGCCCTCATTATTTGGGGAAGCAAAGAAGAAGCCTAAACGGATGATTGCCATGGAGGAAGAAATTGACGCTTATAAGAAAATAAAACTTCGGATCTAGTACCCAAGAGCCCATCTATGAAGACCATAGGTTCAAGATGGATATACAAGATATATAAAAGCTTTGACATGTCTATAAACAAGCACGAAGCAAGACTTGTGGCCAAATGCTATGTACAAACATAAGGAATTGATCACGAAGAAACTTTTTCACCAATGGAAGGTATGCCAACTATAAGAGTGCTTATGAAAATTACAATTTCCAAGAACTTGAAGATATACCAAATGAATGTAAAAAATGATTTTCTAAATGGATGGATATATGAAGAGGTATACATGGCTCAACCTCGTGGTTATGAAGACTCATGAGTCCCTTAGTATGTATGTGAGCTAAGAAAGGCTTTGTATGGTCCCAAATAAGCGTCTAGGTATTGGAATCATAGGCTTGTCAGCTATTTGGAGGATAGAGGATTCAATGTGAGCAAAGAAAATCCTTCGCTCTTCATAAAGAGGAATCAATCTAAAGTCATTTTCCTATGTGTATATGTGGATGATATCATAATTGCACATAATGATGGTGGAGGAATAATAAAGATCAAAATTCAAAATGGAGAATTCAAAGATTCTTGGTACACCAACGGAGATGAACTTGAAGGTAAGTGCTCATGAAGGAGAGAAAATAGAGGATATGACTAGCTATGAGAGTCTAGTTGGTATCTTGAACTATGCTACCTTGACAAACATTGACATTTTCTATTGAGTAAGTGTCTTAAGTCGGTTCATGATTACTCCAAGGAATCCTCACATGGAAGCAACCAAAATAATACATAAATATTTGGAGGGAATTGTCAATCAAGGTTTCTAATATCCTCACACATTTGATATAGACATCAAGCTCTTCTCTATAATTTCTTGGAGAATGGAAGGTTAGTAGAAATCTTTGATTGAAGATGTTCAAAATTGATCTAGCTAACTAGCACAAGACCTGCCCTTTGGCTATTGGAAGTTATACTATACGTTCTAAGCTTCAATTTGATGTAATAAAACAACATATGTGATTTGGAAGATTATTCAGAAACAATTGTTCCAAAACATATTATTTTGTTCATAATCTAGTACATGGAACTTGCTATTTATGATGAAAAATTACAACTTCAAATGGTCACTACTCCCAACTTGATTACAATTGGCTAAAAAATCCTCTTAGATTATGTTGCCTTATAAGATTAAGTAGCTATTAAGCATAAGAATCAGAACTATAATCAAGCTATGCTCTAATTATAAGTTCAACATCAATAGGTGGTGATCCCACCTTTTTATGAGTGTGTAGAGATTTACCTTGAGAGCTTAAAACATTTGTTTTTCTGAATCTATGAAAAACATTGTACAAGACATCATACACATAAATTAGAAACTACTAACTTTCTAATGAGACCTAATTCATAAGCATTGGACCTTTGAGGAGTGACAACTAGCCTTTGCATGCTAGTAGACTTTGGAGGTGATGGTATAGGGAAATATAGAACAAGTAAGATGAAGACGAGAAATAGTTGTACATTCAACTCACCTATTGCGCAATTGGTTAAGAGTCATTATGTAGACTCCTTGTGGTTTCATGACTCAAGACATAGTTTGTTGTGATTGTGATTACGTTTCCTATAATCTAGGAAAAGAAGGAAACAAGTTAAAAAAAGTGATTTAGGTAGTTGATTTACTACCAAATTCATAACTTATGGTTTTTTGTATCTCCATATTTTTCATTTAAAAGAATAGATATCTAGATTCATTAAATACATATGAATTTTACAATGATAAGACATCATAGGAAATAGCAACATACTATAGTTCTCTTCATAAATGACTTGTGGTCAAGACAAAATCTTTCTCAAGCATGGTGTGAGCTTGTTGTTCTAACCGCTCCCCCTCAAGCTAAAGCATAAGCTAAATCATGCTTGATTCTTCAATCATTGATTATCTAAATCCTTGTTAGTGCTTTGAATTTGAAAAAGCTTAACTCCATGAGGAAATTTAGTTATCATATTTTCTATTTGCAAATTTGTTGGAACAAACGAGACATCAATTTCCTTTGCCAAGAGCTTCTCCCTAATGAAATGATAATAAACTATTAGTCGGCCGCCGGATGGGGACATGTAAAACCGAATCTTGGGTTCGCACGCGCGAAAAGCAGTTACACAACAGTTACAATTTCTTATATAAAGCAATGCTTAGAGAGACAGAGAGAGAGTCGGAGACGACGAGTTGTGGAATCACCAGACTGTTCGTCTGGGTGATTGTCTGAGCGATTACTGTAACTTCATTTGTAACTTCTGAGTTTTCTGAGTAATCCATGATCTGCTGGTTTCTATCTATTGTCTGTGTCTGTTATTTCTAGATCTTTGATATAGTTGTGAGCGTCATTCATCATATAGTAACTCATCGAACTGTGGTCGGAAGTGAATCGTCTGTAAGTCCTTGTTGTAATCGTGTATTAAGAGCGCGACTCGGTTAGTGTTATTTCGTAGAATGTTCTACCAAGTGTTGAGTGAGGACCGTAGAAGTTGTGATAATGCAATAATACTGCAAAGTATAGCATTGTCTGCAGTGTCGTAATCGATCAACAGACGATAAGGATTAATGTTGCAGAAAGGAATCCTGAATCGCATACTAAGTCTTTAGTGCGGTGTCATTGACTCGTTAGTTCTCTGTGTTTTGAATATTGAGCGGATTATGATACTTATCTGGTAAAGATTGAACCCTTAGTTTATGTCTCTGGCATCTGTGGTAAGATGATCACTGTAGTGTTGTAGTGTATTCATTACGTGAGGGCTAAGCTAAGACGTGAACAGTGAAAGTCGGCGTGTAACGAAATCTTACCAAGTTTCAGTAACTCTCTATCCGAGGTGGTTGCATTTGGGAACTAAGCAAAGGGCCTCTGTCTAGCAGACCCCTACCACTCCCAAGAATCCCCAAGAGTCGGTTAAACGCCCTTTTGATAGTTAGAACGAAGCGTTTAACATTTAACACTTGGTGCCATCTGTGGGAAGGTGGCATCAAGATCGTTATTCGTCTGTCAAAATCAAACATCAAGATTACCGTTTGTTTGTCGAAAGTAGCAACAGAACCAGATTGTTGCAAACTTGTTGTGGAAACGTGATTATAAAATTTTAATCGATAGTGATACTACGTGATTAGTACAAAAGATGATACATGCCGGTTACTCGATCCGGTGAAACGTATCCCAAGGACCGTCAGTCTGGAGTACTTAATTTATTAAAGACAACTCCAGGAGGTAGAAGTACAACTAGGTCTGACCCAGTTGTCAAGAAAGTCAACAACATTAGAAGTGATTCCGTTCATATTCCGGTGGAACGTGTTACGCCTCTGGTAAATTCCGGTACTATTTCGGCGCAGTCTGTCGAAGATATAGTAACTCCAGAATCTACCAGGCCGCAGTCTGAAGTTAGTTTAACAATCTTGGATAAAGATTCAAATTTGTTGACGACTAGAAACACTTTAGCCAAAGAAATTGGCGAAGGTGAAAAAACACCTCATTTTGGTGAAAATTCGGCACCTTCCGGTGATATTTCGGTAACAAAATCACAGTTTTTTGGCGACGGTTTATCTTTTTTTGGTGAATCTTCAGCCCAGCCACCGCTTTTTGGAGTAAGTTTCCCTACATTTGACATCAGAAAGGAAGGTAGCCTGTTCGAAACCGAGATTTGAAGCATACTGAACAAGATTATCGAACCGGAAAGTGCACCATCCGACGATACAGATTTTGATAGTTCAGATATTCAGCCCCGAGGCACAGAAGATAGTCACAATACACTCGCCATGAACGGGCAACAACAACAACAGCAGCAGTAACAACAAGTATGCCCACCAAGGCCGACTCCGACAGGAGTGACGTACACTAAATTTAGTGGATTCCCAGGAGATGATCCGGATGCTCACGTACGCACATTCGAGATAAGCTACGCAGTTCTCAACCATCCACCTGATCCGGCATATAAGGCTATTGTTTTCCAATCAACATTGGTCAACGAAGCAGCTAGATGGCTTACCGAATATGATATTAATCATTTCGGCACCTATGAAGCAGTGAGGAATGCATTGCTGCAAAGATTTAAGCTAAAGAAGAATCCAGCCGAAATTTTTGATTACCTGCAAAACAATAGACAGAAGATAAATCAAACTGTACAGGAGTACGCTACTCTATTCAAGACGCATCTAAGGCAGTTGCCACCAGCACATGCCAACCTGCCGGATGACGTTATTACTCAATGGTTTATCAATGGCTTGACTCCACAACTTAAACAGATTATGATTATACGCTGTGTAGGAGCTATGACGCTAGATGTAGTAATCGCAATGGCTCTGCAGCTGGAAAACAAGGTTGGAGGATTTACAGAGGATCTGGAGTGGTTAAAAACAAATAGAAATGTCTCTGAAGATATGATCAGACAAGTATACTGCATCACATGCAAGAATTCAGGCCATACTAGTGCCACTTGTGCACTTAATCAGTTATTCTGTGCTATCTGCAACACTACCGGACACACCACCGAAAACTACACATACAACGCCAAAGTGCAGGGAACCGCAACTGTCAATGCTATTATACAGGAACCAGGACAACCAGCCAATCATTATGTACCTCCGCAAATGAGGAACAATCAGCAACAAGGATATCGAAATTATAGAGGACAGAGAAACAACAACTACAACGCAAACCGTTGGCAGGCCGGACCAGCACCAAAAAATCCCAATCTGCCACCACCGCGCTGTCATTTCTGTGGTGAATTTGGTCACATTAGAAGATTCTGTAAGGATGCAGCTAAATATGATCAGACGAAGAAGGAACGTCAAAATCCAATGGCTAATATGGTACAAATCACACCAATGGAAACACACGCTACAGTAATTGAGACCCGCTCCGGTAAACAATTGCAGCCTGCAGCACAATTATTTGAACCAATTATACGCGAACAACAAAGGATGTACAACAAGGCTAGTCAATGGACCACCGCAGAACCTCCAGTCTTCCCAAATCCTATTCCGGTAACCCAGACCCCGTTAACCAAAGAAGGAACACAACAACAGGATTCCAATTCAGCAGCAGGCACATCATCAGCAGCAGGTACATCATCAGCAGCAGGCACATCACCAGCAGTAGACACATCATCTTCAGCAGGCGCATCATCTTCAGAATCTGGGGAAACAATCCAATCACAAAAGGCTTGGGAAATTTTATCTAAAGCATCCATCACTCTTCCTTTGGGCCAATTACTTGCACTAGTACCGGGAGTTCGACAGCAATTTCAACAACAGTTCAGTCGTGTGCCTTCCTGCATTCCGGCGACAGCAACAGTACAATCGGAACCCGATTCTAAAGTCAATCATTCAGTTCCTTTGATTACGGTATGGTATAAGAATCATAAAATCACACAGGTACTAATTGATGGAGGATCTAGAGTCAACATTGCTACTGCTGCACTATGTAAAAGGTTAGGGTGGACCGAAATCGAACCAGTTTAGTTTTTTGTCAGAATGGCCGACCAATCAAGAGTCCATCCCATAGGACTTGTACGAAATGTACCAATCACTTTACAAGGTACAACATTTAAAATGACCTTCGTCATACTAGATTTACCGGAATCCACTCTTGATTACAACCTCCTTTTCGGCCGACCTTGGCTGAAGCACGCTAAGGTGATACTGTGAAGAGAGATGGTGGATGCAATCCAAAGATGAGTAGGCGCTGCTACAACCAGCTTCACACCAGCCAACTGAGACTTCAGAGTTGATTAGTAGACCCTTTGAGCTTCCTAAATCCACCAAAATATCAGCCAAGTACTTTGGAACATGTATCCCAAAGGTTTAAGTCAAGACAGGCTAGTTGCGAAATGACTAGCTCTAAAACTTTGCTATTTTTGGACATACACCTGCTGGAAAAAAATGAACAGTGCTCTCAACCTGGTAGGAATTAGAAAAATTCCTTTTGGGCATATCAAATAGACTTAACAAGCTTGCTATTCCAAGTTAAAACACTTCAAATGATGGACTGAGCATTGAGAACAAGTTTCATCAATTTCTGGAACCTTCCCATAATTCTCGGGGCTCTGTAGAGATAGACCAGTAAGCAGTAAAATGCAGATATCTCCCAAAGAATTAACCCAATGATCTTGAAAAATTTTTATGCACAAAGTAGACCGTATGAGCTATCCAACGCAAGTTAAATCACTGAAAAAGGTTCAGTAGAACTCGAGATATGACCTTCTGAAGTTACTGCTCTGAGTGAGTATAACAGAGAACAAAACAGAGAAGTAAATGGTGATAGATGTATAGATTCACATATGATTACAACCACATTGGCAATGAATCTTTGCACAATGGGAGTAGAATGATAGAGCTATGGAGTAAGCTCTTCAATCTCTACAAAAATGACATGAAGTGGTCACGTACAAGGCTTGCTAATCGCCTCTTCCTTCTTGCTCCTTTTATAGCTATTCTTGGAGGGAGTTTTGAATTCGAATTCGAATGGATCCACCTAAAAGTGATCCCCATAGTTAAGAGATATTCCCTCAGCTCAAAAATTCGTGATTTTAGTAGTTAGAGCCATGAGTTTGCTTTTACATCATGCATGAGGTAAGCCATTCTTTTTCTTTTTTCTTTTTCCAAATACAAGAGATAAAAATGAACTCTTTTACAAGAGGTGTTCACATGACTACACATGTGACTTACAAATGAGGATAATATCAAGCATATCAAGCATGTAGGCTTGGGTAAAATGCACCAACAGATATAGGATTGGTCTGCACAAGAGCTCACTTTCAAGGATAAAAATCGTAAATACATTGTAAAATTAGATGCTATACAACCTTGCGAGTTGCATGCTAGACCGTATTTGGCAGAACCAGTCCATATGCTAGATGGATTGTCAGATGATGAAGAAGAAGAGTTTTTGAAAAAAAATATTGACTTGATTTCCCTAGGAACTGTTGATCTACAATCTGTTGTAGATAAGTGGAACCCTGCAATTTGTACGGTAATGACTGTAACAGAAGAAGATAAGAAGGAAGATACTGCTGCTATAGATGACGCTCAACTGCAACAACTTTTTAAGCCAGCTGACGATACAGAGAAGCCTCGACAATTTTATGTCCTAGAAGATCAGTTGATCACTTATAATTTAGGCGATGAAGATCATCCGCGTCCTGTGAAGATAAAGCAAAACTTACCGGAAACATTTCAATCAGGCTTAATCCAGCTACTCCGAGAATTCTCCGACGTCTTTGCATGGGATTACAAAGATATGAAAGGATTGGACCCGCGCATCTATCAACACAGAGTCATGCTGAAGCCGGAAGCAAAACCAATCAAGCAACCTAGCTACCGGATGAATCCAAATTATGCATCACAGGTAAAAGCAGAACTTGATAGGCTATTGAAGGTTGGATTCATTGTACCAATAGAACATGTTGAATGGATCTCACCAATTGTTATTGTCCCCAAAAAGAACAAGCAGTTACGAATATGTGTAGATTACCAGAAACTGAACGTAGCAACAGTGCCTGATCCATTTCCGCTCCCTTTTCTTGACACAATGCTTGACAGAGTAGCAGGACATGAAATGTATTCATTTTTAGATGGGTACAGTGGATATAATCAAGTTAGAATGGCTGAACAAGATATACCAAAGACTGCCTTCATTACCAACTAGGGCGTATTTGCTTGTACTGTTATGTGGTTTGGATTAAGGAATGCCCCAAGTACATTCCAAAGATCCGTGTTTGTAGTTTCATGTGGCAAGCTACTTGGCCACATCGTATCTGCACAAGGTATACGAGTAGATCCAGACAAGATCACGGCAGTATTAGAAGCTCCGGTGCCCAATACACTGAAAGAAGTAATGCGCTTCATGGGCCAAGTAAGATGGCATGGATGACACCTACGATGGCTTGCTCACTTGGCAATACCTCTGAACAGATTAATCACCAAGACTCCTCGACAGTTTGAGTGGACTCAGGAATGTCAGATAGCATTTGATCGTTTAAAAAGTTTATTAACACAAGTTCCCATCTTACAGCCTCCGGACTGGGATCTCCCATTTCATGTATTTGTTGATGCTTCAGATATAGCAATAGGAAGCGTTTTGATGCAACAAATTGATAAGTAGTTCAGACCAGTGTACTATGCAAGTCGCAGATTAGCCCCTGCTGAAAAGAATTACTCTATAACAGAAAGAGAATGTCTAGGGTTAGTATATTCTGTCAAGAAATTCAGACATTATTTGCTGGGCCGTAAATTTACTTTTCATGTAGATCATGCTGCACTTGTCTATCTAGTTCGACAACAGCATCTAGGTGGTCGATTAGCACGATGGGTTCTGCTTTTACAAGAATTTGACTACAAAGTCCTTCATCGACCAGGCAATTCACATGCCTTAGCAAATTTTCTTTCTCGTTTAGATTCCGGTGAAGCTCCGGTAGGTATAGATGACATGACTCCAATGATTTATATCTCTGAACCAACGAATGATGAAATTACAGACCCACCTATACCATCTACATATTATGATCAGATCCTGATCTTTCTCACTGAGGATGCCTTCCATCTCAGACTTCTACGGCTATACGCAGGAAAATTGCAGTCTTTAGTCGCCGATTTTGGTTAATTGCTGGAGAATTATACTATGTGGATCATACCAGAATTTTACTTCAATGTATTCCACCACATGAAGTTAACTCAGTTATTACTTTGGCTCACTCAATTCCTTCCGGTGGCCATTTTGCTGTAGACTTAACACACCGGAAAATTCTGCAAAGTGGTCTCTGGTGGCCAACTATGTACCGAGATGTATCACAGTTTGTCAAACAATGTGATACTTGTCAAAGATCTGGACAGCCCTTGCAACGTCATCTTTTCCCTCTGCAACCCATCTTACCATTAGAACCTTTCCAAAAGTGGGGTCTAGATTTTATCGGTCCGATTACACCTCTAGCAGTCCTCAGTAACAATCGTTACATATTGACCTGTACAGACTATGCAACCAGATGGGCAGAAGCCTCGGCTTTACGGTCTGCTACAGCTGTTGCGGTAGCAAAGTGTCTGCTAACCGATGTCTTTCCATGTTTTGGTTTACCACTGGAACTTGTTTCAGATCAAGGCACTCATTTTGTAAACAATTTAATGAAGGCACTTACACAGTCGTTCCAAGTCACGCATAAGTTTAGTTCTCCTTATTATCCTCGTGCTAATGGTTTGGCCGAAAGTACAAACAAATCGTTGCTGAATATGCTTCGGAAATTGATAATGGAAGCACCGAAAAGATGGGATCAACTGCTACCTACAGTATTATGGGCATACCGGACTACATACAAGGTAACAACAGGATTAACACCTTTCAAACTAGCTTATGGATTAGAAGCAATAGCACCAATGGAGATAGTTATACCAAGTTTACGAGTAGCAATCACTCAAAAACTGGTACCGGAAGACTCACCGTCATTTCGGTTGGATACACTCAGAGAGTTAGACGAGCAACGATGGCACAATTTTTTAACTATGCAGGAAGTACAACTAAGACAAGCTCGAACGCATGATCGACACTTGAAAACTCCAGTTTTTACGGTGGGACAACTTGTCCTGTTTTATAATGCAAAGTCGAATCGGTCTGCTGGTAAATTCAAATTACGATGGTATGGCCCTTACCAGATTTCAGAACAAGTGGGCCCAACAACTTTTCGGTTGACTACGTTGACCGAAAACCCTCTTCCGAAAGTAATCAACGGTTCGAAGCTGCGGCCATACCAACACACCTCTAACCCGCACTGAAACGTTTTTTGGTGGGCCGCGTCGTTTGGCGCTCGCTTTTCTTTCCTTTTCTTTTCCTTTCTTTTATTTTTGCATGCTTAATAATTTAAGTCTGTAAATATCTGCGTCTTGATTAATAATTATATCATAAGCTGCCTTGCTCTTGCTAGCTACTCGTGCATGCACACCAAAGTTAAAGAATTATCATTTCAATACCGCACGATGATTAATCATCCCTCATTACCCTCCACCGCGACGCATCTATTTAAACTTTTTTGTTTCGCCGAAAATCGCTATTGTGTTTGTGTGCTTGTATGTTTGTGAAATCCATGTGTGCCTGCGTTTTGAGCCTGTTATCTGTGTTGCGCCATGGCAACTTTGGCTAATTATGCCGCTTTCCGTGATGGACTTCCTACTGACGTAGGAGAGTTCCTGCGCACCCGTGGGCTTGCAAATTTCACTGAATTGCCTTGGCATTCAGTGGAAGCCCACCCCTTCTTTGCACATATCATATCCGCCATCGCTCAATCACCAGCCAACGAGCGAAGATGGGCTTTCCTATCGTTACCTTCCCGAACAGTAATCACATTCCAAACCTTCGCTGAGTCATTCCGACTCACACCGCAAGGTCGCGAAAATGGCCCAAGTATACCAGTTGCCCGCATGATAGAATTATTTCCCCGATATTCATCCAATGAATACGCCATCTTATGTCGACCGGAACCCCAAGAACCGCACTCCAATTCTTGGTAGCAATCTGTTGAGCCCATAAAAGTCATGTTGGTCAAAGTCAACTGCAATCAAAGTCAACTAGTCAAAGTCAACAATATCAAGGTCAAAGTCAACAGGTGCAAAGTCAAAGTGCGTAAGTGCAGGTGTCAAAGTGCACAGGTAGTGCACAATGAATTGTCCACAAAGGGTAAATTGGAGAAAATGGGTTGCAGGTTGCAGAGGTATTTTCTCTAATTTCCCTAAGGTTCAAAGTGTGTTTTAAAGTGTTTTGGAAGGTTCAGGTGAACCCCCTCTTATGTGCAAAAGTGAAGACTTAAAAGGAAACATGAAGGTATGTGAAGCGGCAAAGTGTACGCACAGGTGAAAGAATGGCCCCCCATTAAAATTTTTTGGTTTTAGTCTAAAGTCACTACAGGACAAAACAGTGAGTCGTTGGCTGCCACTTGTGAGGACAATCTTGGGACATCAAAGTGAGGACCAAGATACCATTGCAGTTAGGAGCGTACGTGATCGACACACTCACATCAAGGCAAGGGCCATTCTTGGGCCAATTTTAGAGCAAGCAAGAGAGCATAGTCTAAGGAAGCAAGAGAGAGAAGTGCAAGGGTCACCAGTGCGACGACACAGAGAAGTGGAAGTGAAGGAGTGCATAGGGAGTGCCTAAAGGATTGTGCAGAGAGTGCTAAGCTAGTCCCCCCAAGTATCTCAAGGTCCCATTGCAGTGGGTGCGTGCCGACGGAAGGTATTCACTCCTCCCCCTTTGTGGAAGCTTGGTGCAAGGTGTGCACAAGGATAAGCTTGAAGCAGGTGGAGGTCTGTTGCAGAGGAGCCGGCAGCAAGAAGACTTTGGGATATTTGGTATTTTGTGATTGGGCACTCTGTGGGATTGTGCACAGAGGTATTGGCTTGTCTTGTACTTCAAACCTTGTAATTGTCTTACTGTAATCAATCGGCAGAAGCTTCCAAGTGTATTTTCTCTTCTTGTTTCTTCCCCTTTTCTCCTACAAACCCTCAAACTCCTTCTTGTCTAAGAATCCACCAACACAATCCTAAATCTACAGAAGCGCACTTACGGCATATCCCGCCCATTTTACTCTTCCATAGATTTAGCTGCCCGTGAGCCAATAAACTTCGCATCTTATTTCTTCCAACGAATCCATAAGGAGTGCGTAGAAATAATCAAACAAGTAAACAAGGGTAGTACGCCTAGATCTAGATTGCCCCATATCTTGTCATTTCTCTTTCCGGCAATCCTCGCAGCCCAACCACCACCCCGGGGGCCCATTCTGAGACATGAAGAATCGATACAGCTGCTAGAGGACGATGAAGAAGAAGATGAAGAAGAACTCAACCAGCTATTCCGCCGGAAACGAATCAGAATCAGCTCGTCTGAGAGTGAAGCACAGAAGTTAGCCGGAGAAGATAAAGAAGAAGAAAAGCAAAAAGAAGACACATTCCACGACACCGCCACATCCATGCAGCATGAGTCATCCGCGCAGTCATCATCATCTGAGCAACAAGAACATGAAAAGCAAACTGAAACAGAAACCATCTCTACTGAAGAAGCTTCTCAACAACAAACTGAGCAGGAACAACAAGGCGATGAACAACAAATTGCTAAAGAAGCTTTTGAAAGGCTGCTTAAGGCAGTTAAGTCCGCAAAAGCCGACAATGCTGAAACACAACAAACCGACAAACAAAATAAGGTAACAAAAACTATCTCTGCCATTCCCACTCCACCACCGGAACCTCCACTAAACCCAAACCTTCCT
The DNA here is from genome assembly GCA_020310875.1 of Ceratopteris richardii. NCBI lineage: Eukaryota > Viridiplantae > Streptophyta > Polypodiopsida > Polypodiales > Pteridaceae > Ceratopteris > Ceratopteris richardii. The sequence continues at coordinate 102,220,836 of CM035436.1, forward strand.
ATTCCACCCAATGCACCCGTCGAGCCTGCAGCTTCTTCAGCCTCATCCCCCAACTACTCTCCACCGACCTCCCAACAACTCCTCACCGCATCCTCTTCGCAACCTCGACCCCCTCTTCTACTCCCGTCCATTCCCGTATTCTCTGAGCTAGCTTCAATGGGGCAACTGCTCATTAATCTATCACAGCAATTGCCAGTCCAAATAAGAGAAGTCACGGACAACATTCGCAACGAGTTACAACACAAAGTGGACGTCCTAGAAGCAGATATTACACCACTGCAAGAAGAGATAGACGTAGTCAAAGCAGAAAACCATCAGTTGCAGTCGCAAATTACCCATCTTCAAGCTCAGCTTGCAGAGCAGCAGACAATTGCCAATCAGAGAGATACAGCACTGGCAGAGCTCACCGAAAAAGACAAGTTATTAACCGAAACACAAGCAGAAGTGAGTCAACTAAAGCTAGACCTGCAGGATAAGGAGGATGCCAGAGTTGCATTAGGAAATTTGCTGGAAGAAACAAGACAAACACTGGACGAAGTGGTACAAAAAGGACAAGAGCAGCATGAGCTTGCGATGAGAACCACTGAGGAACTCCAAAGATTTAAGTTAGATTTCGATCAGGTAAACAACATTTTACGGCAAAAGCTAACAAAAGAAGCTCAGACACAAAAGTTGATAACAGATCTAAAAAGAGAACGCAACGCATACTCCAGAACTATACAGTACCAAAACCAAGAGATTGAACGAAAAGAAAATCAGCTTGAAAATCAAAAGGACAGAGTAATCAATATGCAGCAACAACTAGAAGAAATGAAGGTCTCAAGAGATGTAGCCCTGTCTAACGAGTTCTACCTGTAGGAGGCCTTTCTGCAAACATAGACCGAGATTTTGCTCACCGAAGCCATAGCTCTAATCTCTGTTAGAATAGATGCACAGCTAGTAGAGCCGGAAACTCTAAAACAGATGTTAGAAACTCTAAAAAAAAAAATAGCCCGTACTTTTCGATTAGCTAGGAATATGTATTTAGAAGGAATAATAGAAGAACAATAATTTTGTACAACCTGCGGGTTCGAGTCCACCGTGCATGCCAGTGTTAGTCGGCCGGCAGATGGGGACATGTAAAACCGAATCTTGGGTTCGCACGCACGAAAAGCAGTTACACAACAGTTAGAATTTCTTATATAAAGCAATGCTTAGAGAGACAGAGAGAGAGTCGGAGACGACGAGTTGTGGAATCACCAGACTATTCGTCTGGGTGATTGTCTAAGCGATTACTGTAACTTCATTTGTAACTTCTGAGTTTTCTGAGTAATCCATGATCTGCTGGTTTCTATCTATTGTCTGTGTGTGTTATTTCTAGATCTTCGATATAGTTGTGAGCGTCATTCATCATATAGTAACTCATCGAACTGTGATTGGAAGTGAATCGTCTGTAAGTCCTTGTTGTAATCGTGTATTAAGAGCGCGACTGGGTTAGTGTTATTTCGTGGAATGTTCTGCCAAGTGTTGAGTGAGGACCGTAGAAGTTGTGATAATGCAATAATACTGCAAAGTATAGCATTGTCTGCAGTGTCGTAATCGGTCAACAGACGGTAAGGATTAATGTTGCAGAAAGGAATCCTGAATCGCATACTAAGTCTTTAGTGCGGTGTAATTGACTGGTTAGTTCTCTGTGTTTCGAATATTGAGTGGATTATGGTACTTATCTGGTAAAGATTGAACCCTTAGTTTATGTCTCTGGCATCTGTGGTAAGATGATCACTGTAGTGTTGTAGTGTATTCATTACGTGAGGGCTAAGCTAAGACGTGAACAGTGAAAGTCAGCGTATAACGGAATCTTACCAAGTTTCAGTAACTCTCTATCCGAGGTGGTTGCATTTGGGAACTAAGCAAAGGGACTCTGTCTAACAGACCCCTAACACTCCCAAGAACCCCCAAGAGTCGGTTAAACGCCCTTCTGATAGTTAGAACGAAGCGTTTAACATTTAACAAAACTTATATATGTTTGCCTCTTGCATGGCATATAGGCTTGAAGAGATGGTCATAGAGCTAAATAAGTAAGTGAATCTTTTCATTTCAAAAGACCTTATCCTTGAGGAGATGGTCATAGAGCTAAATAAGTAAGTAGAATCTTGTCATTGATTGGTCCACTTTCTCCTTTTGTAATTTATCATGTAGCTCCAAACTTCACAATGTATTCACAAAGTTTATATGAAGATTTAGGAGGTGATAATAAGAAGGCTTGGGTGTGTCACATGGAGTGAAGTCTATTAGAACAAACCAATCACAAATTGGTGATTACAAAGATCTTGAAGTAAGCTTATGATCAGATTGAAGTGGAAGAAGACGCTTGAGAAAGTGAAGAGATCTCAGAAGTGAAGTTTGTATACATATGTACATTACAAGTGGAAATTCTTGTAATCTAAGTATAGATAATCCTTAGGATGATAAGGAGTAATGTAATTGACGTGGGATAAGTCTAAAACCATATGTATATAAGTCAGTGATGTAAAGAAATACATGAGAAGAGTCATTTGAAGACAAGTGTCATAGAGATAGATGTGAAGAGAGTTATCTTCAGAAAATAGCGACGAGCATTTCGTAGATTTCTCACTCTGATCATGTGGATCAGAAATCCTTTTGTACACATCTAATCAAGAAGCTAATGAAGCTATGTTCAGAGTTTTATGATCTAATTCCTTTCTTACTGTGAGAATGATCAATAGGAACATTTGTATGTAGAATCTGCAGATAGACTTCTCAGAATCGTGCACTTTTTTGTGTCAATGTTTTGCTTAGATCTCAGTGCACAGTGTAAAGTTTTTAATGAGTTAGCTTTCAAAATCTAAGTTAGAAGGTAAGGAAGCTATGGCTAAAAGCATTTAGCAAAATGAGATTTGTGCTGTGAGAAATCAACTTAAGAAGTTGACCATGTCAAAGTCGCCATTTTTGGAAGACAGTTTTGACACAGGTTTGATCTAAAAGATCAAATTAGAAATCTAGTAGTTCTTTTGAAGAACTAATGATCAATATAGTTGCGCATAGGTAGCATGGATACCTGAGTATCATTTGAATGATTAAATTCGAAGTACTATGAAGAGATTGAAGTCTATTTCTGAAACATATTCTTGAAGATGAAGAAAACTTCATACAGAGAAGTATTTCTGAATATATTGGAAAATAATTTGAAGTTTGTGTAAAGTTTGATTTGTTCTTGATATAGAGAAGTTCTTAAGTCAAGAAAAATTGAACATTTGGAGATTAAAAGGTCTCCATCAGTGGTATCAGAGCTGAAGGTGCAATACAAGTGAAGTAAAGGCATTGGAAGTCCCGACTACTGAAGATATTGAAGTTCCTTCTAATTGAAGGTGGACAAGGACAAATTCTTGAAGATAACCTACAGAAGTACAAAGCACGAGTTCAAAGGATCAAGAAAGATTGAAGCCTCATATCAAAGGTACATTTTACTATCATAAATCATAGTAATTGCAGATACAGAAGATCAAAGATGGGAGAAAGCTTGCAGATTGATAAGCTAGATAGGGAGAACTATCCAGCTTGGTCCGTGAGGATGGATTCACACCTCATGAGCAAAGATTTGATGGCATTCATTACAGAAGAAGAAGAAAAGCCTGAGTTTGCAGATCCTAGTATTCCAACTAGGGAAGAGCTTGCAGATTTGAAGACCTGGATGAGAAAGGATGCTCAACCTAGGAGCATCATTTACATGGCTGTAAATGATTATCTTCTACCTCACATCAGAGGATTAGAAAAGTGCAACAGATGTGTGGAATTCTTTGGAAGAGTATTTCCAAAACACAACCAAGTCTAGGAAGTCCTCATTATGGGCAGAGTTTACAACTTTCAAGAAGAAGAGTTCACAATCAATTTTTGATTATGTGGCAAGGATGAAGGATATTGCAGATAGCTTGGGAGAAGTAGATGAAGACATTGAAGAGGATAAGCTGGTAAGGAAAATACTTACAGGTCTGAGAGGAGATGAGAAGTGGAAGCCTTTCATATTATCCATAGAATTGTCACTTGATCACTTTACTCCTGATCTTAATCAATTGCTAGGACACATGCTAACTTTTGAGCAGGACATTAAAGGAGACAATGATACGAGTGCAAGTCAAGCTATGTACTCCAAGGACAAGAAAAAGAATGAAAAAGGGAAGTAGTCAACTGATGATGAAGGAACTTCAAGTCAATCTAACTTTACAAGAGGAAAGATGAACTTCAGAGGTAAAGGAAGAGGAGGTAAGAACAAAGATAATACTAAAGCTTGTTGGATTTGTGGCAGAACCAATCATTTGGCAAATGATTGTTGGTATAACAATCAAAATGGTGGAAGCAATAATCAGAATTTTAATCAGAGAGGTAGAGGAGGCAGAAACCAAAGAGGCAATTTGAGAGGAAGAGGTGGTAGGACATCATATGCTAGAGGAGGTGGAAGACGTTTTCAACCTCAGTCCTACAACAAAAATTATTATAACTATGCATCAGATTAGAAGGATGACATGACTCTTATCTTGAATGCAACTCATGAAGTAGTAGGAGAAGATCAAAGGGTGTTCTATATTGACTCAGGATGTAGTAATCATTTGAGTGGTAATATATCATTGATGACTGATATGGAAGCAAAGGTGAATGGACATACAGTTCAAAACAGAGATAACACCAAGCATAAGGTGGAAAGCATTGGATCACTGAAGACAAAGAATGGAAGTACACTCTTGAGCAAGGTACTTTATGTTCCTACTATTCCTAAAAACTTGATAAGTGTAGGGCAAATTGTGGAGAATGGATATGAAGTCAGATTCACAAATGATGGTGTTTATGTGCAAGATCCAAATCAGGGATATAAAAACATCATTGCAGGTAAAAAGGAAGGAAGGTTGTTTACTCTCAAAATCCAAGGTAATGTGGGACATGCTTTGTTTACTTATGGAAATCAAAAGATGTCTGAGTTAGACCTATGGCATAAAAGGCTAGGTCATTTCAATGAGAGAGCCATAAAGGAAATGTCAAGGAATGATGTGCTCCTTGGTTTGCCAAAATTTGAAGGGCAACACATGGTGTACAAGTGTGAAGCTTGTCAATTAGGTAAAGCACATAAAAGTTCATACAATAAATCAGGATATAAGTATTCAAATATGCTTGAATTGATTCATATAGATGTGTGGGGTCCTTCAAGGGACTATAGCATAAATGGATCCAGATATTCTATGTTGTTTGTTGATGATGCAACCAGATGGATTACTTTATATGTAATCAAGGAAAAATCAGAAGTGTTCAAGACATTCAAGCATTATCATGCTTATGCAGAAAGAATTACAGGACAAAAGCTCAAGAGGTTGATATGAGATGGAGGGTAAGAGCATTTTTCTAAAGAGTTTGATGATTATTTGTGGAATGCAAGTATAAAAAGAGAAGTAACTTGCAGGTACTCCCCTCAACAAAATGGAGTTGCAGAAAGAAGAAATAGAACTCTTGTAGAATTTGCAAGAACAATGATGAAGGAAAAGAATTGTCCAAACTACTTATGGGCAGAAGCTATCAACGCTGCAACATACCTTGTGAATAGGTTACCTTGTAAAGCATTGGAGGGAAGAACTCCTTATGAAGCATGGTGGGGTAAGAAACCTACTCTTGATCATTGTAAGGTATTTGGATGTTTATCATATGCTTATGTTCCGTCACAATTGAGACATAAGCTAGAACCCAAAGCAGAAAAGTATGTGTTTATTGGGTACGATGATAGACAGATGGGTTACAGATTGTGGAGTCCATCCACAAAGCAATTTCTTGTTACCAAAGATGTTACATTTGATGAGCAAAGCACATGGTATACAAGGTCAACAAATGAGTATGCAGATGTTAAAGAAATACAAAGGAAAGGGAAGACAAAGGTAAGTGTGTATGAAGAAGATATGGATGATGTTGATCATCAAAGTAAATTGCAGGATAATGTTGAAAATGGGCCAAGATTTGATCCAGAATCAAATGTGACTGAGACTTCAAGAAGTGTAGAGGTCAGAAGATCCTCAAGGGAAAGGAAAGAGCCTATCAGGTATAGTTATGATACATCTTTCTTAACAACAAAAGATTATGCTTACATTGTGAAGACAGAAGAGAATCCAATCACATATGAAGAAGCTAAAGGTAAACAAAATCGGAAGAAGGCAATGCAAGAAGAGTATGATGCTCTACTTGAAAATGAAACATGGGAGTTAGTGCCAAGACCAAAGAATCAGACGGTCATTGGATGTAAGTGGGTGTATAAAACAAAAAGGTTTGCAGATGGTAAGGTGTCTAGATACAAGGCTAGACTTGTGGTCAAAGGCTATGCCCAAAGGTATGGGGTAGATTATGATGAAACCTTTAGTCCTGTTGCTAAGATGTCTACAATTAGATCATTGATTGTTATTGCTGCTTGTAAAGGATGGAAGTTATCACAATTAGATGTGAAGAATGCATTTTAGAATGGATACATTGTAGATGAAGTATACATGGAGCAACCAGAAGGCTTCATGGATTGAATTGGATCAGATTATGTGTGTAAGCTCAAGAGAGCTTTGTATGGGTTGAAGCAGGCCCCAAGAGCTTGGAATTACAGGCTTGTTAAATTCTTCAATGAATGTGGATTTCAAGCATCAAAGGTAGATAGTAGCTTGCTAGTGAAGGCAAGTGAAAATGGATACATATACATGTGTATTTATGTTGATGATATTATTGTTACAGGTACAAATGCTCAAGGAATCAATGAGCTTAAGAAACAAATAGAGAAGGAGTTTAAGATAAGTGATTTGGGAAACTTATCTTATTTCTTAGGAATGCAGATTGTATATACTCAACATGGAGTATATGTTACACAAGAGAGATACTTGAAGAATCTTCTAGTCAAGTTCAACATGGAAGATTGCAAGCCTTCAACTACACCATTGGAGGTAAATCATAAGTTGAGGAGGTATGGAGGTGAAGAATTCAATGATATGAAGAAATATCAAAGTTTGGTAGGTAGTTTAATCTATGCTACCTTGATAAGGCCAGATCTATCATATGCAGTAGGTGTGTTATCACAATTTATGCATTTTCCAAAGAAAACTCATTGGATTGCAGCTCAAAGGGTACTCATATATATCAAAGGAACCCTAAGTGAAGGTCTGTACTATGGATTTACTTTTGATACAAGAATCAAAGTGTTTAGTGATGCAGATTGGGCAGGTGATTTAGATGACAGAAGGTCTACTCATGGGTACCTCTGTTATATTGGAGATGAGTAAGTTTCTTGGTGCTCAAAGAAGCAACATACAATTGCTTTGTCATCTACAGAAGCTGAGTATAAAGGAATGGTAGAGGCTGCAAAAGAAGTAATATGGTTAAAGACCTTGTTGAAGCGTTTTGGAACTGATCAGAGTACTCCAATTATTTTTGGAGACAATATGAGTTCATTGTATTTGGCAGCTAACCCTGTTTTCCATGCCAAGACTAAGCATATAGAGATTCAGTACCATTTCTTGAGGGAAAAGGTACTTGATAAAGAGATTGAAGTAATGTATACTCCAACAAAATAGCAAGTTGCAGATATGTTAACAAAAAGCTTGGATGGACCTAAACTACAGAAATTCAAAGAGATGCAGGCATGAAGAAGAACGGAATAATCACAATTAGTGATTGAGGGGGAGCTATTGGAGTTAGATGTCTGCGGAAGCACGCGAACAGCACAAGGAAGAAGAAGAAGCTTGGAGCACAACACACAAGAATGAATGTATTACTAGAGAATGTACAAAGATAAGTAGCCCATTAAGGCAATAGGCGTATATACAAGCCGGGGGAAAAAAACCTCCTAAAGAGGGAAAAAAGTGCCCCAGCGGTCCTAGAGTGTTCACACACATCACTACCTAAATATATCAACAAATCCCCCCTGGGAGTGATGCAGTGAACAAGGAGCTGGCACTCATGTATAAGGCCCAGTGCCAAGCTATGTGGAAATCACTCCACAAAAGGAAGTAAGCCCAAAGCTTTGCGGAAAGCTTCAAACTTCTCCCTAGGCAGAGCCTTCGTGAAAAGGTCTGCAATGTTCTCTTGCATGGGCACATATGCCAAGCTGATCTCCCCAGCAGAGAACCTCTCCCTGACATAGTGATAATGCACCTCAATGTGCTTAGTGCGAGCATGGAACATAGGGTTCCTCGCAACTGCCAATGCGCTCTAACTGTCAGTGAAGATGGTGGTGGCAGAAGATTGGCCAACACCCAAATCAGCCATAAGGCGTCTGAGCCACACACACTCAACAGTCGCTGTGAAAGCTGCCCTATACTCAGCCTCACAACTGGAAGTGGCCACAGTAGGCTGCTTCTTGCTCAACCAAGATATACATGAGTTACCAAGCATGAAGCAAAAACCACTGGTGGACACAGGAGTGTCATAGCAACCAGCCCAATCTGAGTCAGAAAAAGCATGCAAATCTGGCGGTAGTGATCCCCCCTTGGGATAAAGCAACCCAAGTAGCCGAGTACCACTCAAGTAGCGAAAGATGCGCTTAACCGCTGTCCAATGTATGACTCCTAGGCAATGCATAAACCTGCTCATCTGTGAGACAGCAAACTGAATATCTGGCCGAGTAATGCATAAGTAAATCAAGCATCCAACAGCCTGCTGATAGAGAACAGCATCAAATGCATCTCCAGCATCATGAAGACTCAATCGTAAACCTGTCTCCATAGGAGTGGCAATAGGCTTGCAGTCTTCAAGGTCAAAACGTTGCAATAATGTGTCAATATATTTCGTTTGACACAAAGCCATTCCACCATCAACGTGCATAAACTGAATGCCCAAATAGTGATGCAAATGCCCCAAATCAGACATTTCAAATGAGGCATGCAAATCAGCCTTAAAATCAGCAATATGTGTCTCAATAGGACCAGAGAGCAGCATGTCATCACCATAGACAACAATGATCAGAAGCACATCATTAGCACATTTAACATATAAGGTGCTTTCAGTTGGACTGTTCTCAAAACCATGTGCAATCAGATAGGCATGTATCTTCTCATACCAAGCACGTGGTGCTTGCTTTAAACCATATAATGCCTTCTTTAACCTGCAAACCTAGTTTTCATGCCCTTTTTGCACAAAGCCACGGGGCTGAAAAACATACACTTCTTCATGCAAGTCACCATTCAAAAATGTTGTTTTAATGTCCAACTGATGTACATTCCAACCATGATGGGCTGCAAGTGCACAAATGCTCCGAACAGTAGTCATACGGCATGTAGGTGCAAAGGTCTCATCAAAATCAATGCCTCTTTCCTGTGCATAACCCTTTGCAACAAGTCTAGCCTTATACCTGTCAACTGTACCATCAGGTTTACGCTTCAGCTTGTATACCCACTTAGTGCCAATGGCCTTCTTGCCAGGAGGCAAGTCACATAAAGACCATGTACCATTCTTCATTATAGCATCATATTCAGATTGCATAGCAGCCATCCAATTTTCTGAATTTTGTGCCTCATCAAAAGAAACAGGCTCATTCTCATCACAGAGACTAGATGCAGCCATAGCATAGCAATCTGATGCAAAGGAGGCACTATGAGAGCCTGAACGAGTACGATATGATAAAGGTGCATCTAATTTGCTGTCACGCAAAGTCTGCACCAGCCATTTTGGCATAGTTTTTGCCTGCTCAATATCAGCTCTCTCATCAACAAGTGCATCATGTAAATCTGCATCAGAAATGGAATGATCTGCATCATCATATGAAACCTGCAAAGGCTGAGAAGTTGCCTCATTAGGAACAGCACTAGCCTGTCCACCTGTAAAAAGAGGCATCAAAGTATCATACATGTCTTTGGAGCTAACAGATGTCTCCTTAGTACATGAAAGCAATGGCTGAATAGCATCTTCCACAAAGACAACATCACGGCTAACCAGAATGTGTTTAGTCTGTGGATGATACAGACGATAGCCTTTACTTTCAAAACTGTACCCAACAAAAATACATTTTTACTGCCTTATCATCCAATTTTCTGCGATGTTGTTCAGGCACTAATGCATATGCCAAACAACCAAAAACACGCAGATGAGCAACAGATGGCTTGCGGTCATGCCAAGCCTCATATGGAGTGATAGACTGCAATGCTTTAGTGGGATACCTGTTCAGTACATATGCTGCACACATGATAGCCTCAAGCCAGAAACTATGTGGTAAAGCCTGACTTTTGACCATGCACCTCGCCATCTCCATGAGTGATCTGTTCTTTCGTTCAGCAACTCCATTCTGTTGAGGTGTATACGGCACTGTACACTGGTGTTTTATCCCACGTTCAGCCAAAATGCATTAAAATCTGAAGACATATATTCCCCCCCTCGATCAGAACGGAGGGTGCCCATTTTACATGCTGACAAATTTTCAGCCAAAACCAAAAACTGTTTGAAGATCAAGAACACTTCGGACTTTGCTTTGAGTGTATATACCCATGCATGCCTAAGAAAATTATCAATGAAAGTCACGAAGTAAAGGTAATTTCCAAAAGAGGGTGTCTGCATAGGACCACAGACATCACTATGTACAAGCTGCAAATTCTGCATAGCCCGAACTGAACCATCTTTTGGAAAGGAAGAACGCTGCATTTTGCCCAAAATACAGCCTTCACAAACATGTTTTCCAGGTGCCTCAAGTTTGGGCAAAGAGGACACCATTTCAAATTTCTGTAGGCGTAACAAACTAGCAAAATTCAGATGACCAAAGCGTGCATGCCAAAGCTTTGCATCTGACATAGCCTGAGAATCATGAACTGCACATGCCGAATCATTCACATATCTTTCATAGTCTATGAGCTTATACAGCCCACGACATAAAATGCCAGAAGCAATAATCACATCACCATTTGAGAGATCATGGATTGTACACCTGTCATCAACGAATTTCACAGGTTCTTTTTGATCCCTGGCACAAATAAAGCATCTGACAAAGTGAAAGAACTACCACCAGAAGTAGTCAGAATGATCTTACCAACTCCCATAACAGGATAAGAGGAGTAATTGGCGCATGTGACAGTATTCCCTGTACGGGCAGGCTCGAGTGAAGAGAAGAAACTGCGCTGCGAGGTAATATGTTTGGTCGCCCCACTGTCAAAGTACCAAACATCTGAGTCTACTGCAGACATGCACTGATCATGAGAAGATGGGTCAAAACTGCAGACAGTAGTAAACGCCCATTCTTCTTCCTACACAAGATTTGCAGACTCTGTTTTTGGTGTAGAGGCCTCTGCAACAACCATTCCAGCCTCTTTCTTCTTTGCCTCTTTAGCAGCCAGTTTTGGACAGTTCTTTATAATATGATCATTTCCTTTAGAGTACTTGCAGAACAATTTCTGCTTTTCTGATTTCTTCTCATCTTTATCCTGGTTCTTCGATTGTGCAGCATTTGCAGATTTCTGCTTACTAGTAGAAGAGCTCCATTTTCCTTTGCCCTTCTGACTAGCCAGGAAAGCTTGATCTGCAACACGCATAATGGACCTGTTCTGCCTAGATTGATCTTCCTGCAACAGAACAGAGACTAATTCCTCAAATGACAAGGCATTCGGATTTCCTTTCATCATCAACCGAAGAGTAGAGGCAAAACTCTGATATGAATTAGGAAGACCATTCAGAACGGTCTGCACAAGTGAGCTATCTGGTATAACCTCATCAGTAGAAATCAATTGTTCCTTCAGGTCTTTGATCTTTGTAAGAAAACTATCCATAGAATCACCTTCATTCATGTGCTCACTCTCCAACTGTTTTCGGAGGTAAGCAACATGAGCCTCATTCCTAGCCTGGTACAAAGTGGTAAGTGTATCCCAAGCATCCTTTGCTATTCTACAAGAGCGAATGTGAGGAATAATGGCACGTTTGACAGACAAAGCTATCAATGCATGTGCCTGGGCATCTCTGCCATCCCAACGAATCTGCTCTGCAGTAGGTGCAACAGAAACAGCAGCACGAACAGGCATCTGCGGAATATCATCTTCGACACCATCTTCATCAGCTCCAACACCTGTATTTGTAGTACCTGTCGTTACAGGTGTAACAGGACATCTTTCAACACCCTGCACAATGTTCCACAATCCTTTTGCAACCAGTACATGTCGCATCATATAAGCCCATAATGGGTAGTTGGTACCATCCAACTTATCCTCAACAGCCAACATACGGAATACATCACTGCTTTCAGCCATGGCCGCTGACTAAAATACCTTGATGCAGAAAATTGACTTTATCTCAAAAAGTTGAATGGAACTACCCAGACGAGTTCTGCTAGACCTGTAGCAGACTTCGAGACGCTTAAACTGGCAAACAGAAACTTGTATATACCTTTGGCACAAAATGACGAAATAGCCTACACAAGCACTGCGATAGTGCGTTTGGAGGCCGAAACGAGCTCAGATTGTGATTTCGGCACCACACAGCAAAGCTGTTTTGATCTCGGAAACACCCTGAGTATGCTCACCAAATTCCGTGCGAATCTGAGACTGCAAACGGAGGAGTGTCGACGGCACCCTAGAAGAAGCGACAACCTGCTCTGATACCAATTGTTGGAGTTAGAAGTCTGCGGAAGCACGCGAACAGCACAAGGAAGAAGAAGAAGCTTGGAACACAACACACAAGAATGAATGTATTACTAGAGAATGTACAAAGATAAGTAGCCAATTAGGGCAATAGGCGTATATACAAGCCGGGGGAAAAAAACCTCCTAAAGAGGGAAAAAAGTGCCCCGGCGGTCCTAGAGTGTTCACACACATCACTACCTAAATATATCAACAGGAGCTGTTGGAACAAACCAATCACAAATCGGTGATTACAAAGAGCTTGAAGCAAGCTTATTATCAGATTGAAGTGGAAGAAGACACTTGAGAAAGTGAAGAGATCTTAGAAGTGAAGTTTGTATACATATGTACAAATTCTTGTAATCTGAGTATAGATAATCCTTAGGATGATAAGGAGTAATGTAATAGACGTGGAATAAGTCTAAAACCATATGTATATAAGTCAATGATGTAAAGAAATACATGAGAAGATTCATTTGAAGACAAGTGTCATAGAGATAGATGTGAAGAGAGTTATCTTCAGAAAATAGCGACGAGCATTTCATAGATTTCTCTCAGTCTGATCATGTGGATCAAAAATCCTTTTGTAAACATCTAATCTGGAAGCTAATGAGAGAAGTATTTCTGAATATATGGGAAAATAATTTGAAGTTTGTGTAAAGTTTGATTTGTTCTTGATATAGAGAAGTTCTTAAGTCAAGAAAAATCAAACATTTGGAGATTAAAAGGTCTCCATCAAAGTCAAGACAGAGTACCGGACCACCTCCTCATATAAAGAATTATCAGAATACTTTATATTGGGCGAGTTCTTGTGCTCATTAGAATTTACTATGATTCTCGTTGTCTAATAGTTGGTGCTATTCAATGCGGGGCATTGACCTATATGAACAAACATGCAAGATGTTGATGACAAACATCGAATGTCATTACTATTGCTTGAGATTGAGTCCGAGTGAAAATTTGATGCCAAGCATCAAAGTTCACTAGAATTCTGATGCCAGGCATCCGGTTTGAGCATAGAGTCGATGCCAGGTATGGCTTCTCATAAGTTAACGATGTCAAGCATTGACTTGAAGTAAGTGAAATGGCTTTGGGGCGTTATCCATTTATTCATTTTAGTTTCTTAGAAAAGACCTTATTGATTTATTTGATGTCAAGCATGGGTACCATTCATGTATTTTGCACTGTGTATCAATCTTGGAATTGACACTCATCCTTTGTTTGTAGAAACCTCAAAAGAAGAGTGGTGAGGCCAATGAAGACTGTCTTGTTGCCTTCCTTGCTCATATTCAAAGGGCAAGGCATGAGGATTTCGAGGATGAGTCCTCCAGACTAAAGTGTTTTTCAAACCCCATAGACCCTGTAAGGCTAGTGTATTACAATGTACATTACGATGAGGTAAATAACACATGTACACTAGTACCTAGGATACATTATTCCTTTCCAATAGGAGATATCCTATATGGATTTTGAATGAGTGATTCTATCAATGATGATAGGCCATTCAAGCACACACAAATATGAAAGATGGTGACAGACTTTCTTGAGTTGACCATGTCACCACTCTGGAGGATTTTCATTTTTCATAGTAGGGACCAATCTTTCTTTGTATCAATAGCATTAAAGTCAAGGTGTCTTACATGGTACTTTCTTTGATTTTTTCCTCTATGTTGAGATTTCATGTCACATTGTACTTATAAGTTTAAATTCGTAGGCTAAAGACAAATGTTAATCACTCCCCAGGACATAGGCTCATTAGTGCTACCAAGTGCCTTACAGTTGAATACTATGATGAAGTAAAAGAAGGGTCAGGGAACATTGTAGTGAGAATAAAATTTCAAATGTACTTATGTTCCTTGTAGTTACAAAGAAATTTTGTCATGTGGCAGGGAACAAGGCATTGGTTAATCCTGATCAGAAGCCCAAAAGTTTATAATGAGGTTAATCCAATCATTCTCTAATGATGATGATTGGATCTGTTAAAAGGGGGACTTCCGCCACGTCCGCTTTTAATCTCTTTCGGGTTCTTGGGGATGGTAGGGGTCTGACAATGCAGAGGCCCTTTATCTGATTTTCCCAACTTAACTATCAAATTAAGCAGCATGCTACTATCCAGTATAACTTCTTCTACACCGTATTACTGTTCGTATTTCGGCTATTCCTTACAGCCTATTTAACGCACGATTTAATGATCACAGTCGTACAGACTTATTAACGTGAACATAACATTACTGTGTTAATAAAGATTTACTGTGAGTCAACAAAGACAGAGTGACAGTATTTAGAATATCTGTAATCTGCACCACGACGTCTCCACAAGGTCGCAAATCACCCAGACAGACAGTCTGGCGATCCTGTCTCCTCTACCATCGGAGAACACCGGAATGTCTCTTTATTAATAGGTAAAAGGGTTACATCACTTCGCTACGACCGTTCAGTACGTGCGGTATATGAAAAATATAAAATTACAATGTGCCGATCTGGTGGCCTAACACTGGCACGCACGGTGGACTCGAACCCGCAACGAAACTAAACTTAAGGCTCATCTACAATGCCTTGTATATACATAGTTCGGGCTAATTTTAAAGTTCTCGTGATTTTCTGTTTTAATGAATCCAACATTAGTTTTAATGTTTCTAGCTCCACCAACTGTGCGTCAATGCGTACTGAACTCACCGAAATAACTTGACTTATCAAAGCATCAATCTGCGACTGCAAAAAGGCTTCTTGCAAATAAAAATCATTGGCAAGGGTTGCATCTCATCTCAATCTCATATCAGCAATTTGACCATCTATTCTGGATAATCTGTCGGCTTGAACTCCCAGCTGTTTTTCTCTACGTTCCAACTCCTAAGCTTGATATTGAATTGTTTGATAATAAGCATCTTGTTCTTTCATAATTCTTGCTAATTCCTTCTTAAGTTGAATTGTCAGACTCGTCTGTGCTTTTAGGGCACAATTCACTTGAAAAAGATCGGCAGAGGCTGCCTGTATTTCTGCAGTAGTTTGCTTAGCCAAAGTAGCCATTTCTTGTCCTCTCTGCATGACCTCATCAAGCTCGGCGCGAGTTTCTTCTAAAAGGTTGTCGAGAGCAATCCGAGCATCCTCCTTATTCTGTACCAACTAATTGAATTGCTTGATTTCTTCATCATGAGTAGTTAAAAGAACATCCTTGGCTTTTAATTCAGCAAGAGCAGCATCTCGTTGGACAATCAAGGTGTCCTGCTCTACAATCCTTGTTTGAAGTTGTTGAACCTACACCTGCAAAGCATGGTTTTCGGCCTTAACTGCGTTTTGCTTCTCCTGTAACGGAGCGATATCGACTTCTAACAAGTCAACTTTCTCTTGTAGTTTCTAGCTAATATTGTCAGTTGCCAGCTTCATTTGGAATTGTTGAGAAAATTGGATCAAGAGACGATCCATTGATTCTACTTCATTAAACATTGGAGCCAGAAGAGTAAGAGTAGGAAGTGGCTTGGATGAAGAGGCTGATAATAGGTGAGGGGAAGGTGGTGGAGAGTAATTGGGATAAGACGATGAAGTAGCGGTGCGTTGGGAACAACAGACTCGACGGGGACAACGGGCTCAACAGGATTCATTGGGGAAGGAAGTGGGATAAAGGTAATCGAGAGCAAAAGTATACCAGTTGGATTTTGTTTTGTCGCCTCCGTTCTATCAATCACAGCTTCAACCAGGACAATAACTTCGTTAAGAACTTCTGCAATAATTTCCTTCACAACTTCTTAATTCTGCTGATGAGAATCCTCCCGAGAAGAAACTTCTTCAGAGTCTTCAGTGTGGGCACCTTGTTCCTGTTGCTTGATTGGAGAAGAAGGAACGAAAGAATCGACATGAATGGATGTAGCGGTGTCGTCGAAGACTTCTTCTTCATTGCCAGCGGTTGATCATTGCACCTGACTGCCAGAGGGGCTCACACATCTTCGTTTTCAGCAAAAAAGTTGCAACAAGTCTACATCATCATCTTCCTCATCTTCCAGCAAGTGCGTAGATTCTTCATGTAGTAAGAAGGGAGCGGTTGGAGGTGGTTGCACGGCTTGAAGCACCAGAAAAAGAAAAGTAAGGATATGGGGTAGACGAGAACGTGGAAGGTCACCCTTAGTACCTTGTTTGATCACCGTGACACATTCACAGTGAATGCGCCGGAAATAGAATGAAGCAAAATTAATAGACTCACTGGAAGCGATATCTAGCATGGAATAAAATGGACGGGCAATACCATAGGTACGTTTTTGGAGATTCAAAGTGGCTACTAAGAACTACAGAGCTGTGCACTCTAGTTCAGGTCTACATAAAATGGCATACTCATTAGATGAGTGCCGGGGAAACAACTCTGTCATGGTGGCTACAGGAAGAAGTGAACCATTCTCCAATCCTTCCATAGGGAAGCGGAAAGCTTCAACAAACGAAGCTAAAGTAATAACAACGCGGGATGGTAAATAGGCTATGAGCCAACACTGCTCTGTGGCAGGTGTAGAGGCGATGGCAGCAATGATTTGCGCATAGAATGGTTGACATTCCACTGAATGCCAGGGCAATTCAACAAAGTTCAATAAACTGTGAGTGCGCAAATACTCACTCACTTCTGGAGTGAGTCCTGCACGAAAAGTAGCGACATTCGCTAAAGCTTCCATGGCACGCACAAGTAAGCACAAAAATACAGACGTCAAGAAACGCACAATCACATAAACACAATAGCGATTAACAAGAAAAAAAACAAGATTAAGTAGTGACACAGGCAATGTTAGGCGGTCGAAAACCCTAATCATCGTGCGATATTGGAAAGATATCCGTCATAATTACGGCATGCATGCAAGAGAAGAAACAATAACACAGGGCGACGATTAATCATATTTAGATACCATAACGAGAAGATTACGGTCAGTGGTCAACCGAAATGCGGGGAAAGATATAAAACAAATGACACGCAAACAAGACAAGGTACACGTCATCGATTATCACCCGATTGCTGATATGGGCGAAGCTTAGATCCATTAATCACTTTTGGAAGGGGAACTCCGGTTAAGGTGGCCAACCTAAAAGTAGCGGGTCCCACTTGCTCAATAATTCGGTATGGACCGAACCACCGTAATTTAAATTTTCCAGCAGACCGATTTGCTTTAGCATTGTAGAATAACACAAGTTGCCCCACCGTAAACACAAGGGTCTTGAGGAAACGATCATGGGTACGAGCTTGACAAAGCTGAACTTCTTGAAGTACTAGAAAACTTTCCCAGCGTTGTTCATCCTATGATCTGAGTGTATCCAACCGAAATGGCAAGGATTCTTCCGGTAGCAATTTCTGAGCTAAGGCAACGTGTAGACTCGGCACTACAACTTCCATCGGTGCAATAGCTTCCAATCCATAAGCTAGTTTGAACGAGGTCATGCCAGTAGCTACCTTGTACGTAGTCCGGTAAGCCCACAAAACTGCAGGTACTAACTGGTCCCAACGTTCTGGACATTCCAAAAGCAATTTGCGGAGCATAGTCAACAAAGTCTTATTGGTACTCTCCGCCAAACCATTGGCACGGGGATAATAAGGCGAGCTGAATTTGTGGACAATCTGAAATGTCTCGGTCAATACTTGCATTAAGTGGTTAGCAAAGTGTGTACCTTGGTCTGTAATGATTTCCAGAGGCAACCCATAACGAGGAAAAACATCCTTCATCAGGCATTTAGCCACCGAAACTACTGTGGCTGATCGTAATGCCCAAGTCTCCACCCAGTGAGTGGCATAATCAGTACAAGTCAGGATATAGCGGCTGTTGGTGAGAGTAGCTGGGGGCATTATTGGACCAATAAAATCTAGACCCCACTTCTGAAAGGGTTCCAGAGGTAAGACAGGTTGAAGGGGAAAGAAGTGCCGCTGTAATTTTTATCTAGACCGTTGATAGATATCACACTGCTGCACAAACTGAGTCACATCTTTGTACATTGTAGGCCACCAAAGCCCACTTTGCAGAATTTTATGGTGAGTAAGATCAGCTGCGAAATGTCCACCCGAGGGTAATGAATGATCCATAGCAATAACCAATTTGGCTTCATGTGGTGGGATCCAGCGAAGAAAAACACCAGTATGATCCATGTAGTACAGTTGACCTACGATCAACCGGAATCTTCGACTGTAAACTGCAAATTTCCACCGTAGAGCAGGGGGAATATGAGGAGGAAGACAACCGTTGGTGAGAAAGGTTAGTAACGTATCATAGTATGTAGGGGTAACAAGAGGGACTGTAGATTCTTCAGTAGTTGGCTCAGTAACATAAATTGCCGGTGTAGTGTCATCAACCCCTACCGGAGGCTCACCGGAATCCAATCGAGATAGAAAATCTGCCAAGACATGTGCTTTGCCCGATCGATGAATAACGTCATAGTCAAACTCCTGTAATAATAAAACCCATCGAGCCAATCTCCCACCTAAATGTTGCTGCCGGACCAAATACACGAGTGCGGCATGATCCACGTGGAAGGTGAACTTTCGGCCCAACAAATAATGACGGAACTTCTTCACAGAGTACACCAACCCGAGACATTCTCTTTCGGTCACTGAATAGTTTCTTTCCGCAGGGGCTAATCGGCAACTGGCATAATATACAGGCCGAAACCATTTGTCAGTTTGCTGCATTAGATCGCTTCCAATGGCTATGTCTGATGCATCTACAAAGACATGGAACGGACGTTCCCAATCAAGGGGTTGCAAAATTGGGGCCTGCGTCAATAAAACTTTTAAATGATCAAATGCAGTTTGGCACTCTAGAGTCCATTCGTACTGCCGTGGAGTACTAGTCATAAGCTGATTAAGTGGTGTTGCTAAATGAGCTAACCACAGTAAATGTCTGCCATACCACCGGATTTGGCCCAGAAAGCGCATAACTTCTTTTGGTGTTGTGGGGATTGGTGCCTCCAACACGGCTGCTACTTTATCTGGATCGACTTGTATTCCTTGTTCAGAGATAATATGTCCGAGTAGTTTGCCACAAGAGACCGCAAAAACAGATTTTGTCGGATTCAAGCATAATCGGTATTCGCGGCATTTTTCAAAGCAACACCGTAAATGATACAGGTGCGCCGTAGTCTTTCCAAATAAGGAAAAGTTGTCCAAATATACTTGCATAAAAGTAGTCAAGTAGGGTGAAAAAACTTCTTGCATACATCGTTGAAATGTACTTGGCGCTGTGGAGGTGATTGCAATCCGGGTGGATCGGGTCCGGTCATGGCACACACAGGGTGTATGAAGCTAATGAATGTTGGATGGTTTAAGCACATGAAAGTGAAATTAATGTTGAGTATGGAGAAGAGAGACATGTTGAAATGATTATGGGAATGGGAATGTAGAAGTGCAAGTTAGACTTATGAACATGAATGATAAGAATGAAAGAGAACCATACATACGAATCAAATTTGGAAGGAAGAATGGTCCATTGAAGGAGCTTCTTAAACACTTCCTAATTCTAATCCATATGTATAGTCTTCTTTGGATGATATGTATGCATGACGTGAATAGATGGAATCCTTACACATAAACCAGTTTCGAAAGGAAGAATGGTCCAATATTGGAGCTTTTTATACACTTTCAGAAACTAACCAATATGTATGTGTATGTATGGATTATATGCATGCAAGTGAATTATGATGATAGAGTTTACTCACAAGCTCAAAGAAACATCCTCACTGGTTCAACGCAATACTGCGGAGCCTTCTCACACATAGAAGAAATAGAAGACATGTAAACATACTTAAGAGACTAAGAGAGAAGACAAGAGACAAGTGACAAGTGACATGAATTAAAAGGATTTGAATTAAGATACATCTATAAGATCGTCGCGGTACGTCAAGCTAGGCAGCCTACTGATCAAAGGTGGTTCCAACCCTCAAACCATGACAGTTCAACAGAATGTCACATGTAAGAAGGTGAGTTCCACTTCAGTGACCCTATGTATGTCTAGGCTTGTAACGTCTAACTAAAGAAGTATAAGACTCATTAAAACCAGCTCTAACTCACTCACACGCTCCACCGAGGGTGAGTCAAGATAGAGATGCTCGTTTCAAGAGCCTATCCTAGATTGGAGTTCTAACTTAAATTTGAAACTAGGTACTATACTCATACTAGCTCACCTTGGATCCTCACTCGCTCAACCGAGGGTGATCGTCTCAAGGAAAGCGTAAGATAGCATGAGCCTATGGATGCCTAACAATGATGCTCTAGGAGTTTGGAAGGGGGTTTATATAGTTTTTTGAATGAATTTGGGCCTTTGGATCTAGAGAAATCAACTCTCAACTCTAGGATCACTACTTTCGATTACAACCATTTGATTAATCAAATCAATGGCTTGGAATTGTTCTTTCTATCAAATCTAGTGTAAAGGAGTGAAATTTAGGCACCCTCATTCTCCACCATTGGATCTGGGGATGATCTGGACCGTCGGATCAGTGCTGACATCAATTCGGATAAGATAAGCCACTATTTTTGGAGAAACACTGCATTATTGATCTTTGATTGTAAAAAAAGTCTTCTTTTATGGAAAAACTCGTGGATCCTCCTTGTTTTAAGCATAAGTGCATCTCCACCCTTGAATATGAGCTCATCTTGATCGTACAACATGGCTCAATCAGCTTTCGCCATGTGGTGGCCCTTCAACCCTTCAATTTGCTTAAACTAGAAAACTACGGTGATCCTGAAAACTGGACTTTGTGCTCTTTGACCCTCCAAATAGGCTTTGATGAAGATGAAACTTTGTAGGACTATGTTTCCAAAGAATTCCTTCAGGAATATGCAAAAAAAACTTCCATCTGAATCTTCCTTGTACAAGTTTGTCTACATTTGGAAGCTTGCAAGGTTGCATTAAAGTCTCTAGGAAGCTCTGATAGCCTTGAAACTTTCTACAAATATGTAGCCACATATGTTCTTTATACATGCCAAACCATATGGCTAACATAAATTTCTATACAAGAATTTGTAGGGTCAAACTAGAAAAATTACATTTTTACAAAATGAACATAGCATATCAATGTGCTACAAAATCCATGTTCTGCTGAAATTTGGGCTATAGACTGCCTTTGGCGATTTTTACAAGTATATGAATTTTCATCTAATTTGGTGACAATGAAATTTTTGCCCTAATTTCCTAACTTTGACCAACTTTGACCGCTACCATGGACTTTCTTGATTTCTTTGAAACTTTGTATGTGAGCTTCCTTTGACATCCTTGATGCATCTTGGACTTCTCGGGGAATTCTTGCTACCTTCACCAAATATGTTTTTTGTAGGCCTTCATAAGTGAGAGAGGAGAGAAAATCTCGACGACATTCGCCCCCACTAAACCTGCGGTTCCTCCGGAAGCGCCACTCTAGTGTTGCTAAAAAACATAACTTTCAAGCATCATATTCTTTTAAAGGAAAATAGGCAACGGGAAGGAGAGATTGATGATATGCATGAATGAGAAGGCAACATGATATCAAGCAATATATGTATGGAAGGAAAAATTAAAAAAGGCAACATGAATATGCATAAATAAATAGGTAACATTTCTATAAATGAACATGCAACATTGTTATGAATGAGTAGGCAACGTGACATGAAGCAAAATTTGCATGAAAAAGAATTGAAACACGCAACATGAATATGCATGATCAAATAGGCAACATATATGCAAATGAACAAGCAACATTGACAACAAGAAAGAAAACAAACAAGCATCAATATGAAGTGGAAGTGGATGTATTGAGTCTTTTTAAGCATTAGTTCCTCTCATCTTGAAGAAAAATTTGTACCTTTTTCATAAAGCAATCTACCTTAAATACGATTATAAAGATTTAGGATTTTCAAGAGACACCTTTCATCTTTAGCTTATTTTAGATCAACTCCTTTCCTACATAAATATGAATATGCTCTTTCTCTAATAACATGCAAGGAAATCTAACTAAACTCCACTAATGCATAAATCTACCTATATAGCCCGTGATTTATTCTACTATGCCTCTTTATCCTCCTTTGGCTTGCTCTTTTTTTTTTGATGATGATTGGTAACTTTATGGTTACGATCACTTTTTTGGGGTGGAAGAAAGTGTAAACTTCTTGGTAACATGTAGCAACTCTTTTTTTCTTTTTTTTTTTATGACGGGGAAAAATTAAACCCCGATACAAGGTACAACAATTTTTTATGACGGAGAACAGTCGTTTAAACTCCGATACAAGCGCTGTGAGATGGACTAAGGATGTAGAAACATGCAATAACAGGAGCACATGCCCTATCTTTCCACAATCCTAGATTCAACCAATTTCTTAGTAGATAAGTTACTACTTAAGATACAATTTTACACAAGTAGAGAAATCATCATCTGCCTTTTTTTTTTGACTCAAGTGATGTGGATATGCAATGCAATGCAAAGATGAAAATCAAACATGCATGAAACAAGAATGAAAAAAAAAACAAAGCAACATGAACTTGAAAAATTAATGGTATTTTTATACGTTCTTTATATTTTTTTCCTTTATTTTTTTATTTTTTTATTTTTTATTTTTATAACATGGATACTCCTGTTTATGAATCGGCCTCATTGTTGTCATCTTCTTCAATGTCTTCATCCAAAATGTACTGAAAGTGTTTGAATGTCTTGAAGACTTCTGATTTGTCCTTGATTACATACAAAGTAATCCACCTGGTTGCATCATCAACAAACAACACATAATATCTGGATCCATTTATGCTATAGTCCCTTGAGGGTCCCCATACATCTGTATGAACCAATTCAAGCATATTTGAATACTTGTACCCTGATTTGTTATAAGAACTCTTATGTGCTTTACCTAATTGACAAGCTTCACACTTGTACACCATATGTTGCCCTTCAATGTTTGGCAATCCAAGCACCACCTGATTCTTTGACATCTCCTTTATAGCTCTCTCATTGAAATGACCTAGCCTTTTATGCCATAGGTCTAATTCAGATACCTTTTGACCTCCATAGGTAAACAATGCATGTCCCACATTACCTTGGACCTTGAGAGTGAACAATCTTCCTTCCTTTTTACCTGCAATTATGGTTCTATATCCCTGATTTGGATCTTGTACATAGACACCATCATTTGTGAATCTTACCTCATATCCTTTCTCCACAATTTGCCCTACACTTATCAAATTTTTAGGAATAGTAGGAACATTAAGTACCTTGCTTAGAAGTGTACTTCCACTCTTTGTCTTCACTGATCCAATGCTCTCCACTTTATGTTTGGTATTGTCACCTGTTTGAACTGTATGTCCATTCACCCTTGCTTCCATATCAGTCATCAAGGATAGATTCCCACTCAGATGGTTACTACACCCTGAGTCAATATAAAACACTCTTTGATCTTCTCCCATTGATTCATGAGTTGCATTCAAGATAAGAGTCATGTCATCCTTCTGATCTGATGCATAATTGTAATAGTTATTGTTGTAGGACTGAGATTGGAAGTTTCTTCCACCTCCTCTACCATATGATGTCCTACCTCCTCTTCCTCTGTAATTGCCTCTTTGGTTTCTGCCTCCTCTACCTCTTTGACTATAATTCTGATTATTGCTTCCACCATTTTGATTATTATACCAACAATCATTTGCCAAATGATTTGTTCTGCCACAAATCCAACAAGCTTTAGCATTATCTTTGTTCTTACCTCCTCTTCCTTTACCTCTGAAATTTGTCTTCCCTTTTGTGAAGTTAGCTTGATTTGAATTCCCTTCATCATCATTTGATTGCTTTCCCTTGCCATTCTTTTTCTTGTCCTTGGAGTACATGGCTTGACTTGTACTTCTATCATTGTCTCCTTTAAGATCCTGCTCAAAGGTTAGCATGTGTCCTAGCAATTGATTAAGATCAGGAGTAAAGTGATCAAGTGACAATTCTATGGACAAGATAAAAGGCTTCCACTTCTCATCACCTCTTAAACCTGTAAGTATTTGTCTTACCAACTTTTCCTCTTCAATGTCTTCATCCACTGCTCCCAAGCTATCTGCAATATCTTTCATCCTTGCCACATAATCTGAAATTGATTGTGAGCTCTTCTTCTTGAAAGTTGTGAACTCAGCCCATAGTGAGGACTTCCTTGAATTAGTTGTATTTTGGAAATGCTCTTCCAAGGCATTCCAAACATCTGTGGCACTTTCCAAACCTCTGATGTGAGGTAAAAGGTAATCATTTACAGACATGTAGATGATACTCCTTGCTTGAGCATCCTTTCTCATCCAAGTCTTCAACATTGCAAGTTCTTCTCTAGTAGGAATACTTGGATCTGCAAACTCTGGTTTTTCTTCATCTCCTGTAATAAATGATATAAGATCTTTGCTCATGAGGTGTGCTTCCATCCTCATGGACCATGCTGGATAGTTCTCCCTATCTAGCTTATCAATCTGCAAGCTTTCTCCCATCTTGTGTCCACCTGTGTATTAAAATCTTCAAGCTTTACAAACAATGTATGTACCTTTACTTCGAATTGAACTCCTTTTGCCTTTCTTGATGTCAAATAATCTTCTCCTCAAGCTTTGACTCCAAGCTTTCACTTCTTAGTCCTTCAAGTGTTGAATTTCTTGAATCTGCAGCAGTCGGGATCCTCCTTTCTTCAATTTGATGTCTCCTGCTCTGATACCACTGATGGAGAGTGTTAATCTCCAAAAGAACAACTTATTCTTGTGATTAGAGCACCTCTATACCAAGAATAAGTCAAAACCTTCCACTCTTTAGAGGATCAACTTCTAATTATCAAAAGATGAACAAATCTGTGAAGAAGATGATACACAGAAAAGTCTGCTGCACTATTTCTTCACATTGACCTATCAAACATGTAAAGTTTTTTATGAAACTTTGTATGAATCATCTATTAGAGATTGCGCATCTCCTCCAAGTTGAATTACTTCAAAAGATTAAGTATAACTTGAGAAATCAACTTCTCAAGTTACCTATGTCAGAAACTGTCATCCAAAACAGTCGACTTTACACCTGTAACTTTTAGGACTTGGTTCTCCTTGAATAGAACCCGTTTTACAAAATGCTTCTAGACATGAGTAGCTTATCTTCCAACTTAAAGATCAAGCCCTCACTCATGCAAAACTTTAAACTGTACTAGGAGAAATGATCAAAACATTGACTTCAAAATATGCGCCTGTTTTAGGAACCAGTGAACACACTTCACATATGAATGTTCCTACACTTAATTCACTCAGCCTGATTACAATTGGAAGCTAAAACTTTGCACAGAGGTCAAGCAACTTCCAACTTAGACTTGTACAAAAGCATTTCACAATTGACCTACTGTAGAAGGAGAACACGCAGAAACATCGGGCGCAAAAACTTTTCATTTACTCAGAAGAAAATACAGTTAGTGATGAGAGCTAACACAACTAACTTTTCCTCTATCACATGACTTCTAACTTCCTCATTCTTGACTTCTAACTATTGTCACATATGCTCTCATATTTGCCCCGACTTTTCTCAAAGTATTTATAGATAATTTGTACAAGATTCTTACTGAAACAAATATCTAAGTCACCTATGACTATACTAATGTACATATGTGTACACTTCTCTTGTCCTCTGAATGTAATCTTCTTCCACACTTTAGGAATTGATTCTTCCTTCATCATTTAATCTTCCAAGCCTTCAATTGGTGATTGGTATGCACCAACATTTTCTACATGTTGTGGTTATAGGCTCAAATTCATATTAAAGATACTAATCATCAATGACTTGGAATAGTGAAAGGTAAGGTACATTCTACATTCAGATGTTGTTTGTTTCTTTAAATTGTGCTCATTTTATTCATTGAAATATTACATGTTATATTGTCATATGGAGAATTTTGATGTATCGATTTTTATCAGTCAAGATTCTAGTACAGTAGTGATGGAAAATTCCCACTATAGATCTAATAGTAATTTCTTAAAAAGTACATGTCATATTAGTGGTTCTATGCATGTTGACTCGTTGGAATAATACTCACTTGCTTTTCTTCAAAAAACTTTTGCAAGAGTTTGACTATTAGAAATGTTTTCATGAAATTACAACACAACATTGCAAGTGAAAATTGGAGGTTATCAGCAAGTCCTTTGCATCATGATCAATGTCATGCACAAAAAGTGTTTTAGGGTTCAACTTGGAACTCAAGTTACATAAGAGGCATCATTGATTATTTTATACTAACAAGTTTTTGTGGTATATCCTATCCATGCTCAAGGTACATAATGACCACCTTGGATGAAGCTCCATCAGAGAGGATGAAGTGGTCTACATGCAACAGAGGTCACCATACAATCATAGAGTGGCTCAATATGACAGAGTGAAGTCGATTAAGAATATCAAAATAGTTCATACCCTCATCCATAGAATCATTCTTGTGAGCATGATGAAGATCAACTGCCACAGATGTGACCATTCATAAAAAGATTCTAAGGACATGCACAAAGGGGAATAATAGATCCACTAATCATTGGTGATGAACCATTTGAACTCAATCTACCTCCAAATGGAACGTGGCTGATGAAACATGCATGAAGTAACCATTCCAAGTCATCCAAAAAAGAGAGCTTCAAGGAATCATCATGAAACATATGATATTCCAACATCATATCAAGTAGAGGCTATAAAGTCACTACTATAAGGTCAAAGAACACTACCCACATATGAGAAAAGAAACATATGCCATAAATTGTGTCACAATGTCAATCAAGGCATAGATGTAAAATGAATAAGAACTACCAACCACATCATAGATCATATGTAGCACAACCTAAAGTTTCTCCTAATGCAAAAGCAACAAAAAAGTGAGCAAATGTTATCGATCCTTAGTGATTCAAAGTTAATGCACTAGGCTTTGGATATAATCAATAGCACTTCAAGCCATCCAAGAGGAAGGAGATGCATTCCTTACTTCTATTTTGAAAGATATTGACTTGTGTGTAGCTCATGTGAAGGTGATGACCATACAACCAAAGAAACTAGATGGGACCATACATGATTATGTAATCATTCTTGTTGATGAGATACATTTTGTAAAATCACATTTCCATTATGATAATCTACTTTTCATAATCTTTCTTACACATGCTCAAGTCCACATTGATCTATATCATATGTTCATAATTGTATCAACTTGCGTAAAGAGTGTATGTGTGCAAAACAAATCTCTTAGAATCAAAACTAGTATTTGCATTGTTCAACTAGGTTGTGCATATAATAAGGTCCATGAACCTAAAATTTGAAAGAAGGGAGTTGTATTGTCACTAACCACATCATATTCAAATGTCCTAGGAAGAAGATACAAGCTGGGTTTAAGACTTCCACGATCACCATTCCACATCAAAAGATCATCATCTGAGTGAGAAAAGGAGTAATATCCATCATGAGAATCATGCCCTTGATTCTTTAGCTAGATATACGACAATCCCTTTCTAGTACCATCATGGATATCCATCATCATCGTGTTCCAATACAACATATAAAGAACTCTAAGAAGACCAATAACTATGAAGATTCAATTTCCAAAAAATATCATAGTTACATAGCTACTTCGCATGGAACTTATCGCTTTGAGAGGGAGATGATGTCATAAACACAAAGGAAACCATTGTAAAACCATAAATTCTATGAAAATATTTATATCTCATGAATGGTTTAGAATTTGGAGAAATGGATGCTACCATCATGTCCAAAACATGCAAAAACCCTAAGATTGACTGTTTATTTGTCCAATTCTGACATCTAGAGCCTTGGAAACCTCAAAAAGCACCAGAAAAGGGGCAGCCACAGAAGCGCGGGATTGGCCTCTGCAAAAGTTTTGCAGAGGCCAATCCCGCGCTTCTGTGGCTGCCCCTTTTCTGGTGCTTTTTGAGGTTTCCAAGGCTCTAGATGTCAGAATTGGACAAATAAACAGTCAATCTTAGGGTTTTTGCATGTTCTCGACATGATGGTAGCATCCATTTCTCCAAATTCTAAACCATTCATGAGATATAAACCTTTTTTGGTGCTTTGAGGTCATGCAAAGTCATCAAATGGTGGAAATAAGTATTAATTCTTGCAAATTTTAGGAAAATTATGCAACCCAAGAACTAGATAGGAGCATATATGACTATGTGATCATTCTTCTTGAAGAGATGTTTTGTAATTAGAATTATCTCATTGGTAATATATTTTTTCATAACCTTTCTTACACATGCTCAACTCCACATTGATCTATATCATATGTTCACAATCATATGCACTCAAGTGAACATGCTATGTGTGCAGAGCAAATCATTTATGGTTATAAAGTCATTTTTCCATTGGTAAATTGAGTTGAGCACATAATGAGTTTCATGGACATTCAATTTGTAATAATAAAGTTTCATATCCACTAGAAATAAACTTGCATGGCCTCAAAAGCACAAAAAAAGTTCATCCATATAAACACACAATAGGCCTCTACAAAACTTTTGCGAAGACATATCCCATGTTTCTATGGCTCCTCTTTTTTGATACTTTTGATGCCATGCAAGGTTATTTTTAGTGGATATGAAACTTTATTATTTAGATTTTTAGAGTCGTGGAACTTATTTCTAACAAGTCACTTACTCTATAGTGATCCATGCATATACAACTTCTACAATGGGAGCCAATATAAACAAACATAGTCACATGAGATAAAATAGTTTGCAAAGTATAATTTAGGATAATATCCTCATGTGTAGCATTCTTGTTGTGCCTCTATACCCCACATAAGGCAGAAATCCCCCTTTGAACTCCTCCCATTAAGGTTCTATGGGGAAATTCCATGGCACCAGAGGGCCTTTATTTTCAGCTTGAATGGCATTCAAATTGGCAAAACTTTTATGCCCCACTTACTTCATGGCATCAATCACAAAGACCATTTATTACCATAAATTTTCACATATGAAACTCATATAACTTATAAGTTAAGGTTCCATGGATGTTTGTACTCTCAAAGTGGTTTCTCCTCATAATGGGGGCCTTATAACTTAGAGAACCATGGATCATTTGTGGTACTTGAGGAGTAAGTATTGAGTATATCTAACATGAATGGCATTTTTTAGTTATATCCTTTGTATTTCAAACTTCATAAATGATCATCTATTGAGAAAATTAACCAATAAAATATCAATTATTGTGAACTTGAACGTACTCTATATAAAAGCAAAAATTGAATAATCACCAAGAGAAATTATAAATGCAGAGTTGTAGACTACAAAAATGTGAGAGTAAACATGTTTTCATTACAAATATCAAATCTTACAAAATTTACAAATCATTGGTATCAATGATTGTACAACTTGAAGTGCTTGCAAATGCAAGAACACATCACAAAATTTGTGATGCTCATCCATGATGTAAAGTATTTCTAGAACAATTCTAGATCAAGAGGATTTTTAGATATCTGAGTAGGAGAGAAGGGATCAGAGAAGAAGGTATATACAATATCTAACATGAATCAATTGTCCTACTTTTTACAAGGTTCTTGAAAGTGAAAAAACTATGAGATACAATGACTGGGGCCCAAGAAGTGACATTATCAGGTTGCAAAAGAACTATGAGAATGAGAGTTTTGTTCCATCTTTTCTCCAATCTACAGGGACTTTCATTTTGTATTCCATTCTTCTGCCCACCTGTAATCAATTTGCAAGAAATTGAAGTCATTAAAGTAAAATAAACAATAATGAAAAGATTACTTTAACAAAAGCCCGAAACATTTCTCACCTTATGTCATCGAATTTTGAATTTGGATTGAGTTAGTCCTTCAAATCCCATAATCATCAAGTGTTCTCTCAGATTAGCCAAGGCCCAATGATTATTCACTAAAATAGTTTTTGTTTCATTATTGGGCAATCTAAGCTTTATTTCAAATGACTGTAAAGATCCCTCTGAACTTTGAAATGGTATCCATTTGCCAAGTTTGCACATCCAATGATCATAGTAGAATCTGATGTATAATGAAGTACGTTGTTTCAAATATCAAAATCCTATACCTGTTCCACCTATTTTATAAAGATATTTATCACCTTTTGCAATTCCTTCTATCAAACCCCAATCTTCACCAAGAAGACTTTCGACTTGCTCATATGTGATATCTTTACACATGAACATGGTGGAAGTCTCTTGGAATGAGAATCCTTGGAATAAATATACAAAAAAATGAATGGGAAAAGACCAGTGCAAACCTACAGACCTAGACACTTTTGTGAATTTCAAAGAGTTATGTATATCCATTACCATCTTTTGCTTCAAAGATGATACGGACCATATACCAGGTTTTGGCCACTCCAAGCTAAGAAGAGAATGTACTTCAATTCTCTCTAACCTTCCAAAACCATTCATTGTAGAGGGTACAACATATCTATGTGTGTAAAACAAAACTCTAACATGGTAAAGTTGAGCAGGAGATATTTTTGGAAAGACTAGTGCACCAACATCTGCATGCAATGCCTGGAAAGTACCTGTAAGACTATGAAGTGGTTGATCTTCCAGCAAAGTAGAGGGAAATATATCTGAAACAAACAAAAACATATCTAAATAGTTCAGAAATATATCCGACACAAGAAAACATAAAATATTGTAGAGTAATACTTACAATTCACAGGATATCTCATTCTACTAGAGTTTTCAAGTTTCATAGTTTCCATTGTAAAAACATGTTGTACAATAGCAACCATCCCATTGTCTCTGTGCTTCTTGAAGCCAAGTAACTTTCCCTTCCAATGAAGATCTAAGTTTCCACGATCTCTAACTCGATGAGGCCCAACTCTAGAGGGTTGCATGTACACCCATGCACCTTTGGAGTACTCATGTGATAGCCACTGTCCATCTGTGGCCTTGATATTGTGACATCTTACTCTGAGGATTTCATCTTTCAGTTGCCTAGACGCTTTAGCTATTGCCATTGAAGCTAAAAGTCTTCAAGCTACAATAGTAATTCGAGATAGGAGATGCAGGTAGATTGAAGTGTAGAAAGAGGAGCTTCAATGGTGTGCTACAGAGTGAAACTAGTGGGAAAAGATGACTTTTTGGGACCTAGGTATGAAAATGTGAGGTTTAGGAGGGAAATAACTTTTTTTTGAGTATTTTTGAAAAAACCCATTTTTTTGAGCTCAAAACATGCACGGATTTTGAATTTGGGGTCAAAAAGAGTACTTTTGACCCTAAAAAGTAATGGGGGGTCCATTTTCAGGTGTTATGATGAGTTTTTTAACTTTTTAGCAATTTTGAATTTTTGGGCCCAACAAAGTTACGAGATTCCTTCTCTCTCTAGAGGTAGCTCATTAAATAAGGGAGAAATATGTCCCCTCTTCCCCCTTCAGCCTAGTATTTTATAGGGCATAGACTGTGGCCACCACCCTCTTCTGATTGGTCCATCACTAATCACTCCTTATTCTAAAAGGCCCATTCAGGGTTCATTTTTTCCCCTAATGTTCTTGACAATCTCGAACAATTGCATTTTACTTGATACATATTTTTTATCACTAACTTTCTATTGTAGGTGAGGATACGAAAAGAATCCTTATTTGTTATCGCTTCTCAGTTAACAATGCAAAGTACCTAACTGTATACGTATTGCATTGTGCAGTCACCAAATGGGGTTCCTTTATATTTTAGCTCGAATAGGAAAGTATGTGTTTTTATCATACACATCAAACATGGGTGCATTTTCCTTCAATGTGTAACCATAAATCTAATGCCTAGTACGTGATATCAATTCCTAGCACAAAGGGAACTAAATTACAGCAGAAATTAAGTGTGCATACAGGCATGTGTTCAAGCAAACTAGACATATCTCTATCAAAACCATCTTCATGATTCATAGGCGCAATGTTGTATACATTCGTATGAACAAGGAAACAAAATTTTATTTGAAACAAAGTGTTGTGTACCTTTACAGAAAACTCACAGACTTAACAGTCAAATGTTTCCATCCAAACTCCATTTTTTTGAGATCTCATGACTACCACTTGCCCACTCGGTGTGCGCCTCCATCCTTATCTGTTCAATCGTATCTGCACCCCTTTGCATTAGCCTTCCAATTGTTTCATATACAACAGTTCCGAGGATTGAGCATTGTGCCTGAAGCATCAACTTCAACTTTAGCTTCCGCAAATTTTGAATAATCGCCAGAGCCATTGTCTACCAAAGCTAGCTTTGAAGAAAGTATGAGAATTAAATCGGGCTCTTTACAAGTCTTTCTCATAGTTCCATAAAACTCTTCCCATACTCTGAAGACTGTATTCTCCATTAAACAAATCTACCTCATTGAACTCAGAAAGTGTTTCATAAGACAGTAGCGCATTCAATGCAGAGTCCTTAAGAAATTTGTATGCAAGAAACCTCAAAATGTTTATCCTTCCCATCCATGCACACGGTCCTGCAGAATAGAATGACCATGGTCTACTCCTCCTTTCGCAACTTTTTGCCTCCGGAACCCACTAGTGCATCATGTCCGAATCTGTGTGGATTTCATGGACCTCCTACTTCTGGCAGTGGTTCCTTAATCACCTTTCTCTATGATTTTTCTTCAAATCTGGACCAGCAAAGGTTCCTTTTCTTCTATCTTACCTCTCTGTTTCATCCTCATTCGGTGGCTGCATCTCAAGGAAGCCAAACGAAGACGGGTGCTACAGCTCAAGTGGCCAACTTCATTCAAGCTCTCCCACGAAGATCTCCCACGAAGAGGAGGTAGAAGAAGTATCTGTGGATTATGATAGGGTACCCTCCATCAGATCCATAAGAGCCAGTATAACACACGCTGTCTAAAAAAAACCCCCTCGCACTTTCTTCTCAGCATTACTTAAGTAGCAGCCATCTCGGATACGTGCCTGTCTCCTCTCAGATCGTGAAGTCCCTTCTGCCGCCCTATTCCAGATTATAGTCGATGTCACACTGTGAGCACACATACCAAAAACAGCCGTTCGTTCCTCCTTTTTGCCTTCTAAAATATCTTTAGATATGCTCCATACAACTAGTACGGTAATCCTAATATGCATACATCACCAAAAAACAAGGGTAAGGGCGCGATTATATTCCGAAAGGCCCTTCTTCGCAATTTTGGCATGTCTCCTTTGACTTGAAAATTGTATTGGTTATCGCATTCAAGTGGTTTGTAGGGTTGGACTTCAATTCTTGACCACATCCACCCCCTCTGAACCTGTGCATCCTCCGGATGCACCACCATCAATCTCGGTATCTGCAATTCATTGTGAAAACTCAAGTGCATGGGTTAAAACAAATGTGCCTATGCACGGCCATGTAATGAGCCCTACATATGCATACTCTAAGTGCATAAAAAACAGCATGGTGCAAATAGGGGAGGTATTAGGAATTCGGTGTTGAGGATTTACACTCAATTTTCATCATGGATATACAATTCAATACAAGTGCAATCACTCGTGCAACTATGGGTTTTAAACAAAACATTACTCGTGCTCTTTACATTTCATTTATGCATGTGTTAGGTGCATGAAGGGAAACAAAAATGGTGCAAAAAATCAAGGTTTTATGGTATCTAAGCAACGCTCACATCACTCACAACTCCACTCTCTTACAAATGCAATCACTCTCCCTTACTCAGAACTATTCTCTCTTATCACTCAAAACTTGCTTTATTATTTTTCAATGATATTTACCTATCTAATTGTGCAGATGGACGTGCTTCTA
This sequence comes from Ceratopteris richardii, assembly GCA_020310875.1. Lineage (NCBI taxonomy): Eukaryota > Viridiplantae > Streptophyta > Polypodiopsida > Polypodiales > Pteridaceae > Ceratopteris > Ceratopteris richardii. The sequence goes on from CM035436.1 coordinate 102,255,113, forward strand.
CGGAATTTCAAAGACGTGGTTTCTATATATTTTTACATGCGTATTTGGCATGCAATGCATCTCAAAGATGGTGCAAAGAAAAGATCAGGGTTAAAGCACGATAGCTAATGAAAAAGATTTTCACGACTTTGTTCTTTAGTCATCATATCCGTTGGCTTTGCTTGATCATTCCTGCACTCATAGAAACTAAACAAATCATGAGAAACATCACATCAAAATGACTTTATATACATACGCAGTCCATGAAAGAACTTCAAAAACCATTTGCAATAAAACATAAGCATGCAACTCGAAAGTGGTTGCCTCTATACAATCTCTCGAAACTCTAGATCTTCGATCAGCTCCATATCAACACCTGTTCTCAAAACTACATAAGAGAAATTAGTAGCATCACATTCAACAATCACATGAAAAAACTTCATTCATTTGAACATTAAAAATAGCTATTTGAATTATTTTGACTTCAAACCACTCATCCAACATGCATTCATTACCATAGGTGCTGCAATAGAACGAAGGATTACGACCACCACATGCTAGAGAGATGACTCTCCTCCCAACCTTATGCCTGTATATATAGCTGCTTGAACTAATGAGGACCACAAATGTAACTAGAGTCCACAAGTGCATGTGCAATCTCCTCCACTCCTTTCATATCCACCACTAGAGTCTATTAGTGGCTGGAGTGATCTCGACCACTACTTTAGTACCTTCCACTAGAGTCCACTAGTGGTTGTTGTACTCACCTCTTGAGTTAAGTCCACTGGACTCAAGTTAACTCACGTTAACTTGAGTTAGAAGGCTCTAGAGCTCTTTGGGCAAAACTCTCTTCCCATGCTCCCCATGGGAGTTGAACCCAAGACCTCTTCCTTCACAACCATGAGACTTAACCACTAGGCTAAGTGGATTACTTGAATATGAGAGCACATGACTTATGCTTGAGTCTACTCTTGAGATCTTTGGTCCTACAGACGAGTGACCAAACGGTATCCGATTTCAGATCTGTCTGAAGCCATCGGATCCCTAGATCATAGACTTACTTTATTACATTCTTCCCCCCTTGGGAAAGATTTTCGTCCTCGAAAATAAAGCTATATATATAACTGTAGGCAACCCCCGAGCCTCATGTTCTAAAACTGGAAGAACATGGTCATGTTCTAGAATTGGAAGAACATGTCTCATCTCTGTGGTGGCATCCTTGCCGAAATGATTCAAAACACTATCTGGTTTTGTACTTTGATGAACGGGACAAAGTACAAACTAGTGAAGAATAATGAGGGTGGATCTAATGACATCCCTGGCTAATTCACAGTTTCTGGATGTGCGATCTAGGCACAAACATGTGAACTAGGGGGATTCAAATTACTGGTCCATTTCTAGGCATAACTGGTGCATGGGCTTATTAATGAAGGTGGGATTCTTATCCCTCGCAAGACTTTGAGAATTGGTGATTCACTTGAATTTGTTTGTGGAGAACTTGAAGTTTGATTGTCCCATACATCTAACTATAGATGTTTATACAATGGTTTACTTTGATCTAACAGTTACCTGATTTTTACACTCGACTAGAGGACTACTTTGTCCTTATGAGTTGAAAAAATCCTATGTAATCTGTAAGAGAAAGTTTACCATTTTGGTGGAATCAACCATACTAACTTCACCAATTCAAATTCAAAATGAAAATTGTCCAATTTAGGACACTTTTCTCAAAGACTTGTAACTGAAAGTTCTTGGGAATTGTCAATCCAATGAGCAATTCCTAACTTCTTTATTCTAGAGTATGCTGGACTCTAGGAAATCATTTATGCTATAACTTGAAGCAAACTCAAATGAATAAGTCCGGTTAGACTTATCGTCTAATGAAGATTGAAAAGATTCTTGTACATAACATCTATCTAGGATGTTCAAGTTAGTTATCTAATTCTAACCGGCTATCCCTGGTCTTGTGCAAAAGGAATCAGATACCATATCTGAGTCAATTCCAAAAGATTTGGAAAGCGGAAAGAGATAACTAAGACTTTGTACAAACTTCGCACATACATAAACTTGCTATGAGTCAAAGTCTAGTTGACTCAGGACTTTAACTTCTCAACGATCTATTTCAATAAGATATTGAAGCATTGACTTTATCTTTAAGAGAAATAAGCTAGCTTCTCAAAAGATTCAAAGCAAATAAAAAACATCATCCAACCACAAGATACTCGTGTGGAAAACAACATCAGTGTGTCGACCCACTGAGGTTATGAGTTGTGTAATCAAATAATGCTTCAGTTGAGACTAAGTTCAGGTCACATTCAATCTTTTTGACTCCGTGAATGCAATTCTTGTGCATTTCTTTGAGTCTAAAAGAGTGAATTTTATCAAGTTATACTAGAAACTTGGTGCTTGACTTAGTCAATTAAATCCTTGGTTGAAAAGATCAACTCAAAGTCAAAGTTCAACTTTTCCAAAAATTTATCAAATATTTATGATTGACAACACTTAAGCTTGAAGTGTTCTATGAAGATCTTGGAAGTTACTTACTTCATATCTTCAGTTTCCTTAATCTTGAAGTTACCTTGAAGTATCGTAAGATACTACTTTCATCCTTTACGAATTAAACTTTTCTTGAAGTCTTAATTCCCTTGAGGATGAAACCTAATTTCAAAATCTAAACTAGGACTAAAAGATAATCATCATCCCACGGTCCGATGTCCCATTCCATCTTTCCTACATCAATCTGAGTATAAAATCTGGTGTCCCATTCCACCCTATTTTATATTCACATTAATGTGTGGGTGATTCTTATCCTAAAGTCTAAACATCTCTTGATAGAGTACCTTATTTCTTCAATTCTTTTACAAGAATTGGAAGTTTCAGGCATTACCTCTAACTAGATTTTCCTAGGTTTTGATTCCTTCGCATGATCACCTCATAATCATGTGCTTTGCCTTTGGAAACTTGAAAACCTTTTTGACAGAATATCAATCAGAATTCCAAGTTCTTGAATTTCTCAAATTCAAGTTCAATTGGTTATTCTTGACCAATTTTGTAGCGACAAGAGCTTTTAACTTCTTGTCTTTAGATTCCTTCTGTACTAATGCTTTTAGGTACCTATCCCGGCCGGGGCTGTTTACAGGAATCTCTCTACTGCTTAAGTCTAAGCATCCGCTCATGCTTTCTGGATGTGTACCAAAATCCCTTTAAGGATAGGTAAACACTTATGTTTTACCTTCCACAGACTTAATTACCATTTTCACGGTTGCAGACTACATACTTGGAATTACTTCACTCTGTTCAGACTTAGAACAGCTTACTCTTTTTCACAGTTTTCCATCGAATAAATGGAACTTGAGTGAATAATTCCCAAAAGGAATTTTATTGCCAATACTTGGGCAATCTACAAAGTAGTTCTAATCGCACATTACTTGGACAAGCATGGCCAAGATTGATCAAGTCTGGTTGCTCCTTGCGATAAAAATAAAGACTTATAGTCTTTATCTTTAAGATCTCTTTAAACTATCTTTAAGCTTCTTTGCTTACCTGCAGGATTTTTAGAGATCTTTCCCTTAACTTAAGTCCAAGCATTTTCTAATGCTTTTCAGATTCCAAAGCTAAGAATCTTTGATATACCTTAAGGTTATATCACAAATAGGACTTGAAATACCACTTCTAGTGGTTTGGGATGTCCGGGAACTACTTACGTATTGTTTAAAGAGTATGAAGAATTTCATTCTCAATACTTGAAAAAATGCCATTTCTTCAAAGACTTGAGATTCCTTCTAAGGAATAACTTGAGCAAATGATTCATCTTGGAATCTTTTGCAATATTAAAAGAACATTTGAAAGAAATTCTTTCAAATAATATCTAAAAATTTACTGATTCAATTGTATTCATTTCTTGAGTATCAAACTAGAGACAAAATATCACCTTTTGGAGATGGTTTCCCATGCCACTATGAAAGTTTAAGTTAAACTTTCATTTATGTGATATCTACTTCTATTCTTGAGTTTGATACAAAACTCATTATTATTGGTCAATCTTCAGATGTTACTAGAGTTCTTTAAACATATTTCACCAATCAAAATTATGTTTAAAGTCCAAGCATCTATTGATGATTGATCCAATAGTAATGTTACTGTGAACACAACTTTGAACTTTATAACTTGTTTAGGAAAAGTTCATGGATTGAAAATCCATTTCTTGGAACTTTCTATTCCTAAAGGAAAAGTTCACACTTGCTGCAAGTCCTTAGGGACTTATATTATTTCCTAAAGATTGCTTAGCTAGTTGCATCATTTACCAGAGATGCAACTATGGAACTTAACATCCTTTTATTGATATCAAGGATCAATTGATGTTGAGGTTTAACTTTTGATTTCCAGCACTCCTTGGGATGAAATCAAATGAAAATTTATAAAAGATTGGTACCTTTATATCTTGGCAAAACATTTATATCCTAAAGAGGTTTTGCCTGCATCATTCCTTGGACCTATCATATAATATGAATTTATGAGTATTTTGGGAAGAGTTCATGAATCATTTAAGATCCTCTACTTGGAACATCTACCTTCCCAAAAATAAATTCATCTTAAACATGGTAGGAGAATGATCTCACATGAAATAGAAGGCTTGACTATTTCTTATCTCAATTCCAAAAAGTTACTTACCGAGGTTTCATCATGAGATACAAATCTTGAAACCACAAAGAAAACTTCTTTAAACTTTCGAAATCTTCTAAGTAGAAGAGTACTCAAGGAACTTGGAAATATAGTTGACGTTTTCATCCAACCTTGGGATGCTTGAGAAGTTACATAAAGTATGTAATTAATCAAGTAAAGCTTATCCGCATGACTTTCTAAGTACATCCAGGACTTAGGGTCATCATACATCACAAAAGAGTTTGCAAGTAATTAAATTTTCTTGGTCATCAAGGAAATTTATTACTTAACTTTCTCTTAGTGCTTACTTATACCTAGCAAGACATCTATCATACTTAATTGTCATTAAGTATTTGTCTTTGATAGAAGAGTATCGACTTGGGAAGAAATCGACTAATTACTTGAGTTGCAATACTAGAACTAGTATGTCTTTGCAACTAACTAGTCCTTGGTCTTCCCTAAGGTCAAACTGCGAGCTTTATAAAGTAAGCTAAATACTAAGAGAGTACATTCTCATATCTACTTGCAAACAGCATTCCATTCTATCATGCAAATGCATGTATCTACATGCAAAAGCATATGCTCACATGCGTATGCATGCATGTTCTTTGCATGCTCAAAAAATAATACAATAATCATGCATGAACTTGATGCACGATTTTTTCCTTGTACTAAGAATGTATATCATGCAATCCTGATGCATGTATATCCTTTCCTTTGTCCTAATGCACTATGATATAAAAACATACCCTTGAGGTGCAATAGAAAACTTACTCAATGGAAAGGAAATATGTATTTAAACTACCAAAATACATTCTTTGATGCACAAGGATCTTTTTGAAATCAAGTCTTTCCTTAATGCAAACTAATGCTTGGAATGAGAAATGGATTAATTCATTATTCTAATCTAGACTTAATCAACTGAAATCTTGGCTATTTCAATGTGCATCTAGGATTAAGTGTAGAATAATGAAAACAAGATAAATCAATCATTAAGGCCAAGCAAAAACTGGAAAATACTTAGCTTTGATCATAGCTTCGTCCATCCCTTGATCCTTGCCAGGAGCTATTCACCATTCTTGAAGCTTCCTCATCAAGAAATAGTTCTTGATGATTTGGTCCGTCAAGGTCGACGAAGTTAGGCCTCCGGATCTTCACTCCACAGCTTCCACTTTCTTCAAACTTTGCTCAAACTTTAACTGTCCTTGCTTGTTTCTTTGGCTAAAAGAAGAATGCTCCTCGGGTTCCGGTCTGCAACAATCAAGTGCTAGAAACTTCAATTAAAGCCACGATTTGACGTGCGAATTGGCTTGGCTCTGTGGCTTCCAACTTCAGCGGTTACACATTGAGTTGGTCTTCTGCGGATTATTTCAGCACATAAGCGATTTGAGCACGTGGCTACTTCGACGTGCTCTCTAAATGGGCACCTGAGTTCGAATCTTAGTCCCGGCTGCGTGTAGATCTGCGCTGATGTTTCGTTTTCGTGCTCCATATGCTTCAGCAAAGTAATAATCTGTAAACATCTTCCGCACAGAAAACGTCGCGAACTGCGGTCTATCTCTGTAGATAAGGCAGCGCCCTATAAACGGGGGGACTGGGGTTCGAATCCCCTCTTCTACACAATAGAGAGGATCTGAATCTTTTGCCAAGCTTCTCTCTAAGCTTAATTATGCTAACGCGAGGAAATCGGCACTCTTCTCTGATCAACCGCGAGCATACTTCTACGTCGTAGAAGAGCTTATGCACACGCATATAGGAGAAAGCAAATTGATGAGCAAGATGATGAAGGACAGAGAGCTATGGAGTGAATGCTCTGATACCAATGCAATAGAACGAAGGATTACGACCACCACATGCTAGAGAGATGACTCTCCTCCCAACCTTATGCCTGTATATATAGCTGCTTGAACTAATGAGGACCACAAATGTAACTAGAGTCCACAAGTGCATGTGCAATCTCCTCCACTCCTTTCATATCCACCACTAGAGTCTATTAGTGGCTGGAGTGATCTCGACCACTACTTTAGTACCTTCCACTAGAGTCCACTAGTGGTTGTTGTACTCACCTCTTGAGTTAAGTCCACTGGACTCAAGTTAACTCACGTTAACTTGAGTTAGAAGGCTCTAGAGCTCTTTGGGCAAAACTCTCTTCCCATGCTCCCCATGGGAGTTGAACCCAAGACCTCTTCCTTCACAACCATGAGACTTAACCACTAGGCTAAGTGGATTACTTGAATATGAGAGCACATGACTTATGCTTGAGTCTACTCTTGAGATCTTTGGTCCTACAGACGAGTGACCAAACGGTATCCGATTTCAGATCTGTCTGAAGCCATCGGATCCCTAGATCATAGACTTACTTTATTACAGGTGCTCCCACTTTAATTTCTTGCATTTTTAGTTTTATTTGGTTTCATCTATCTATCTTAAGATTAAAGCAAAAAACACAAGTTATATACATTTTTATTTACAAATTTCCTTTTGGTATTATTAATTCTCATTTATTAGGGTTTTTCCCTTCAGACCCATCTCCCTTGATATATGGTCACCAAAGAAACTGTGCTTCTTAAGAAGCCACCTTTGGATTGCATCAATCCGTGAATAATTTTTAAAAAGATTAGATATGTGGACAAGCCATTTCATTTGCTCGTCCATTCCTTGTAGGCTCGACTGGCATACATAGCTTTTAGAAAATTCAAACATCCATGTTTCAATCGTTTGGGCATAGTCTCCTTTATTCATGGTCCTCTCATGTGAGGTTACTCTTGATGAGTCAAACACACATGAATATAGAGTGTTGATTTTTAATATGCTTAAATCATCTTTAAAAATTCCGTGCAAGCATGGATTTTGATTCATTTCATGCTTGGGATCATTTGAGGAAATATCTTCAATTGCATCATTTCGAATATGTTCTTCATCTTCATCGAAATAAACGTATTGATTAGATTCATTCAATTCCTTTATCAAGTAGAAGTGAGCATCATGCTCAGATGATATTACATAATCATTTTTATCTTCCAATCTATCATGATTCCTTTCTACTTGAGTCCCATTAATTATGGTATCTGCTTCTTGTTCTAGTCTTTCCAGGAACTCTTCATCATTGTCTTTGTTATGTTCCCAAAATATTTCTCCCTCAATGTGAATGGAATCCATATCCTCATAATCAAGAAAATCTTGATCTTCAATTTCTTTATCCAAAACGCCATCATAGGATTCTGCATCCATCTCCATCGATTCTTGCTCGTTCTCTTCTGAGGATGTACTTAGTCCACCTTCTTCAAGCATTGATTCTTCAATCACTGATTCTTGCTCAAGAATCTCATCATGTATGAGAATCTCAACATACGCATCCAAATCAACTTGAGCTTCATCGTTGCAATCGTTTGACTCAATAGTTTTACATTGGATATCCTTCAATGCTATACATGCATCAGATTTATCATATGTCACAATAAACATTTCATCTGCCACTTTATGCTCAATTTCTTCAACGTGTGGACTCAACTCAACATGATTATTTTTGACATACATATCAGTATTTAGAGGAATGATCAATGGTATTTTCTCATTCTCCTCATGTTCATTCATATTTCTCTCTTCATGGAATGTGGCATCATTTACATACATATCATTATTTTGAACTCCATCTAACTTATCCTCTTTTTTATGTGTAGGATCTTTGTCCAATGTGACATCGCTCAAAAGAATATCAGTATCTTGATCTTGATCTAGACTATCGGTAGGATTAGGATCATGCTTATCACCATCGACATACATATCACTATCTAGAGGACTTATCATTTGTACATCCTCTAGATTAGCATCATACTCATCTTTGTCATCACACATTTCAATCTCTAGAGGACTCATTATTTGCATGTCCTCCTTCATATAAGTAAGTTCGTTTTCTTGCATCTCTGTATGCATGTATAATGTGGATTCCTGCATATCCATTTTCTTACCCATCGGATCTTTTATTGACAGGTCCTTAGATTCAACATCATGTTCCATGGGAGTTCCTTCATGTAATTCAGTCATTAGATCAGAAGTTCTATCCGAATCTTGTGTTAGAAGGGGATCATCACCATCAAGTGACATCCAATCATACTCCACATCTTGCCCGATGTCATCATGTAAGGATGCATCTCGAGCTCGATCTTCAGACATATTTATTAGGTTCTCTATTTGTATCTCATCTCTTATCTCCATTTGGTCACCTATGAGCCTTCTAGATATCTCTATCTCTTTGTTTGCATCTTGATATGTTTCTTGATTTGTTTGATTATCTTTTATTCGATGTGAGGAGTTTATCGGAGTAGAGGAAGCTTCATCTTGTTTACTTGTTGGGTTTTGTTGGTTTTTGTTTTGTTTTATGTTTGTTGTTTGTTTGATTTGATGTTGGTTTAGTTTGGTTTGATTTTGATTAGCTTCCACTTGCTCCTTTGATCCTCCCATCTTCGAGCTTTGTCCACTTATGGCACCTAAAGATGTAATCATTCTAAAGAAGTCTAGGGGCTCTTGGCACCTTGTAACCTTTGAGGTTATATCGATCACACTTTTAGAAGTTTCTTCATATTTCCCATCATCACTATGGATATCAAGCCCATGCATGTCTACTTCATGCCCAAATGGGGTCTCTACAACCTCATGGACTTGAACATTATCCACGATTGGTAAAATGCTTGGAACATGGTTATAATTTTCATCTGTTTGAAGATCTGTTCTCCAATCATTTAGAAATTTCTCTATTGTTTGTTGTTTCTTTACGTATTTCATCACAGCTTCATGGACGAGCATCCAATCCTCTATGAGCCCCGAGTCCGAGTCTATATCTTGTAGAAGCGGAATTAGTTCTTCTCGGGCATTAACATCGATTGTTTGAAGAAACAACGGAACCCTTTCATGACTTATGCACCTCTTATCGTGCTCAGAAAGATCATCATATTGTCGCTCAAACTCTTCTTTGATCTCAAGAATTGGTTGGTCTTTGGGCATATGAACCCACCTCAGGAAAGATCTACGAGTTACTTTATCAAGATCCTCTAGCATAAACTGCTTGAGGAGTGTCGCTTTGTATTGGGACCATGTCGTTTGATTTATTTGCATTATTTGGTCTCGCACGTCGTAATCCAACACATAGATAAAGTTTTCACATAATTCTTTTTCCGTCATCGGACTTAATCCGACACCTAGGTATTTGGCCTCGAGTTCATATTCTTTGCAGAACTTTGAGACATTCTTACCATTGAAAAAGCCACACCGATTGACTAGACGTTCATGAAGTGATTGGATGGCTTTTTGATGCCTATTTTCTTCTTGAAAGCGTAGGAATTGAGCTAGGATATCTTCCATTTTGATTATGCTAATCTTTGTGGCTCTATAACTCACTTACCCCCTCCTTTCACGTCGGGTTCACCAGGTATGTCGCGGGTTTCGTGGGAAGGAGGGAGAAGTGAACTTTGAACATCCTCTTCGAAATTTTGACAAACACTCATGATAGTGCAAAAAAAAAAATAAATAAATAAAATTTGTTTTTCCTTAGCCCTAAAGCTTAGTATCTCTCACGTTTTCTATTTTACACGTTCATATATCAATACACACGGAGTTAGATATAACGTTCTTTTCATATTGTTTTAAGTTCATCTGTTTGGGAGTATCGATTTTTCTACCTTCAGTATTTATGCTCATACAAAAAAAATATCTATGAGAATTCCAGCTCCATTATTTGAAAACAATCTTCTCATTCAAATCAATTTATCAGAGCAATGCACATTCTTCACGCTTATCACTTATGGAAGTTCTTTGATTTCTTTACAATATCGACGAAAATTTTTGGTACTGTTCTTGTAAGATTTCATAGATAATATCCTTTGTCAATTCGAGGAAACACGAATTTCAGTAGCACCAGTAATGCAACATATCGGCATCCATCATTTCTCGAAGTATTGCAGATAACAAAAACTTTTAGCCAATTAAGAATTAAAGGAATTCATTAGCAAAGTGGAAAAATTGAGCGCTCTTACTAAACACCGATTGCACAGTGAAAAAGGTACATGCACTCCATGTCTAATTTAATGAACAAAGTAAATAGAAGAGTGAACACAACTCTTCATGGAGTACTGTCATTTTAATTCTCTATTCCACCCACGTGGGTCCAGAAAGTGAAGAAATGGGTGACATATCAAATTCTTGACAATCTCGAACAATTGCATTTTACTTGATACATATTTTTTATCACTAACTTTCTATTGTAGGTGAGGATACGAAAAGAATCCTTATTTGTTATCGCTTCTCAGTTAACAATGCAAAGTACCTAACTGTATACGTATTGCATTGTGCAGTCACCAAATGGGGTTCCTTTATATTTTAGCTCGAATAGGAAAGTATGTGTTTTTATCATACACATCAAACATGGGTGCATTTTCCTTCAAGGTGTAACCATAAATCTAATGCCTAGTACGTGATATCAATTCCTAGCACAAAGGGAACTAAATTACAGCAGAAATTAAGTGTGCATACAGGCATGTGTTCAAGCAAACTAGACATATCTCTATCAAAACCATCTTCATGATTCATAGGCGCAATGTTGTATACATTCGTATGAACAAGGAAACAAAATTTTATTTGAAACAAAGTGTTGTGTACCTTTACAGAAAACTCACAGACTTAACAGTCAAATGTTTCCATCCAAACTCCATTTTTTTGAGATCTCATGACTACCACTTGCCCACTCGGTGTGCGCCTCCATCCTTATCTGTTCAATCGTATCTGCACCCCTTTGCATTAGCCTTCCAATTGTTTCATATACAACAGTTCCGAGGATTGAGCATTGTGCCTGAAGCATCAACTTCCACTTTAGCTTCCGCAAATTTCGAATAATCGCCAGAGCGATTGTCTACGAAAGCTAGCTTTGAAGAAAGTATGAGAATTAAATCGGGCTCTTTACAAGTCTTTCTCACAGTTCCATAAAACTCTTCCCATAGTCTGAAGACTGTATTCTCCATTAAACAAATCTACCTCATTGAACTCAGAAAGTGTTTCATAAGACAGTAGCACATTCAATGCAGAGTCCTTAAGAAATTTGTATGCAAGAAACCTCAAAATGTTTATCCTTCCCATCCATGCACACGGTCCTGCAGAATAGAATGACCATGGTCTACTCCTCCTTTCGCAACTTTTTGCCTCCGGAACCCACTAGTGCATCATGTCCAAATCTGTGTGGATTTCATGGACCTCCTACTTCTGGCAGTGGTTCCTTAATCACCTTTCTCTATGATTTTTCTTCAAATCTGGACCAGCAAAGGTTCCTTTTCTTCTATCTTACCTCTCTGTTTCATCCTCATTCGGTGGCTGCATCTCAAGGAAGCCAAACGAAGACGGGTGCTACAGCTCAAGTGGCCAACTTCATTCAAGCTCTCCCACGAAGATCTCCCACGAAGAGGAGGTAGAAGAAGTATCTGTGGATTATGATAGGGTACCCTCCATCAGATCCATAAGAGCCAGTATAACACACGCTGTCTAAAAAAAACCCCCTCGCACTTTCTTCTCAGCATTACTTAAGTAGCAGCCATCTCGGATACGTGCCTGTCTCCTCTCAGATCGTGAAGTCCCTTCTGCCGCCCTATTCCAGATTATAGTCGATGTCACACTGTGAGCACACATACCAAAAATAGCCGTTCGTTCCTCCTTTTTGCCTTCTAAAATATCTTTAGATATGCTCCATACAACTAGTACGGTAATCCTAATATGCATACATCACCAAAAAACAAGGGTAAGGGCGCGATTATATTCCGAAAGGCCCTTCTTCGCAATTTTGGCATGTCTCCTTTGACTTGAAAATTGTATTGGTTATCGCATTCAAGTGGTTTGTAGGGTTCGACTTCAATTCTTGACCACATCCACCCCCTCTGAACCTGTGCATCCTCCGGATGCACCACCATCAATCTCGGTATCTGCAATTCATTGTGAAAACTCAAGTGCATGGGTTAAAACAAATGTGCCTATGCACGGCCATGTAATGAGCCCTACATATGCATACTCTAAGTGCATAAAAAACAGCATGGTGCAAATAGGGGAGGTATTAGGAATTCGGTGTTGAGGATTTACACTCAATTTTCATCATGGATATACAATTCAATACAAGTGCAATCACTCGTGCAACTATGGGTTTTAAACAAAATATTACTCGTGCTCTTTACATTTCATTTATGCATGTGTTAGGTGCATGAAGGGAAACAAAAATGGTGCAAAAAATCAAGGTTTTATGGTATCTAAGCAACGCTCACATCACTCACAACTCCACTCTCTTACAAATGCAATCACTCTCCCTTACTCAGAACTATTCTCTCTTATCACTCAAAACTTGCTTTATTATTTTTCAATGATATTTACCTATCTAATTGTGCAGATGGACGTGATTCTACCGAATTTCAAAGACGTGGTTTCTATATATTTTTACATGCGTATTTGGCATGCAATGCATCTCAAAGATGGTGCAAAGAAAAGATCAGGGTTAAAGCACGATAGCTAATGAAAAAGATTTTCACGACTTTATTCTTTAGTCATCATCTCCGTTGGCTTCGCTTGATCATTCCTGCACTCATAGAAACTAAACAAATCATGAGAAACATCACATCAAAATGACTTTATATACATACGCAGTCCATGAAAGAACTTCAAAAACCATTTGCAATAAAACATAAGCATGCAACTCGAAAGTGGTTGCCTCTATACAATCTCTCGAAACTCTAGATCTTCGATCAGCTCCATATCAACACCTGTTCTCAAAACTACATAAGAGAAATTAGTAGCATCACATTCAACAATCACATAAAAAAACTTCATTCATTTGAACATTAAAAATAGCTATTTGAATTATTTTGACTTCAAACCACTCATCCAACATGCATTCATTACCATAGGTGCTCCCACTTTAATTTCTTGCATTTTTAGTTTTATTTGGTTTCATCTATCTATCTTAAGATTAAAGCAAAAAACACAAGTTATATACATTTTTATTTACAAATTTCCTTTTGGTATTATTAATTCTCATTTATTAGGGTTTTTCCCTTCAGACCCATCTCCCTTGATATATGGTCACCAAAGAAACTATGCTTCTTAAGAAGCCACCTTTGGATTGCATCAATCCGTGAATCATTTTTAAAAAGATTAGATATGTGGACAAGCCATTTCATTTGCTCGTCCATTCCTTGTAGGCTCGACTGGCATACATAACTTTTAGAAAATTCAAACATCCATGTTTCAATCGTTTGGGCATAGTCTCCTTTATTCATGGTCCTCTCATGTGAGGTTACTCTTGATGAGTCAAACACACATGAATATAGAGTGTTGATTTTTAATATGCTTAAATCATCTTTAAAAATTCCGTGCAAGCATGGATTTTGATTCATTTCATGCTTGGGATCATTTGAGGAAATATCTTCAATTGCATCATTTCGAATATGTTCTTCATCTTCATCGAAATAAACGTATTGATTAGATTCATTCAATTCCTTTATCAAGTAGAAGTGAGCATCATGCTCAGATGATATTACATAATCATTTTTATCTTCCAATCTATCATGATTCCTTTCTACTTGAGTCCCATTAATTATGGTATCTGCTTCTTGTTCTAGTCTTTCCAGGAACTCTTCATCATTGTCTTTGTTATGTTCCCAAAATATTTCTCCCTCAATGTGAATGGAATCCATATCCTCATAATCAAGAAAATCTTGATCTTCAATTTCTTTATCCAAAACGCCATCATAGGATTCTGCATCCATCTCCATCGATTCTTGCTCGTTCTCTTCTGAGGATGTACTTAGTCCACCTTCTTCAAGCATTGATTCTTCAATCACTGATTCTTGCTCAAGAATCTCATCATGTATGAGAATCTCAACATACGCATCCAAATCAACTTGAGCTTCATCGTTGCAATCGTTTGACTCAATAGTTTTACATTGGATATCCTTCAATGCTATACACGCATCAGATTTATCATATGTCACAATAAACATTTCATCTGCCACTTTATGCTCAATTTCTTCAACGTGTGGACTCAACTCAACATGATTACTTTTGACATACATATCAGTATTTAGAGGAATGATCAATGGTATTTTCTCATTCTCCTCATGTTCATTCATATTTCTCTCTTCATGGAATGTGGCATCATTTACATACATATCATTATTTTGAACTCCATCTAACTTATCCTCTTTTTTATGTGTAGGATCTTTGTCCAATGTGACATCGCTCAAAAGAAAATCAGTATCTTGATCTTGATCTAGACTATCGGTAGGATTAGGATCATGCTTATCACCATCGCCATACATATCACTATCTAGAGGACTTATCATTTGTACATCCTCTAGATTAGCATCATACTCATCTTTGTCATCACACATTTCAATCTCTAGAGGACTCATTATTTGCATGTCCTCCTTCATATAAGTAAGTTCGTTTTCTTGCATCTCTGTATGCATGTATAATGTGGATTCCTGCATATCCATTTTCTTACCCATCGGATCTTTTATTGACAGGTCCTTAGATTCAACATCATGTTCCATGGGAGTTCCTTCATGTAATTCAGTCATTAGATCAGAAGTTCTATCCGAATCTTGTGTTAGAAGGGGATCATCACCATCAAGTGACATCCAATCATACTCCACATCTTGCCCGATGTCATCATGTAAGGATGCATCTCGAGCTCGATCTTCAGACATATTTATTAGGTTCTCTATTTGTATCTCATCTTTTATCTCCATTTGGTCACCTATGAGCCTTCTAGATATCTCTATCTCTTTGTTTGCATCTTGATATGTTTCTTGATTTGTTTGATTATCTTTTATTCGATGTGAGGAGTTTATCGGAGTAGAGGAAGCTTCATCTTGTTTACTTGTTGGGTTTTGTTGGTTTTTGTTTTGTTTTATGTTTGTTGTTTGTTTGATTTGATGTTGGTTTAGTTTGGTTTGATTTTGATTAGCTTCCACTTGCTCCTTTGATCCTCCCATCTTCGAGCTTTGTCCACTTATGGCACCTAAAGATGTAATCATTCTAAAGAAGTCTAGGGGCTCTTGGCACCTTGTAACCTTTGAGGTTATATCGATCGCACTTTTAGAAGTTTCTTCATATTTCCCATCATCACTATGGATATCAAGCCCATGCATGTCTACTTCATGCCCAAATGGGGTCTCTACAACCTCATGGACTTGAACATTATCCACGATTGGTAAAATGCTTGGAACATGGTTATAATTTTCATCTGTTTGAAGATCTGTTCTCCAATCATTTAGAAATTTCTCTATTGTTTGTTGTTTCTTTACGTATTTCATCACAGCTTCATGGACGAGCATCCAATCCTCTATGAGCCCCGAGTCCGAGTCTATATCTTGTAGAAGCGGAATTAGTTGTTCTCGGGCATTAACATCGATTGTTCGAAGAAACAACGAAACCCTTTCATGACTTATGCACCTCTTATCGTGCTCAGAAAGATCATCATATTGTCGCTCAAACTCTTCTTTGATCTCAAGAATTGGTTGGTCTTTGGGCATATGAACCCACCTCAGGAAAGATCTACGAGTTACTTTATCAAGATCCTCTAGCATAAACTGCTTGAGGAGTGTCGCTTTGTATTGGGACCATGTCGTTTGATTTATTTGCATTATTTGGTCTCGCACGTCGTAATCCGACACATAGATAAAGTTTTCACATAATTCTTTTTCCGTCATCGGACTTAATCCGACACCTAGGTATTTGGCCTCGAGTTCATATTCTTTGCAGAACTTTGAGACATTCTTACCATTGAAAAAGCCACACCGATTGACTAGACGTTCATGAAGTGATTGGATGGCTTTTTGACGCCTATTTTCTTCTTGAAAGCGTAGGAATTGAGCTAGGATATCTTCCATTTTGATTATGCTAATCTTTGTGGCTCTATAACTCACTTACCCCCTCCTTTCATGTCGGGTTCACCAGGTATGTCGCCGGTTTCGTGGGAAGGAGGGAGAAGTGAACTTTGAACATCCTCTTCGAAATTTTGACAAACACTCATGATAGTGCAAAAAAAAATAATAATAAATAAAATTTGTTTTTCCTTAGCCCTAAAGCTTAGTATCTCTCACGTTTTCTATTTTACACGTTCATACATCAATACACACGGAGTTAGATATAACGTTCTTTTCATATTGTTTTAAGTTCATCTATTTGGGAGTATCGATTTTTCTACCTTCAGTATTTATGCTCATACAAAAAAAATATCTATGAGAATTCGAGTTCCATTATTTGAAAACAATCTTCTCATTCCAATCAATTTATCAGAGCAATGCACATTCTTCACGCTTATCACTTATGGAGGTTCTTTGATTTCTTTATAATATCGACGAAAATTTTTGGTACTGTTCTTGTAAGATTTCATAGATAATATCCTTTGTCAATTCGAGGAAACACGAATTTCAGTAGCACCAGTAATGCAACATATCGGCATCCATCATTTCTCGAAGTATTGCAGATAGCAAAAACTTTTAGCCAATTAAGAATTAAAGGAATTCATTAGCAAAGTGGAAAAATTGAGCGCTCTTACTAAACACCGATTTCACAGTGAAAAAGGTACATGCACTCCATGTCTAATTTAATGAACAAAGTAAATAGAAGAGTGAACACAACTCTTCATGGAGTACTGTCATTTTAATTCTCTATTCCACCCACGTGGGTCCAGAAAGTGAAGAAATGGGTGACATATCAAATTCTTGACAATCTCGAACAATTGCATTTTACTTGATACATATTTTTTATCACTAACTTTCTATTGTGGGTGAGGATACGAAAAGAATCCTTATTTGTTATCGCTTCTCAGTTAACAATGCAAAGTACCTAACTGTATACGTATTGCATTGTGCAGTCACCAAATGGGGTTCCTTTATATTTTAGCTCGAATAGGAAAGTATGTGTTTTTATCATACACATCAAACATGGGTGCATTTTCCTTCAAGGTGTAACCATAAATCTAATGCCTAGTACGTGATATCAATTCCTAGCACAAAGGGAACTAAATTACAGCAGAAATTAAGTGTGCATACAGGCATGTGTTCAAGCAAACTAGACATATCTCTATCAAAACCATCTTCATGATTCATAGGCGCAATGTTGTATACATTCGTATGAACAAGGAAACAAAATTTTTTTTGAAACAAAGTGTTGTGTACCTTTACAGAAAACTCACAGACTTAACAGTCAAATGTTTCCATCCAAACTCCATTTTTTTGAGATCTCATGACTACCACTTGCCCACTCGGTGTGCGCCTCCATCCTTATCTGTTCAATCGTATCTGCACCCCTTTGCATTAGCCTTCCAATTGTTTCATATACAACAGTTCCGAGGATTGAGCATTGTGCCTGAAGCATCAACTTCAACTTTAGCTTCCGCAAATTTTGAATAATCGCCAGAGCCATTGTCTACCAAAGCTAGCTTTGAAGAAAGTATGAGAATTAAATCGGGCTCTTTACAAGTCTTTCTCACAGTTCCATAAAACTCTTCCCATAGTCTGAAGACTGTATTCTCCATTAAACAAATCTACCTCATTGAACTCAGAAAGTGTTTCATAAGACAGTAGCACATTCAATGCAGAGTCCTTAAGAAATTTGTATGCAAGAAACCTCAAAATGTTTATCCTTCCCATCCATGCACACGGTCCTGCAGAATAGAATGACCATGGTCTACTCCTCCTTTCGCAACTTTTTGCCTCCGGAACCCACTAGTGCATCATGTCCGAATCTGTGTGGATTTCATGGACCTCCTACTTCTGGCAGTGGTTCCTTAATCACCTTTCTCTATGATTTTTCTTCAAATCTGGACCAGCAAAGGTTCCTTTTCTTCTATCTTACCTCTCTGTTTCATCCTCATTCGGTGGCTGCATCTCAAGGAAGCCAAACGAAGACGGGTGCTACAGCTCAAGTGGCCAACTTCATTCAAGCTCTCCCACGAAGATCTCCCACGAAGAGGAGGTAGAAGAAGTATCTGTGGATTATGATAGGGTACCCTCCATCAGATCCATAAGAGCCAGTATAACACACGCTGTCTAAAAAAAACCCCCTCGCACTTTCTTCTCAGCATTACTTAAGTAGCAGCCATCTCGGATACGTGCCTGTCTCCTCTCAGATCGTGAAGTCCCTTCTGCCGCCCTTTTCAAGATTATAGTCGATGTCACACTGTGAGCACACATACCAAAAATAGCCGTTCGTTCCTCCTTTTTGCCTTCTATTAATATCTTTAGATATGCTCCATACAACTAGTACGGTAATCCTAATATGCATACATCACCAAAAAACAAGGGTAAGGGCGCGATTATATTCCGAAAGGCCCTTCTTCGCAATTTTGGCATGTCTCCTTTGACTTGAAAATTGTATTGGTTATCGCATTCAAGTGGTTTGTAGGGTTCGACTTCAATTCTTGACCACATCCACCCCCTCTGAACCTGTGCATCCTCCGGATGCACCACCATCAATCTCGGTATCTGCAATTCATTGTGAAAACTCAAGTGCATGGGTTAAAACAAATGTGCCTATGCACGGCCATGTAATGAGCCCTACATATGCATACTCTAAGTGCATAAAAAACAGCATGGTGCAAATAGGGGAGGTATTAGGAATTCGGTGTTGAGGATTTACACTCAATTTTCATCATGGATATACAATTCAATACAAGTGCAATCACTCGTGCAACTATGGGTTTTAAACAAAATATTACTCGTGCTCTTTACATTTCATTTATGCATGTGTTAGGTGCATGAAGGGAAACAAAAATGGTGCAAAAAATCAAGGTTTTATGGTATCTAAGCAACGCTCACATCACTCACAACTCCACTCTCTTACAAATGCAATCACTCTCCCTTACTCAGAACTATTCTCTCTTATCACTCAAAACTTGCTTTATTATTTTTCAATGATATTTACCTATCTAATTGTGCAGATGGACGTGCTTCTACGAAATTTCAAAGACGTGGTTTCTATATATTTTTACATGCGTATTTGGCATGCAATGCATCTCAAAGATGGTGCAAAGAAAAGATCAGGGTTAAAGCACGATAGCTAATGAAAAAGATTTTCACGACTTTGTTCTTTAGTCATCATCTCCGTTGGCTTCGCTTGATCATTCCTGCACTCATAGAAACTAAACAAATCATGAGAAACATCACATCAAAATGACTTTATATACATACGCAGTCCATGAAAGAACTTCAAAAACCATTTGCAATAAAACATAAGCATGCAACTCGAAAGTGGTTGCCTCTATACAATCTCGCGAAACTCTAGATCTTCGATCAGCTCCATATCAACACCTGTTCTCAAAACTACATAAGAGAAATTAGTAGCATCACATTCAACAATCACATAAAAAAACTTCATTCATTTGAACATTAAAAATAGCTATTTGAATAATTTTGACTTCAAACCACTCATCCAACATGCATTCATTACCATAGGTGCTCCCACTTTAATTTCTTGCATTTTTAGTTTTATTTGGTTTCATCTATCTATCTTAAGATTAAAGCAAAAAACACAAGTTATATACATTTTTATTTACAAATTTGCTTTTGGTATTATTAATTCTCATTTATTAGGGTTTTTCCCTTCAGACCCATCTCCCTTGATATATGGTCACCAAAGAAACTGTGCTTCTTAAGAAGCCACCTTTGGATCGCATCAATCCGTGAATCATTTTTAAAAAGATTAGATATGTGGACAAGCCATTTCATTTGCTCGTCCATTCCTTGTAGGCTCGACTGGCATACATAGCTTTTAGAAAATTCAAACATCCATGTTTCAATCGTTTGGGCATAGTCTCCTTTATTCATGGTCCTCTCATGTGAGGTTACTCTTGATGAGTCAAACACACATGAATATAGAGTGTTGATTTTTAATATGCTTAAATCATCTTTAAAAATTCCGTGCAAGCATGGATTTTGATTCATTTCATGCTTGGGATCATTTGAGGAAATATCTTCAATTGCATCATTTTGAATATGTTCTTCATCTTCATCGAAATAAACGTATTGATTAGATTCATTCAATTCCTTTATCAAGTAGAAGTGAGCATCATGCTCAGATGATATTACATAATCATTTTTATCTTCCAATCTATCATGATTCCTTTCTACTTGAGTCCCATTAATTATGGTATCTGCTTCTTGTTCTAGTCTTTCCAGGAACTCTTCATCATTGTCTTTGTTATGTTCCCAAAATATTTCTCCCTCAATGTGAATGGAATCCATATCCTCATAATCAAGAAAATCTTGATCTTCAATTTCTTTATCCAAAACGCCATCATAGGATTCTGCATCCATCTCCATCGATTCTTGCTCGTTCTCTTCTGAGGATGTACTTAGTCCACCTTCTTCAAGCATTGATTCTTCAATCACTGATTCTTGCTCAAGAATCTCATCATGTATGAGAATCTCAACATACGCATCCAAATCAACTTGAGCTTCATCGTTGCAATCGTTTGACTCAATAGTTTTACATTGGATATCCTTCAATGCTATACACGCATCAGATTTATCATATGTCACAATAAACATTTCATCTGCCACTTTATGCTCAATTTCTTCAACGTGTGGACTCAACTCAACATGATTATTTTTGACATACACATCAGTATTTAGAGGAATGATCAATGGTATTTTCTCATTCTCCTCATGTTCATTCATATTTCTCTCTTCATGGAATGTGGCATCATTTACATACATATCATTATTTTGAACTCCATCTAACTTATCCTCTTTTTTATGTGTAGGATCTTTGTCCAATGTGACATCGCTCAAAAGAATATCAGTATCTTGATCTTGATCTAGACTATCGATAGGATTAGGATCATGCTTATCACCATCGCCATACATATCACTATCTAGAGGACTTATCATTTGTACATCCTCTAGATTAGCATCATACTCATCTTCGTCATCACACATTTCAATCTCTAGAGGACTCATTATTTGCATGTCCTCCTTCATATAAGTAAGTTCGTTTTCTTGCATCTCTGTATGCATGTATAATGTGGATTCCTGCATATCCATTTTCTTACCCATCGGATCTTTTATTGACAGGTCCTTAGATTCAACATCATGTTCCTTGGGAGTTCCTTCATGTAATTCAGTCATTAGATCAGAAGTTCTATCCGAATCTTGTGTTAGAAGGGGATCATCACCATCAAGTGACATCCAATCATACTCCACATCTTGCCCGATGTCATCATGTAAGGATGCATCTCGAGCTCGATCTTCAGACATATTTATTAGGTTCTCTATTTGTATCTCATCTTTTATCTCCATTTGGTCACCTATGAGCCTTCTAGATATCTCTATCTCTTTGTTTGCATCTTGATATGTTTCTTGATTTGTTTGATTATCTTTTATTCGATGTGAGGAGTTTATCGGAGTAGAGGAAGCTTCATCTTGTTTACTTGTTGGGTTTTGTTGGTTTTTGTTTTGTTTTATGTTTGTTGTTTGTTTGATTTGATGTTGGTTTAGTTTGGTTTGATTTTGATTAGCTTCCACTTGCTCCTTTGATCCTCCCATCTTCGAGCTTTGTCCACTTATGGCACCTAAAGATGTAATCATTCTAAAGAAGTCTAGGGGCTCTTGGCACCTTGTAACCTTTGAGGTTATATCGATCGCACTTTTAGAAGTTTCTTCATATTTCCCATCATCACTATGGATATCAAGCCCATGCATGTCTACTTCATGCCCAAATGGGGTCTCTACAACCTCATGGACTTGAACATTATCCACGATTAGTAAAATGCTTGGAACAGAAATTTCTCTATTGTTTGTTGTTTCTTTACGTATTTCATCACAGCTTCATGGACGAGCATCCAATCCTCTATGAGCCCCGAGTCCGAGTCTATATCTTGTAGAAGTGGAATTAGTTCTTCTCGGGCATTAACATCGATTGTTCGAAGAAACAACGAAACCCTTTCATGACTTATGCACCTCTTATCGTGCTCAGAAAGATCATCATATTGTCGCTCAAACTCTTCTTTGATCTCAAGAATTGGTTGGTCTTTGGGCATATGAACCCACCTCAGGAAAGATCTACGAGTTACTTTATCAAGATCCTCTAGCATAAACTGCTTGAGGAGTGTCGCTTTGTATTGGGACCATGTCGTTTGATTTATTTGCATTATTTGGTCTCGCACGTCGTAATCCGACACATAGATAAAGTTTTCACATAATTCTTTTTCCGTCATCGGACTTAATCCGACACCTAGGTATTTGGCCTCGAGTTCATATTCTTTGCAGAACTTTGAGACATTCTTACCATTGAAAAAGCCACACCGATTGACTAGACGTTCATGAAGTGATTGGATGGCTTTTTGACGCCTATTTTCTTCTTGAAAGCGTAGGAATTGAGCTAGGATATCTTCCATTTTGATTATGCTAATCTTTGTGGCTCTATAACTCACTTACCCCCTCCTTTCACGTCGGGTTCACCAGGTATGTCGCGGGTTTCGTGGGAAGGAGGGAGAAGTGAACTTTGAACATCCTCTTCGAAATTTTGACAAACACTCATGATAGTGCAAAAAAAAAAAAAAAAAAAAAATTTGTTTTTCCTTAGCCCTAAAGCTTAGTATCTCTCACGTTTTCTATTTTACACGTTCATATATCAATACACACAGAGTTAGATATAACGTTCTTTTCATATTGTTTTAAGTTCATCTGTTTGGGAGTATCGATTTTTCTACCTTTAGTATTTATGCTCATACAAAAAAAATATCTATGAGAATTCCAGTTCCATTATTTGAAAACAATCTTCTCATTCAAATCAATTTATCAGAGCAATGCACATTCTTCACGCTTATCACTTATGGAAGTTCTTTGATTTCTTTACAATATCGACGAAAATTTTTTGTACTGTTCTTGTAAGATTTCATAGATAATATCCTTTGTCAATTCGAGGAAACACGAATTTCAGTAGCACCAGTAATGCAACATATCGGCATCCATCATTTCTCGAAGTATTGCAGATAGCAAAAACTTTTAGCCAATTAAGAATTAAAGGAATTCATTAGCAAAGTGGAAAAATTGAGCGCTCTTACTAAACACCGATTGCACAGTGAAAAAGGTACATGCACTCCATGTCTAATTTAATGAACAAAGTAAATAGAAGAGTGAACACAACTCTTCATGGAGTACTGTCATTTTAATTCTCTATTCCACCCACGTGGGTCCAGAAAGTGAAGAAATGGGTGACATATCAAATTCTTGACAATCTCGAACAATTGCATTTTAATTGATACATATTTTTTATCACTAACTTTCTATTGTAGGTGAGGATACGAAAAGAATCCTTATTTGTTATCGCTTCTCAGTTAACAATGCAAAGTACCTAACTGTATACGTATTGCATTGTGCAGTCACCAAATGGGGTTCCTTTATATTTTAGCTCGAATAGGAAAGTATGTGTTTTTATCATACACATCAAACATGGGTGCATTTTCCTTCAAGGTGTAACCATAAATCTAATGCCTAGTACGTGATATCAATTCCTAGCACAAAGGGAACTAAATTACAGCAGAAATTAAGTGTGCATACAGGCATGTGTTCAAGCAAACTAGACATATCTCTATCAAAACCATCTTCATGATTCATAGGCGCAATGTTGTATACATTCGTATGAACAAGGAAACAAAATTTTATTTGAAACAAAGTGTTGTGTACCTTTACAGAAAACTCACAGACTTAACAGTCAAATGTTTCCATCCAAACTCCATTTTTTTGAGATCTCATGACTACCACTTGCCCACTCGGTGTGCGCCTCCATCCTTATCTGTTCATTCGTATCTGCACCCCTTTGCATTAGCCTTCCAATTGTTTCATATACAACAGTTCCGAGGATTGAGCATTGTGCCTGAAGCATCAACTTCAACTTTAGCTTCCGCAAATTTTGAATAATCGCCAGAGCCATTGTCTACCAAAGCTAGCTTTGAAGAAAGTATGAGAATTAAATCGGGCTCTTTACAAGTCTTTCTCACAGTTCCATAAAACTCTTCCCATAGTCTGAAGACTGTATTCTCCATTAAACAAATCTACCTCATTGAACTCAGAAAGTGTTTCATAAGACAGTAGCGCATTCAATGCAGAGTCCTTAAGAAATTTGTATGCAAGAAACCTCAAAATGTTTATCCTTCCCATCCATGCACACGGTCCTGCAGAATAGAATGACCATGGTCTACTCCTCCTTTCGCAACTTTTTGCCTCCGGAACCCACTAGTGCATCATGTCCGAATCTGTGTGGATTTCATGGACCTCCTACTTCTGGCAGTGGTTCCTTAATCACCTTTCTCTATGATTTTTCTTCAAATCTGGACCAGCAAAGGTTCCTTTTCTTCTATCTTACCTCTCTGTTTCATCCTCATTCGGTGGCTGCATCTCAAGGAAGCCAAACGAAGACGGGTGCTACAGCTCAAGTGGCCAACTTCATTCAAGCTCTCCCACGAAGATCTCCCACGAAGAGGAGGTAGAAGAAGTATCTGTGGATTATGATAGGGTACCCTCCATCATATCCATAAGAGCCAGTATAACACACGCTGTCTAAAAAAAACCCCCTCGCACTTTCTTCTCAGCATTACTTAAGTAGCAGCCATCTCGGATACGTGCCTGTCTCCTCTCAGATCGTGAAGTCCCTTCTGCCGCCCTATTCCAGATTATAGTCGATGTCACACTGTGAGCACACATACCAAAAACAGCCGTTCGTTCCTCCTTTTTGCCTTCTAAAATATCTTTAGATATGCTCCATACAACTAGTACGGTAATCCTAATATGCATACATCACCAAAAAACAAGGGTAAGGGCGCGATTATATTCCGAAAGGCCCTTCTTCGCAATTTTGGCATGTCTCCTTTGACTTGAAAATTGTATTGGTTATCGCATTCAAGTGGTTTGTAGGGTTCGACTTCAATTCTTGACCACAACGTGTGCATGTCATTCTATCTGCCCAAAGTGCAAAAGGCAAGAATCCATGCCATTGTTTGATGTCACCATTACATGCTTTAGATATGGCTTTCACAATAGGTGGATGCCCTCTCTCTATTTTACCATTGGCCTCTGGGTTATATGCAGTAGTGAGAGACAAACGAATACCGTGACACTCAAAGAACTCTTTAGCTTCTCTCGCATTTAACTCTCCACGATCGGCAACTACTTTCTCTATGTACCCAAAGCAACTTGTGACATCTTCAAGCAAGAATTTGCAAACATTGTAAGTGGTCTTAGATCGTAGTGCACGTCCCTCTACATGATTAGTTAAGTCTTCTCTTGCAAGTACAATGTAACGCATTTTGCCAATACCTTTAGGCATAGTTACAAGATCTACTACCCACTTGTAGTGAATACAAGGTGGATAAGTAGGACGCAACGGATCTCTATGTTTGACTGATGAATGAAGTTGACAAGTAGAACATGTAGAAACATAGCTACTAATGTCAACATACATCCTAGGCCAATAATAGGTACTTCTAATTTTTTCATATGTTCCAAAAAATCCTTTATGACCTGCCCATAATGTCTCATGCATTTCCTTCATTACTTGCAATTGAAGACCTCGTTTTCCTAGGACTTGTTGTGGATTCTTAACCTTACCCTTAGCATGTCTCCAAAGATAACCATTACATAGGAAAAAGTTATAAGCTCGTTTCCTAATGTTACGGAATCTATTCGTAGTCTAGTTAGGTAATGGTTGTAGTGTACTCAGATACTTTCCTATGTCTCTCCATTCATTTTCATACTCAGATTCATGAAATTGCTCATACTCGTATATATTTGGAACATAGTCAATTAAGTTCACATTCTTTATTAGACCACTTTCAAGATCATCAAATCTAGCTCTCGATAACATATCAGCAACTGAATTTGACTTACCTGAAATATGAACTAACTCAGGATTTATGAACTTAATATATGAGATCCATCTAAGCATGGCTATATCAGGAGATGAACAATTGGATATCATTCCAATGAGAGGCAAACAATCAGTCTCAA
Organism: Ceratopteris richardii; assembly: GCA_020310875.1. Taxonomy (NCBI): domain Eukaryota; kingdom Viridiplantae; phylum Streptophyta; class Polypodiopsida; order Polypodiales; family Pteridaceae; genus Ceratopteris; species Ceratopteris richardii. Next base: position 102,281,791 of record CM035436.1, read on the forward strand.
CTTTGACATTTGCACCAATGAAATATTCTTTGTCTATTTTCAAAGCTGTTACCATACCCCATAGTTCTCGTTTGATCTGTGGATATTTTCGTTGTGTTTCATGTAGAATTTTGGCACCAAACCTAATTGCATATCTATTCCCTTCACTATCATCTTGACTTATGACCCAACCTATACCAATAGGACTAGTATCAACAGTCAATATAATAGGTTTGTTAGCAGAATAGTCTACACGCTTAAGGATGGGAGCTTCAAGCAATAATTTCTTCAATTTACGTATAGCTTGAGTATGTTTGTCAGTCCAAATAAATTTTTGTTTCTTCCTCAACAAGTCATAGAGACAATCAGCAACATGAGCAAAGTATGGGATCCAAATAACATAAAAGATGCAAGCACCAAGAAATCTATGTACCTCACTCACGTTGTTACATGTTTCAGAAATCTTGCTAATGGCATCAACTTTTTGTGGGTATGGCTTTCGACCATAATGTCCACATAAATTTCCAACAATAAGAACCTCGTTGACACCAAAAACAGTTTTTTCTATGGAAAATGTGAGACCTACCTCTTCAAATCGTCGAAATATTCTTTCACAATCAGAGATATGGTCAAGAACAAATTTACGACATCCAGATGAATCTAAAGTAATGTCCTTTACACGTTCCTCACTCCCTTTAATTGGAATATCATCAATGAATGGCATAGTTATATGAGGGATAAAATCATGTAAGATCATATTCATAGCACTCATCATATGAGCCACTGTTAACTAGTAGAGTTAAAATGCTCAAATGTTAAACGCCTGGTTCTAACTATCAGAATGGCATTCAACCAGTCTCAGTAGGTTCTTGGGAGTGGTAGGGGTCTGTTAGACAGAGGCCCTATACTTAGTTACCAAATCTTAGCCACGTCAGAGACACGTAATGTCACGTCTTAGCTCAATTACTCCGGTACCGCACACACTCAGGTATTCTACTATTACACACTACCTTGTGGTACTGCTCAGAACAATAGAATACTTCCACTTTAACGAATATATGTATATACTCCTAATCCACAGTATTGCAACAATCCAAACACGATTCAATCTCAGTACACTATACCGCTGCACAGATTTATTCTCCAAATTTCACACATGACAACTCGGCACACTACTAGCAATTCCAGGCCTGTAGTCTTTCACCAAGTACTCTGCACTGGACACTGAACAACGTGAACGAACAAATCACATCACTAGCAAAGAACGAACCACAGAGCGAATCAGTTACTCCAATCGTATATAGTAACAACGCAAGACGGTCACACAAATGAATCACCAAGTTAACGTGACTACGAACACACACATCAAGCGCGGATGGATACAGAACGCAAGATCCTGCTCAGATATTGGACACAGAAATAACTACTCAGATATCAAAAGAACAACAAATACAGTGAAATCGGACACACCCAGACAAACAGTCTGGTGATTTTGAAAATCGCGCTCTCTTCACGTATCTTTTCATTGCTTTAAATAGGAATTTTACAAATGAAGCGTAACCGCTTTTCGCGTGTGTGATTACACGTTTTCGTTTTACATTTGCCAATCTGGCGGCCAACTAACACTGGCACGCACGGTGGACTTCGAACCCGCATGTCAGAACTTTACTGTTCGGCTACTATGCCTTCTAAGTACATATTTCGGGCTAGTCTAAAAGTTCGGGTAATTTTCTTTTTGAGTGTTTCTAACATCTGTACTAAAATCGATGGCTCTACTAGCTATGCATCTGTCCTAACCGAGCTTAAGGCGATCGCTTCGGTAAGCAAAATTTTGGCCTGCGTTTGCAAAAAGGCCTCCTACAAATAAAATTCATTTGATAGGGCAGCATCTCTCGAGATCTTCATGTCTTCCAATTGCTTCTACATATTGATTATTCTGTCTTTTTGATTCGCGAGCTGATTCTCTTTTCGCTCAATTTCCTGGTTTTGGTACTGTATGGTCCTGGAATAAGCGTCGCGTTCTCTTTTTATATCCTTTATCAGCTTCTGTCTGAGCCTCTTGTGCTAGCTTGCACCGTAATATCTCGTTTACTTGATCAAAATCTATCTTGAATCGTTGTAATTCTTCAATGGTTCTCAATGCCAGGTCGTGCTGCTCTTGTCTTGCTTTCACCGCTTCGTCCAGCTGCTGTCTTGTTTCTTCCAAAAAATTGCCTAGTGCTATTCTCGCATCCTCCTTATCCTGCATATCTAACTTCAATCGCCTTATTTCTGCCTGTGTTTCGTTTAATAATTGGTCCTTTGCGGCGAGCTGTTCTAGTGTTGTATCTCTTTGTTTGACAAGTGTTTGCTGTTCTGCCAGCTGAGCTTGAAGCTGGAGAATCTGTGCCTGGAGCTGGTGGTTTTCGGCCTTGACTGCGTCAACCTCCTCCTGTAATGGTGTAATATCCGCTTCCAGGACATCCACCTTATGTTGCAATTCGTTGCGAATATTGTCCGTGACTTCTCTTATCTGGACTGGTAGTTGTTAGGAGAGATCAATGAGCAGTTGCCCCATTGAAGCAAGTTCAGAGAAGACTGGAATTAAAGGGAGTAGAAGAGGGGGTCGAGGTTGTGAAGAGGATGTGGTGTGGAGTTGTTGGGAGGTCGGTGGAGAGTAATTGGGTGATGAGGTGGAAGAGGCTGTGGGCTCGACGGGTGCGATGGGTGGGATCCGAAGGATTGGGTTTAGTGGAGGTTCCGGTGGTGGAGTGGGAGTGGTAGAGAGAGTTTTGATTACCTTATTTTGTTGTGTTTCAGCGATGTCGGCTGCGGATTCCACTGCCTTAAGCAGCCTTTCAAAAGCTTCTTGTTCGTCGGCTTGTTGTTCCTGCTCGATTTGTTGCTGAGAAGCTTCTTCGGTAGAAATGGGTTCTGTTTCCGTCTGTTTCTCCTGTTCCTGTTGCTCAGATGAAGGAGACTGCGCCGCTGAATCATGGTGTATGGATGTGGCGGTGTCCTGGAAGGTGTCCTCTTCTTGCCATTCGGCTTCTTTATCTTGTCCGGCTGACTTCTGTGCTTCACTTTCGGAAGAGCTGATTCTGATTCATTTTCTTCGGAAAAGTTGGTTGATCTCCTCTTTGTCTTCTTCTTCATCGTCTTCTAATGGTTGCACAGATTCTTCGTGCTGCAGAATGGGACCTCTAAGTGGTGGTTGTGTTGCCAGAATTACCGGAAAGAGAAAGGAAATGATATGCGGCAATCTGGACCTAGGAGTGGCTCCCTTGTTCACCTGTTTAACTATGGCTACGCATTCTTTGTGGATTCGGTGGAAGAAGTAAGAGGCGAAGTTTACGGGTTCACGGGCGGCTAGATCGATGGCGGAGTAAAAGGGGTGGGATATGCCGTAAGTGCGTTTTTGCAGGTTTAGGATGGTGACTAAGAACTGGAGTGCGGTTTTTTCGGGTTTAGGGCGGCATAGAATGGCATACTCATTGGATGAGTATCGGGGAAAAAGCTCTATCATGCGGGCTAATGGTATGCTTGGGCCATTTTCGCGGCCTTGCGGTGTGAGTCGGAACGACTCAGCAAAGGCTTGGAATGTAATTACGGTTCGAGAGGGCAACGATGGGAAGACCCATCTTCGCTCGATGGTTGGTGATTGAGCGATGGCAGGTATAATCTGCGCGAAGAAGGGGTGGGCTTCCACTGAATGCCAAGGCAATTCAGCGAAGTTGGCAAGCGGACGGGTGCGCAAGAACTCTCCTACGTCAGTAGGGAGTCCGTCACGGAAAGCAGCATAGTTCGCTAATGCTTCCATGGCGTGATACAGATAGCAGGCTTAAGCGCAAGCACATAGGGAGTTCCAAAACATACAAGCATGCAAACACAATAGCGATTTTCGACGAAACAAAAAGGTTTAAATAGATACGTCACGGTGGAGGGTAAGGGGTGATGATTATCATCGTGCAGTATTGGAATGATACTTCTTTCAATTTGGCGTGCATGCACGAGTAGGTGGTAAGGACAAGGCGGCTTATAACATAAATAGGTTTCAAAACGCGGATATTTACAGTACTTGTAAATCTAAAAAGAAAAGAAAAGTAAAGAAAAGTGAGTGCCAAACGACACGGCCCACCGAAAAAACGTTTCAGTGCGGGTTAGCTGCGTGTTGGTATGGTCGCAGCTTCGAACCGTTGATTACTTTTGGAAGAGGGTTTTCGGTCAACGTAGTCAACCGAAAAGTTGTTGGGCCCACTTGTTCTAAAATCTGGTAAGGGCCATACCATCTTATTTTGAATTTACCAGCAGACCGATTCGACTTTGCATTGTAAAAAAGGGCAAGTTGTCCCACCGTAAAAACTGGAGTTTTCAAGTTTGATCATGCGTCCGAGCCTGTCTTAGTTGTACTTCCTGCATAGTTTAAAAGTTGTGCCATCGTTGTTCATCTAACTTTCTGAGTGTATCCAACTGAAATGACAATGAGTCTTCCGGTAGCAGTTTCTGAGCGATTGCTACTCGTAAACTGGGTATAACAATTTCCATTGGTGCTATTTCTTCTAATCCGTAAGCTAGTTTGAAAGGTGTCAATCCTGTTGTTACCTTGTATGTAGTCCGGTATGCCCATAACACTACAGGTAGCAATTGATCCCATCTTTCCGGTGCTTCCATGATCAATTTTTGAAGCATATTCAACAGAGATTTGTTTGTACTTTCGGCCAAACCATTAGCACGATGATAATAAGGAGAACTAAACTTATGTGTGACTTGGAAAGACTGCGTAAGTGCCTTCATTAAATTGTTTTACAAAATGAGTACCTTGATCTGAAACAAGTTCTAGTGGTAAACCAAAACGTGGAAAGACATCGGTTAGCAGACAATTTGCTACCGCAACAGTTGTAGCAGACCGTAAAGCCCAGGCTTCTGCCCATCTGGTTGCATAGTCTGTACAGGTCAACATGTAACGATTGTTACTGAAGACTACTGGAGGTGTAATCGGACCGATAAAATCTAGACCCCACTTATGGAAAGGTTCCAACGGTAAGATGGGTTGCAGAGGAAAAAGATTTCGTTGCAAGGGCTGTCCAGATCTTTGACAAGTATCACATTGTTTGACAAACTGTGATACATCTCTGTGCATAGTTGGCCACCAGAGACCACTCTGCAGAATTTTCCGATGTGTTAAGTCTGCTGCAAAATGGCCATCGGAAGGAATCGAGTGAGCCAAAGTAATAACTGAGTTAACTTCATGCGGTGGAATACATCGAAGTAAAATCCTGGTATGATCTATATAGTATAGTTCTCCAGCAATTAACCGAAATCGGCGGCTAAAGACTGCAATTTTCCTGCGTACTGCCGTAGAATTCTGAGATGGAAGGCAACCATCAGTGAGAAAGGTCAGGATCTTATCATAATAGGTAGATGGTGTAGGTGGGTCTGTAATTTCATCATTCGTTGGTTCAGAGCTATAGATCGCTGGAGTTGTGTCATCTATTCCTACCGGAGCTTCACCGGAATCTAAGCGGGATAGGAAATCTGCTAAGGCATGTGAACTGCCAGGCCGATGAATGACTTCGTAGTCAAATTCCTGTAAAACTAGAACCCATCGTGCTAATCGACCACCTAGATGCTGTTGCCGAACTATATAGACAAGTGCAGCATGATCTACATGAAATGTGAATTTACGGCTCAGCAAATAATGCCTGAATTTTTTGAGAGAATATACTAGCCCTAGACATTCTCTTTCTGTTACAGAGTAATTTTTCTCAGCAGGGGCTAATCTTCGACTTGCATAATACACTGTTCTGAACCATTTATCAATTTGTTGCGTCAAAACACTTCCTATGGCTATATCTGAAGCATCAACAAATACATGAAATGGGCGATCCCAGTCCGGCGGCTGTAAGATGGGAACTTGTGTTAATAAATTCTTTAAACGATCAAATGCTATCTGGCATTCCTGGGTCCACTCAAATTGTCGAGGAGTCTTGGTGATTAGCTTGTTCAGTGGTATTGCCAAATGAGCAAGCCACCGTAAGTGTCGACCATGCCATCTTACTTGGCCCATGAAGCGCATAACTTCCTTTGGTGTAGTAGGCACCGGAGCTTCTAATACAACCGTGATCTTGTCTGGATCTACTCGTATACCTTGTGCAGATACGATGTGGCCAAGTAGCTTGCCACATGAAACCGCAAACACAGATTTGTTTGGGTTCAAACAGAGTCTGTATTCTCTGCATTTTTGAAAGCAGCACCATAAATGGAACAGGTGTGCTATCATCTTACTGAAGATTGAAAAATCGTCAAGGTAAACTTGCATAAAAGAGGTGAGATAAGGAGAAAATATTTCCTACATACACCTTTGGAATGTACTTGGGGCATTCCTTAATCCAAACCACATAACAGTACAAGCAAATACACCCCAATTGGCAATGAAGGCAGTCTTTGGTATATCCTGTTCAGCCATTCTGACTTGATTATATCCGCTGTACCCATCTAAGAATGAATACATTTCATGTCCTGCTACTCTATCAAGCATTGTGTCAAGAAAAGGGATCGGAAAAGGATCAGGCACTGTAGCTGCGTTCAGTTTTCGGTAATCTACACATATTCGTAATTGCTTATTCTTCTTCGGGACAATAACAATTGGTGAGATCCATTCAGCATGCTCTACTGGTACGATGAATCCGACTTTAAGTAGCCTATCAAGTTCTGCCTTTACCTGTGATGCATAGTTTGGATTCATCCGATAGCTGGGTTGTTTGTTTGGTTTGGCTTCCGGCTTCAACATAACTCTGTGCTGATAGATGCGTAGGTCCAATCCTTTCATATCTTTGTAATCCCATGCAAAGACGTCGGAGAATTCTCGGAGTAGCTGGATTAAGCCTGCTTGAAATGTTTCCGGTAGGTTTTGCTTTATTTTCACAAGACGCGGATGATCTTTATTGCCTAAATTATAAGTGATCAACTGATCTTCTGGGACATGAAATTGTCGAGGCTTCTCTGTGTCGTCTGCTGGCTTAAAAAGTTGTTGCAGTTGAGCATCATTTATATCAGCAGTATCTTCCTTCTTATCTTCTTCTGTTACAGTCATTACCGTGCAAACTGCAGGATTCAAGTTATCTACAATAGATTGTAGATCAACAGTTCCTAAGGAGATCAAGTCAATGTTATTTTTCAGAAACTCTTCTTCTTCATCATCTGATAATCCATCTAGCATATGGACTGGTTCAGCAAAATACGGTCTAGCGTGTAACTCGCAAGGTTGTATAGCATCTAGTTTTACCACATATTTACGATTTGCATCCTTAAAAGTGAGCTCTTGTGCAGACCAGTCGTGTATTACCTTCGCGTGCTTCAGCCAAGGTCGGCCGAAAAGAAGGTTGTAATCCAGAGTGGATTCCGGTAGTTCTAGTATGACAAAGGTCATCTTGAATGTCGTACCTTGTAAAGTGATTGGTACATTTCGTACGAGTCCTATGGGATGGACTCTTGATTGATCGGCCATTCTGACAAAGAATTGAACTGGTTCGATTTCGGTCCATCCTAACCTTTTGCATAGTACCGCAGTAGCAATGTTAACACCAGATCCTCCATCAATTAGTACCTGCGTAATCTTATTATTCTTGTACCATACTATAATCAAGGGAACTGAATGATCGACCGTAGAATCAGGTTCTGGTTGAACTGCTGCTGTCGCTGGAATACAAGAAGGCACCGGGCTAAACTGCTGTTGGAATTGTTGTCGAATTCTGGGTACCAATGCGAGTAGTTGGCCCAGAGGCAGGGTGATAGATGCCTTCAATAAAATTTCCCAGGCCTGTTGAGATTGGTTGACATGCTCCACCGGTGTTGAAGTTGATGCTTCTCTTGATGATGAAGCGTCTACTGTTGGTAATGTGCCTGCTGCTGATGATGTTCCTGCTGCTCAACCCTGTTGTTGTGTTCCTTCTTTGGTTAACGAGGTCTGAGTTATCGAAATAGGATCTGGGAAGACTGGTCGTTCTGCTATGGTCCATTGACTAGCCTTGTTGTACATTCTTTGTTGTTCGCGTATTCCTAGTTCAAATATTTCTGCTGCTGGCTGCAGCTGCTTGCCGGAACGGGTTTGAACTGCAGCGGCTTGTGTTTCCACAGGTGTGATTTGTACCATGTTAGCCATTGGATTCTGACGTTTCTTCTTCCTCTGATCATAGCATCCTTACAGAATCTCCTAATATGACCAAATTCACCACAAAAATGACAGTGCGGTGGTGGTAGATTAGGATTTTCCGGTGGTGGTCCGGTCTGCCAACGGTTTGCATTGTAGTTGTTGTTTCTCTGTCCTTTGTAATTTCGATATCCTTGTTGCTGATTGTTCCTCATTTGCGGAGGCACATAATGATTGTCCTGGTTCCTGTATAATTGCATTGACAGTCGCAGTTCCCTGTACTTTGGCATTGTATGCGCAGTTTTGGTGGTGTGTTCGGCAGTATTGCATATAGCACAGAATAGCTGATTAAGTGCACAAGTGGCACTAGTATGGCCTGAGTTCTTGCATGTGATGCAGTATACTTGTCTCGTCACATCTTCGGCAACATTCCTGTTTGTTTTTAACCACTCCAGATCTTCTGTAAATCCTCCAACCTTGTTTTCCAATTGCAGAGCCATTGCAATCACTGCATCCAGTGTCATTGCTCCTACACAGCGTATGATCATAATCTGTTTAAGTTGTGGAGTCAAGCCATTGATGAACCACTGAGTAATAACGTCGTCCGGTAGGTTGGCATGTGCTAGTGGTAACTACCTCAAGTGAGTCCTGAATAGAGTAGCGTATTCCTGTACTGTTTGATTTACCTTCTGTCTGTTGTTTTGCAGATAGTCAAAATTTTCAACTGGATTCTTCTTTAGCCTGAATCGCTGCAAAAAGGCATCTCGTACCGCTTCATAGGTGCCAAAGTGATTAATATCATATTCTGTAAGCCATCTAGCTGCTTCATTGACCAATGTAGATTGAAAGACAATAGCTTTATACGCCAGATCCGGTGGATGGTTGAGAACTGCGTAACTGATCTCGAATGTGCGTACATGAGCATCCGGATCATCTCCTGGGAATCCACCAAATTTAGTGTACGTCACTCCTATCGGAGGCAGCCTAGGTGGTCATAACTGTTGTTACTACTGCCCGTTCATGGTGAGTGTGTTGTGACTATCTTCTGTATCTCGGGGATGAATTTCTAAACTATCAGAATCTGTATCGTCGGACTCTACACTTTCCGGTGCGATGATCTTGTTTAGTATGCTTCGAATCTTGGTTTTGAACAACTTCCCTTCCTTCTTGATGTCAAGTGAAGGGCGGCTTACTCCAAATAGTGGGGACTGGGCTAAAGATTCATCCAGAAATGGTAAGTCGTTATCGGAGAACCGTAAATTCTCAGTGGCTTGTACCGAAATGTCACCGGAGGATATCGACTGTTCACCAAAGCAATGTACTCCGTCGTCTTTACTGCTGTCTTTGACTAAGGCGTTCGTATTCGTCAACAAATTTGAATCTTTACTCAATGTTGTCAAATTAACTTCGGGCTGCGTTCTAGTGGATTCTGGAGTTACTATATTTTCGATAGACTGTGCCGAAATAGTACCCGAATCTGCTAGAAATGCAGTATGTTCTACCGGAATCTGACCGGAATTACTAAAAACGTTCTTTGCTGTCTTATCCACTGGTTTGGTACTTCCCGTGCTTCTGCCTCCTGGAGGCATCCTTAGCAGGTTAGATACCCACGTTTGTCTATTCTTAGGATACGTTTCGCCGGATCGAGTAACCGGCATATACTGCGTGTACTATTCTTCTCTACGATCGTTCAAAAAATTTTGGGATCTTTACTTACGAGTAATCAACGAACATTTCCGATGCAACTTTTCTATAGGTAATCGATAATCTTAAGGCCACTTTCCCACAGACGGCGCCAAGTGTTAACTAGTAGAGTTAAAATGCTCAAATGTTAAACGCCTGGTTCTAACTATCAGAATGGCGTTCAACCAGTCTCAGTGGGTTCTTGGGAGTGGTAGGGGTCTGTCAGACAGAGGCCCTGTACTTAGTTCCCAAATCTTAGCCACATCAGAGACACGTAATGTCACGTCTTAACTCAATTACTCCGGTACCGCACACACTCAGGTATTCTACTGTTACACACTACCTTGTGGTACTGCTCAGAACAATAGAATACTTCCACTTTAACGAATATATGTATATACTCCTAATCCACAGTATTGCGACAATCCAAACACGATTCAATCCCAGTACACTATACCGCTGCATAGATTTATTCACCAAATTTCACACATGACAACTCGACACACTACTAGCAATTCCAGGCATGTAGCCTTTCACCAAGTACTCTACACTGGACACTAAACAGCGTGAACGAACAAATCACATCACTAGCAAAGAACGAACCACAGAGCGAATCAGTTACTCCAATCGTATACAGTAACAATGCAAGACGGTCACACAGATGAATCACCAAGTTAACGTGACTACGAACACGCACATCAAGCGCGGATGGATACAGAACGCAAGATCCTGCTCAAATATTGGACACAGAAATAACTACTCAGATATCAAAAGAACAACAAATACAGTGAAATCGGACACACCCAGACGAACAGTCTGGTGATTTTGAAAATCGCGCTCTCTTTGCGTATCTTTTCATTGCTTTAAATAGGAATTTTACAAATGAAGCGTAACTGCTTTTCGTGCGTGTGATTACACGTTTTTGTTTTACATTTGCCAATCCGGCGGCCAACTAACAGCCACAGAATTAGTCGCTCCTTGAGGTAAAGTACACATTCGCACTAAGCCTAAAGGAGTTTTCATTGTGGTAATGTCACGACTATCAATTGCTAATTGGAATTGGTCATATCCAGAATATAAATCATCCATTGAATAGATAGAATGTTCTGAAAATGATTCAACAAACTCATCTACAATGGGTCCTGTTCCTACATTCCTTATGGTGACTTTATTGACAGGTTGGAGATCTTGAATAAAATGTAGTTTCCCATTCTTTTTAGGCACAGTGAACCATCTATTTGAGTAAGGTGCAAAAGATGGCTCTAAAATTCTCATGTTTATCTTCTCCTTAAGTAATTTCATTAGCTTAGGTAAGTGAGCCTTTGGAACTGGTATAGGATGAAGATTCCATGGAATATGTGGAATATTAAAGATTATCATGGGTGCAACTAGCTTAGGATCTACACAACCAATCTCATGAGGATACATAGTAAAGGATTTTCCATGGCTACGTATGACTCCCTCAAATTTATCTCTCTGTGCTGGCAAAAGAAAGTCATCATCTCTACCAATTTTCACCTGTTTGATTGTCTCATCCGTGAATTTATGTCCTATGTTTTTCTTATCCCGAAGAATTGGATCATTTTTCACATCAATAATTTTTTCATTACTTCCTTGAGGTAATGGTTGAGCTATGGGTTTGATTTTTTTATCTATAGTTTTGTACTTTGTTTCAACTAAGGCATCATGTGTTTGGTTAAATTTTGAGCACTTATCAACATTGAGAGCATATTCCTCGATTAGAGCATACTCATCAAGGGAAGAAAGAAGAATAATATGGGAATTAGAATTTTGTTGAAGACATAACTCTAACTCCTCAAGAGTAGAGAAACAATGAGATGTCTCAATCACACGCTCAATGTTCTCATCATGTTCCATGATTTTGTTGTTTTTATAATTTTTTTGGGTTTTTTGGATAAAAGACTTGGACAATTGACTCTTATGAAGAAAATCTAATCTAGAATGTGGAAAACAAAGTGACAAACTATTGTACATGTTGGTTGGATGCGAGATGTCAAACCAATATCCACTGTTCTCCCCCTCAACAATGGATTCTATCCGAAATTTTGATCATATGTAGCTCCAAACATGAATCGAGGTGCACAATTACTACAAGCATGCTCATGACTCTGAGTAATAATAGGTTTCTTTCTAATTGACAATCGATTCCTAGGATGATTCACTCCTACTGTCATGACTTAAAGTGATTGCATTCCATCCTTAGACTTAAATCTAGCATAGGTAGACCCATCATCCATGGCTTTAGTTTCCATACGACTCTCACAAATAAAGGGTTGACCTAAGAGAACTTCATCGGAGCAATTATCTTGAATAAAAAAGTGAAACTCCTCTGTGATTCCTCCTATGGATATGGGCACACTAGCACAAGCTCCATACAGGGTACCTACACCATTATCTGCAGTTCTCATACGCCATCCACAATCTTTATCTATGGGCCATCGAAACTTATCATAAACTTCTCTTGAAATCACATTGATTTCGGAGCCGGAATCTACTAATGCATTTACAGTGATAGTATTCTTATCATTTCCTATTTTAACATGCATCTCTGATGTACCTCTAGACCAAAATGTTCTTTTAAAGTGCCTTTCAGGATTGTTTTCATGATTTTCATGGTCAGGTTGAATAGGTCCTAAGAAATTTTTATTAACATTTACTTCATCATCATCAAAGTCCTCTTCATCAGATTTATCAAAGTTTAAGGCTTCATTCATAGCTTGATCTTGATCTAGAGAATCTTGCATCTCAGTATCTAGATTAAGCGGAAACCTCTTCCTTTTAATTAGGCCGATAAAGTTATCTTTAAAAACAGGCTTTGCAATAGAGAAAACTTGTTCTAAAGACATAGTCACTTGACTCTTAAGCAAAATGTCATCTAAAATCTCCATAGGATCTATTTTTCTCTCAATTTCTGAAATCAAGATGGCTTTAGGTTTTCTCTTTGGTTTCTTTTGTTTTTGCTCAGGGTCTTGTTTTGTTCATGTTCTCGTGTTTGGTCTTCAATTTGTTTTGATTGTTCTTGTTTATCTAAAGGCTTTGGTTCTGTTTTTCTTTGCTTTGTCTTCTTCCCTTTTTGTTTCTCCTCTTGTTTTTGTTCATTGGATTCCGATTCTTGTTTTTTATCTTTAGATTGTGATGTTTCTCCTTGCTCTATGATTGTTTCTATTCCCTCTGAGGTTTTTTTTCGAGTCACTCTTCTTTCACTAGGCTCAGCTTCATCTCTTTTTCATTTTTCTTCTACATTGGATATGTGAGAAATAAGAGATTGATCTTCTATTGGTGATTCCCAAGCCGTTATTCTCCTAATCTCATCTCGTGCTCTTACTAAAGCCTCTATGGAAAAATCACCTTCCTTTGTGGTTTTACTTGATTCCACTTGTTCATCAAGAGCTTCTAGTTTCACTCCTCTAGTTCCTACATCGGTTATGGTTATATTTTCATAGTGTTTTTTCATTCCTCCCTTACCATAATTTCCTTGCAAAGGTAGCCTAGATCGATAGTCACAGATTTTCTTGTCTATGTCTATTACTAGTCGTTGCTCCTTAGCAGACTTCAATAATTCACAATCTCTCAAAACGTGCTCTAACGAATCACACCAAGGACACCTACGAGGGCCACGCACAAAACCATTTTGATTTTGAGGATTTTGATTAACTTGTGGTGGGAAATTTTGAAATTGAGGATTTTGTTGATAAGGTATTGCTTGAACAAGATAATTAGGATTTTGAAAAGGCAATTGATGTATTTGAGGAGCTTGGGGAGCAACATGTGGTACTTGAGGTGCAAGAGGAGCTTCCATATTATACGGTTGATGATTTTGAAAATTTTGATTTTGAGGATTTTGAAAAGCTATTTGAGAAGCTTGAGGATATATGTTTTGATACATTTGAGGATTTTGCACATGAGGATGAGGATTTTGCATTGAAGGATTATGCATTGGAGGAACTTGATATGCTTGAGTAGGAGCTACTTGTGGATTTTGATTGGTAGCTATAGCATGTTGATTAGGCTCTTGAAAAGTCATTGGGTTCATCTGATTTTGGAAAGTTTTGGTGTAATTAGATTGTAAAGCATCTTTAGTATTGGCCAAATTGGATTGTGTAGCAATAAGACTTTCCATTTGCTTAGTGAGAATTTCCACTTGAGATTGTTCAACTACACTTTTATTTGGCTCTACTTTAAAACCTTGAGTAGGCTCCATCATTTGAGGAATAGGAGTAGAGTCAAAAAGCATAGCATGGGATTGTTCTCTAACTTGCTCCTTAGTTTGTGGAAGGCTAGGTTGAGGAAGACTAGTTTGCTCATAAAGCATGGATTGCCTTTGATGTCTATGGGCTACAACCTCTACTACTTTACGCACTTTTTGCCAATTGTCAGTAAGACCATAGCGCTTATCCGGCTCTTCTAATCTTCGTTCAACTTCGCTACGAGTTTCAGGATGAAGAAGCTTAAGAAAATTGATCACAAGATCAGGTTCCAAAGTTATCTTATCCTCATCAGGAAGTTGCTCATAGCGTCTAATATACTCATTTTGTAAGTGAGTAATAGAGCTACTAGGCTTTGGAGAATTGACCCATCGTAAGAATCCATCTCGATTATGTTGGCTATAATCTTAAAGATAGAATTCTTTGAGCATCTCCTTTCTAAAATCACTCCAAGGAAGACTATCATATTGAGTGACACGGTTTATGATAGAGCTATCAACAATTCGTTCAAAGAATGATATCAAAAGATCTTCGGGAAGACCAAAAATCATAGCTTGCTCTTCAAACAAATCTAAGTAGCTTGTTATGTTGATGCCATTGAATTTTCCCTTCTCTCTCAACATAGAAGAGACTATTCTTTGGCCTTGTTTCTCAACAATAAGGGATTTGAATCCTTCCTCCATCTTACGTGAATAAACAAGTGATGCACGATGCTCTAGATCTCTCACAAATGCGTTTACTTCATGACGAAGATGTGCACGATATTGTGAGAAATCCAGTGCAACAATCAAGACTGATGATGATGAAATGATGAGGATAAAAAATATGAAACAAAGGATATGGATCATAACCTCCCAACAAGATCAGAAGCAAATGCCACGAAGCGGTTCACGTCAGGTTCAAATGTGGAGGTGATCGTAATCCGAGTGGATCGGGTCCGGTCGTGGCACACACAGGGTGTATGAAGCTAATGAATGTTGGATGGTTTAAGCACATGAAAGTGAAATTAATGCTGAGTATGGAGAAGAGAGAGATGTTGAAATGATTATGGGAATGGGAATGTAGGAGTGCAAGTTAGATTTATGAACATGAATGATAAGAATGAAAGAGAACCATACACACGAATCAAATTTGGAAGGAAGAATGGTCCATTGAAGGAGCTTCTTAAACACTTCCTAATTCTAATCCATATGCATAGTCTTCTTTGGATGATATGTATGCATGACGTGAATAGATGGAATCCTTACACATAAACCAGTTTCGAAAAGAAGAATGATCCAATATTGGAGCTTTTTATACACTTTCAGAAACTAATCAATATGTATGGGTATGTATGGATTATATGCATGCAAGTGAATTATGATGATAGATTTTACTCACAAGCTCAAAGAAACATCCTCACTGGTTCAACGCAATACTGCGGAGCCTTCTCACACATAGAAGAAATAGAAGACATGTAAAAATACTTAAGAGACTGAGAGAGAAGACAAGAGACAAGTGACAAGTGACATGAATTAAAAGGATTTGAATTAAGATACATGTATAAGATCGTCGTGGTACGTCAAGCTATGCAGTCTACTGATCAAAGGTGGTTCCGACCCTCAAACCATGACAGTTCAACCGAATGTCACATGTAAGAAGGTGAGTTCCACTTCAGTGACCCTATGTATGTCTAGGCTCGTAACGTCTAACTAAAGAAGTCTAAGACTCATTAAAACCAGCTCTAACTCACTCACACGCTCCACCGAGGGTGAGTCAAGATAGAGATGCTCGTTTCAAGAGCCTATCCTAGATTGAAGTTCTAACTTAAATTTGAAACTAGGTACTATACTCATCCTAGCTCACCTTGGATCCTCACTCGCTCAACCGAGGGTGATCGTCTCAAGGAAACCGTAAGCTAGCATGAGCCCTATGGATACCTAACAATGATGCTCTAGGAGTTTGGGGGGGGTTTATATAGTTTTTTGAATGAATTTGGGCCCTTGGATCTAGAGAAATCAACTCTCAACTCTAGGATCACTACTTTCGATTACAACCATTTGATTAATCAAATTAATGGCTTGGAATTGTTCTTTCTATCAAATCTAGTGTAAAGGAGTGAAATTTAAGCGCCCTCATTCTCCACCATTGGATCTGGGGATGGTCTGGACCGTCGGATCAGTGCTGACATCAATTCGGATAAGATAAGCCACTATTTTTGGAGAAACACTGCATTATTGATCTTTGATTGTAGAAAAAGTCTTCTTTTATGGAAAAACTTGTGGATCCTCCTTGCTTTAAGCATAAGTGCATCCCCACCCTTGAATATGAGCTCATCTTGATCGTACAACATGGCTCAATCAGCTTTCGCCATGTGGTGGCCCTTCAACCCTTCAATTTGCTTAAACTAGAAAACTGCAGTGATCCTGAAAACTGGACTTTGTGCTCTTTGACCCTCCAAATAGGCTTTGATGAAGATGAAACTTTGTAGGACTATCTTTCCAAAGAACTCCTTTAGGAATATGCAAAAAAAACTTCCATCTGAATCTTCCTTGTACAAGTTTGTCTACATTTGGAAGCTTGCAAGGTGGCATTAAGGTCTCTAGGAAGCTCTAATAGCCTTGAAACTTTGTACAAATATGTAGCCACATATGGTCTTTATACATGCCAAACCATATGGCTAACATAAATTTCTATACAAGAATTTGTAGGGTCAAACTAGAAAAATTACATTTTTACAAAATGAACATAGCATATCAATGTGCTACAAAATCCATTTTCTGCTGAAATTTGGGCTATAGACTGCCTTTGACAATCTTTACAAGTATATGAATTTTCATCTAATTTGGTGACAATGAAATTTTTGCCCTAATTTCCTAACTTTGACCAACTTTGGCCGCTACCATGGACTTTCTTGATTTCTTTGAAACTTTGTATGTGAGCTTCCTTTGACATCCTTGATGCATCCTGGACTTCTCAGGGAATTTTGGCTACCTTCACCAAATATGTTTTTTGTAGGCCTCCATAAGTGAGAGAGGAGAGAAAATCTCGACGACAGCGCATTCCTTAACCCAAACCACATTACCGCACAAGCATAAACACCCCAGTTCGTGATAAAAGCTGTTTTAGGTATGTCATGTTCTGCCATCCTCACTTGGTTATAGCCACTGTAGCCATCCAAAAATGAATACGTCTCGTGCTCGGCCACCCTGTCGAGCATTGTGTCTATAAAGGGGAGAGGAAATGGATCTGGTACAGTGGCCGCATTCAGTTTTCGGTAATCAACACAAATACGTAGCTGTTTATTTTTCTTCAGAACGATCACTATCAGAGATATCCATTCAGCATGCTCGATTGGTACAATGAATCCCACCTTCAATAACCGATCGAGTTCTGCTTTGACATATGTTGCATAATTGGGGTTCATTCAGTAACTAGACTGTTTGATTGGCTTCACCTGTGGTTTGAGCACTACCCGATGTTGATAAATCCGTGGGTCCAGACCTTTCATATCTCGATAGTCCCAAGCAAAAACATCGGAGAACTCACGTAGAAGTCGTATCAAATCATCTTGAAATGTCTCTAACAATCCTGCCTTAATCTTAACTGGTCGCAGGTTAACCGCATCACCCAAATTATATGTTACTAACTAATCTTCCGGTACATAAAATTGTCGAGGTTTTACCAGATCATCAGCATGTAAGGTGGCTCCATCCATAGTGACACTATCATTTGCGTCTGCATCTCCAATCATTGGTACCACCGTGCAAGCGGCTGGACTCCACTTGTCTGCGACAGATTGGAGATCTACAGTACCTAATGACATTAGATCCTTATTGGTCTTTAGGAATGCCTCTTCCTCATCGTCAGATAAGCCATCCAACATGTGGACCGGCTCCGCTACATATGGCCTTGCGTGAAGCTCGCATGGGCTCCATGGCATCCAAGTTAACTACATATTTACGGTGATTATCTTTGAAATTTAACTCCTGCGCTGACCAATCCTGTACAACTTTGGCTTGTTTCAACCATGGTCGACCGAAAAGTAGATTGTAGTCAGGCTGGATTCTGGTAGTTCGAGAACTACAAAAGTCATTTTGAATGTGGTACCCTGCAAGGTAATCGGAATATTCAGTACTAGTCCCACCGGATGGACTCGGGATTGGTCTGCCATCCATACAAAAAATTGTATGGGCTCCATTTGGGTCCACCCCAATTTCTTGCAAAGAGTTGTAGTTGCAATATTCACACCTGAACCGCCATCAATTAGCACTTGAGTAATCTTTTGGTTTTTATGCCAGACAATGATCAATGGGACTAAATGATCCACCGTAGAATCAGCTTGCGGTTGTATTGTTGCAGTCGCCGGAGTATAGGAAGATCCAAGACTAACCTGCTATTGGAATTGCTGCCTGACTCCTGGCACCAAGGTGAGCAACTGTCCCAAAGGGAGTGTAATTGAAGCCTTAGATAGGATATCCCATACCTGATATGTTTGGATCATACTTCTCACCGATTTTGATGATGATTCTACTAAAATTGGGGTTCTATTGACCCCGGTAATTCCTATATCCTTGCAACTGAGTGGTTCGCATCTGTGGTGGACATAATGGGTTGCTGGCTGACCTGGTTCTTGTATGACGGCATTTACAGCTTCTCTGCCCTGCACCTTGGCATTATACGTGCAGTTTTCTGTTGAGTGTCCTGTTGTGTTGCAGATGGCACAATACATCTAGTTAAGGGCACATGTAGCACTGTTGTGCCCTTGATTTTTGCACTTGGTGCAATACATCTGTTTAGCCGAATCATCCGCTACGTTCTTACTGGCTTTCAGCCATTCCAGGTCTTCTGTAAATCCTCCAACTTTATGCTTTAGTTGCACGGCCATCACAATAATAGCATCTAGTGTCATTGCACCCACACAGCGGATGATCATGATTTGTTTAAGCTGCGGACTCAGTCCGTTAATGAACCATTGGGTTATAACATCGTCCGGTAGATTAGTGTGTGCCGGAGGCAGCTGCCTTAAGTGAGTTTGAAACAATGTTGCGTATTCCTGAATAGTTTGATGCGGTTTTTGTCAATTGTTCTACAAATAGTCGAAGATTTCAGTAGAATTTTTCTTAAACGGGAACCTTTGTAAAAATGCATCCCTCACAGCCTCATAGTTAACGAAATGATTAATATCATACTCCGTCAACCATCTAGCTGCTTCATTAACTAAGGTGGCCTGAAATACAATAGCCTTGTACACCGGATCGGGTGGATGGTTTAGCACTGCATAACTTATCTCAAAGGTGTGCACATGTGCATCAGGGCCGTCACCCGAGAATCCACCGAACTTGGTGTAAGTCACTCTTGTTGGAACCGATCGAACTGGTAAAATTGGTTGCGGCTGCTGCTGTTGCTGAAACTGCAGTTGCGGCTGTGGGGGTGTTTGCTGCTGAGACTGTGAACCACTCATGTTGTTATTATGAGTAGTATTGTTGTTATCTATAGGGTGAGAAGGTGTCTCTGATCCTTCAGAATCTGTATTACCAGACGGCTCACCTTCCGGCTCGAAAATAGTGTTGAATCTCTTACTTATCTCCAAATCAAATAACCTGTCCTCAGCTTTGGTATCGAAACTAGAGAGGCTAACAAGGATCCACTAGGTAGTACTGCAGTGTCACCGAAAAACTTCAGACTCCCACTAAATGGCACCGAACTCCCACCAAAACTTGTCAAACTTTCACCGCACCAGGTTGTCTTTTCACCAGAAACAGTCTCACTTGGTAACACAACGTTATCACCGAAAATAGTCGGATTCTGACCAGATAATGTCCAACCAACTGCGCACTTTGTCTCTGTACACTCAGAAGTCACTGTACCTGCTTCAAAAAGTATCGGAATCACATCGGAATCTACCGAAATATCATCATGGGTCACTGCACTGTTATCGGAATCATTGCTAACTAGCTCCGATCCTTCAACAACTAGGCTTAAATAGCCTACGCTTCTACCACCTGGGGGTGTCCCTAATAGATTTGGAACTGCCCAGGGATGCTGGTCTCTCCTATACTTCGGATAAGACTCGCCGGACCGAGTAACCGGCATATATCACCTCTGCACCGCTTGCATTACGTACTGCTCTACCTTACTCATTATTCTCAATCTATTGCCATCTTCCCACAGACGGTGCCAGTGTTAAAAGGGGGACTTCCGCCACGTCCGCTTTTAATCTCTTTCGGGTTCTTGGGGATGGTAGGGGTCTGACAATGCAGAGGCCCTTTATCTCATTTTCCCAACTTAACTATCAAATTAAGCAGCACGCTACTATCCAGTATAACTTCTTCTACACCGTATTATTGTTCGTATTTCGGCTATTCCTTACACCGTATTTAATGCACAAATTAATGATCACAGTCGTACATACTTATTAACGTGAACATAACAGTACTGTGTTAATAAAGAATTACTGTGACTCAACAAAGACAGAGTGACAGTACTCAGAATATATGTAATCTGCACCACAACGTCTCCATAAGGTCGCAAATCGCCCAAACAGACAGTCTGGCGATCGGTCTCCTGTACCACCGGAGAACACAGGAATGTCTCTTCATTAATAGGTAAAAGGGTTACATCACTTCGCTACGACCTTTCAGTACGTGCGGTATATGAAAAATATAAAATTACAATGTGCCAATCCGGCAGCCTAACAGATCTTGGACTTATTCTTTGGCACAAGTACTTCTAATTGCAATGTTGCTCGTTGACACTCTTTCGGCTTCACCTCTAATTGATTTGTTTGTCTTCAGGGAGGACAGTCACCTGTGTGCTCAAAATGTTCAGGCACTACATATCTATAAAGAAGGATAAGGCCAAGGTCAGCTTTATTAGGATGTAGATCAATGGCTTCAATGAATGCCTAAAGGAGCAGTAGAAGGATGGGAGAAGCACATTGCTAACACAGAGAGATTCTAGACTATGTCAAGGGAGCTTGTGCCACCATTGGCAAATGAGCGAGGAGACATGGATGACCTTGAGGAGCCAGTTCTAGAGTAGGAAAAGCCTTGGGAGACTTCTGAAGTCCATGAAGATGATCTTATGCATGAGGCCGAGGAATTATATGATCAGCTTCTATTGTAGAAGAGTTGTTGAAATTTGTAAACATACACTTTTGTAATGATTTAATTATTGAAATATAATGCTCAAAGTTTCTTGTTATTTGTGCTTAATTTTATTAACATTCTACTCAGTTGTGTTGGATTGGTGTCTAGTTTCCTTCACATTTATGGTTGCTTAAGGTCATATTCTTGAATTGGTAATTGGACCACCTTTGTGGGCTAGAATAGAGGTACGTAGAAAAGCTTCTCCTAATGTATGTACTAGTATCAAATGACATGGTATTATATATGTTGAGCCTTGAAAAGACTATTGTACTTTTCCATTTCAAGTTACTCAAATTGTGAATAACAATGAGAACATATATTTTTCCATCTAGAGTGCCAATCATTATATCAAGAGGTTGTATTTCTTTGTTTTTGGCACATTTGGTACCACTTTCTCGAATTAGAAGCTTTGACAGGAGGCACTAGATCATTAGATAGCCTTTTGCGCCATTAAATATAATTTTCCCAACTACTTTGTGAATCTGATGCATCAAAATGGGAGTTTTTCATGCACTAGTTGAACAAGAAAGAATGTTTTCCATTGTGTGATACAAAAATGATCCTTTTTTGCAACATTCCATGCATTTTTTTCTCAAATAAAAAAGAGAACATGTTTTTTTTTCATTTGTTATGACTCAATGTTCTTGACTTAAGTGGGAAAATCTATGATTATTTGCTTTGGTGTCTTCTTCATTTGGCTGAACACATTCCAAAGGTGATTCTTCCCAGATTTGGTGCTAGCAGAAAAGAATGTTTCAAGTGCATCCTAAGTTTCTTTTGATGTGTTACAACCTCCTTTGTGTGATAATAAGAAATCATACATAGAATCAAAGATATAACACATGTTTTGAGCATCTCTTGCACACCATAATGTAAGCTTCTCAATGTTTTCTTATGTAGGACCCATTTTGGATCTTGGGCAGGCATAACACCATCAACTCCTATAATTCCATAAAGATTTCAACCTTGCAAGTAAGCTTCCATTGTCATTTTGCAAGCAGCATAGTTGTTCCTGTCAATCTTGTCTATTGTTGAAACAAAACTATCACCCATCTTGATGTAGCTCTGATACCACTAAAAGTGCTAGGAGAATACAAGGTTAGTAGGAATCTATGATTGACGATGGTGAAGTTTGATCTAGCTAAGAAGCACAAGGCCTAGTGTTTGGCCACTAAAAGTTTAGAACACCTTATAAGATTCAAGTTGATGCAATAAAACAACCTATGTGTTTTAGAAGATCATTGAGAAATAGATCCAAAAGAGATTGTTTTGTTCATAAGCTAGTGCATGGAACTTGATATTTATAGTCAAATCTTGCAACTCCCAATGCTTAGTGCTTGAAATCTGATTGAGTATTTTATCTACTACCAACTTCATAGCTTATGGGTTTTTTTAATCTTTGTATTTATCCTTTAACAGTAAATGTCTATAGTCCATAAATACATATTGAATTTTACAAGGATAAGAAATTTCATCTTGTTGCTAACCCTATCTATCATGCCATGACTAAAGAAAAAGGAGTGCATTACCATTATATCACGGAAAAGATCACAAGCAAGGAGATTCAGTTTCATATGTATCAACACATCAACAATGTGAATATATTATAACAAAGGCATTGGATAGAGTCAAGTTGAATAGAGTTACATAAATAATTGGATTGCAAGAGATACTAAAGAATTGAAGACTCAAGCTTCTTAGGCTTGAGGGGTAGGTTTGGTGTAAGAATCAAGCCTAAGAGTTTTTCTTTAGTTCTTTGATTATTCTCATTATCAATTTCACATAGATGTAGTCATGTGAACTTCCACGTATCTTGGTCAAAAGTAAAAGCTAAAATTAGGAGGAATCTTGTGGATAAAGGAAGAAATAATCCACAAATTTAGTTGGGAATCAAATTCAAATCTCTCTTAAGTTTTAGGAACACTTTTAGGTGGATGAATGATCATCAAATTCAAAAGTAGGTATAAATAGACCACCTTATAGTCATAGGATAGAGAGAGCTTTCTTGAGAGCCTTTAGTTGAGGTTATGATTTTATATTATACTCACTTCACATGAGAGTATTTCTCTATAAGTTTCTTGTATCATATATGCAATATCAATACACATTAAGATTCATATATTTTGAGTATTCATTCTCTAAGTGTTGCTATAGTACCTTGAGGTACATAGTCAACTTGTGTGGTTCATTTCATTATGTGTGAGTATCAAATATCGAAACTCTGACTTGGATCACTTAGATAAGATAAAGTGCGATTTCATATGAATTTTTGTTATTTTTTAATAAATAAATCTTGAGTTATGAATATTTGAATGTGATTGTGTCTACAATACTTCATCTTCTTCCTAAAAATTCAGTGTGACCATTGATACTTATTAAACTTATTGCTCTATGAATAGTAAGGCTTAATTTTTTAGAGTAATTTCTTTTAATTACCTTGAAGTTCCAATTGAATGTGTGCAAAATCTCATTGGCCAATTTGTAATAGGTTGTGAGCTTTGAGCATTTTAGGAAGAGTGAAAATTTCCAAAATAGAAGGTTTTCTAAGTCTTGTGAAGTGCAAACTCATTTTAATAATAAACCTACCATATGTGATGCCTTTATGTGGTTCTACTTCCTTTATGCCAACCAATATGTGAGTTCCTAGGAGCACTTCCAAGACACACCAAGTTTAAGTTCTTATCCTACATTTCTCGCTCCTTTCTAGGAGCCCCTTAACAACATATAGTTTTAGCACGTTTGGAATAGCTCAATTTGTGCATTGGACCATAGAGAAAGATATGGTACAAGACAAAGTACTCAAGTAGCTTGTCTTAGATGATATCAATAGTCTAAAAGTGATTGTTTCATGGAAGGCCCCTAACTCTTCCAAGATTTTTCCTAACACCTTTCACAAACATAGTAGATTGATGCACCAACTTGATGAATATTAAATTACTTGAAATTAATGTAAGAATAAGGAGTGATTGCTATGTTGGATGTGTCTAGAAGTGTGAGACACACAAGGAGCACAAATGTAGCAAGAGAAAAAAAGAAAATGGATGGCTCGAATACCTCTCTCTATTGATGATTAAGAGAATTGAAGTTAGAGCTGAATGCTATCCCTAAGTACAAAGTACCACCACATATGAGACTGTCATGGATGTGGTAACATAGGAAAATATCTCTAGCCAACACAAGAGTAAAAAGTTCCCATGTATAGGGAAAAGGTTCACATCAAAGCCACTTGAGGAACACATAAGTGTAACAAACCGCCCTTGAGCAAATGATTTGAACATATATAGGGAGTAATAGATCAAACCCCACTAGGCAATAAGCCTACGCCTTTGCAAAAAGCTTCAAACTTTTACCGTGCAAGAACTTCGGTGAACATTTCTTCCACATTATCTTGTGTAAGAACATATACCAAACAAATATCTCCTTCATGAAGGCACTTTCTCACATTGTGATAATGCACCTCAATATATTTGGTCCGTGCATGAAACACTGTATTTCATGCAACAACCAATGCACTCTCACTACTAGTGAGAATATGCATAACAAAATCATTCTCCATGCAAAAATTAATCAATAGACATCTCAGCCATAACACTCCACTATAGCTATGAAAAATGCTATGTACTCTGCTTCACAACTCAATGTTGGCATTGTAGGTTCCTTCTTAATCAATGAAGATATGCATAAGTCTCCAAGGAAAAAGCAATTACCCAATCACTATCCATAAAGCATGGAAGCATGGTAGAATATCTCTGCCATTAAGGAGACCTAAACTCAAAGTGCCTTTGAGATATCTAAACACACATTCCATTGCTTGTGAATGATTAGTGCCATCGCTATGCATGAATGGACTCAACTAGGAAAACTACATACTCTATATTTGGCCTTGTGTTGCATGCATATATAGGAAATCCCATACCAAATCAATATCTCATGCATGAAGGTTCTCTCTCACATAGTGATAATGCACTTCAATATGTATGGAACACTAGATTTCCTGTGATAGCCAATGCACCTTGATTATTAGTTAGAATATGCATCAAAACATCTATCTCCATGCAAAGCTCCATCAATAGATCTCTCAACCATATGCACTCTACTATAGCTATGAAAACTGATCTATACTTAGCTTCACAAATCAATGTTGCCATCATAGTTTGCTTCTTACTTAACTAGGATATGCATGTCTCCAAGGAAAATGAAAGTATCACTAGTGGACATGAAAGTATCATAACAACCAACCCAATTACTATCTATAAAAGCATGCATGCATGGTTGAATATCCCTGCCAAAAACGATACCTAAACTCAAAGTGGCTTTGAGATATCTAAACACATGTTTCACCAATATGGGAGAGAGGAAAGGGGGTCACGATGGAGAAACGAGCATAGGGTTGGATGATACCCTCGGGTTGCATCATCCATGTCCGACTGGTGATGTTTGCACCTAGGAACCTTTCCTAGGGATAGTGTGTCGAGCTCTGCTTGTTCTTAAGGGGTAGCACAACAACAAGCTGCAGGGGGAGAGGAGGATCTTGTGGATGAAATTGATCGTTGGGTAGGAGCAAAAGTAGGTGTGGGCAAGAGGAATTTTGAAACACAAGATGTTGTACTACTGACTGTCACACTTGATGCAAAAGATAAACTTGAAACCTATTCTTCCTACAAAGAACTCATGAGATCATGACTTGTAAAAGCATAAAAAATAAAATTTTGGAAAAATCTTACACACAATCCTAGATGGATTTCATCATGACATCTTCTCCCACTAAACCTGCACATTGTCCTGATGGACCAATCTATAGAATCAAACAGAACCAGAGCAATATTCTTTTGAAAATCATTTAGCTTTTATGCTTTTCTTTTTGAGTATTAAAACATGACTTGTATATGCAAATGCAAGTTCTAATAAAAAGTTGATTGTAAAGTACATGATTCGTGATTGAAAACATGTTTGGTAATCATACTACCTTAGAAAAAAAAAGTCAACCTGAACCTATAGAGATTACATAGACTTTCGAGTAAAAATCTTTTCTATCGGCACATTTCAATGTCAGTTGTCATTTTATATAAATGTTTCCATGTTTGTTCCTATACATCTATCAAAAAATGCAACTGGCTCCACTATTGCATAGATCTGCCTCCTATGGCCTGCATTGTAAATCTCAGAAGTGGTTTTGAGAAAGATCTAAGTCATGAAAACTATTTTTTATCTTTTTCTTTTTCTTTTATTTTTCATTTTATTTTTCATTTTATTTTTATTTTTCTTTCTCTCTTTGTAGCAAACATTAATGTACTGTTCTTCTTACCTCATAAATTTTTTGTTAAAGGGGAAAGGCCTAACCTCTAATCATAGCAGAGGATCTAGAGACATGCACTAGAAGGAGTCAAGATTTCATTTCCTAAGTGTTTTCAAAACTTCACAAAGCATATCTATATAGAATAAGTCCATCTTTCTACAAGAGCCTCAAGTAAGAGTGTCGTATCTAGTTCATCATAATGCCTATAGGGTATCTGATCCTATTTTGTCAAGTGCACACATCCCTACTAGTTTTTCTAATCACTTCTTCTATTTTCTCAAAACATCATGAAATGCAAGCATGACATGATAAAAATCAAACATACACAAAAGGATAATTTAAAGGCAAATCGAATAAAGTACATTCAATCTCATATTTTAGTAGATCTTGATCAATCTCATGTTCTTCTTCATTTCTCTTCTTGAATAATTTAACTCTCTTCCTTGCAATCGAAGATCTTAAATGAGTACCATCAAACTCGCAGAGCGCATACATTCCATCATTGATTATGGACATCACTACATATGACCCAAACCATCTCGTTGTTAGTTTTTTTCTCACATCATAGTGAGTATCAAACATACTATAATACACCCATACCTATTCATCTATCTCAATCTTATGTGGCCTAAGTTGATGAGTTTTGTCAAAGTTTTTTTTTTCAACCTTGACTCCTTTATCTTTTGTACCACTTCTTCTAACTTCTCATTTCCTTGTTTTAATTGTTTATTCCTTAGTGATAATATTTCTCCTCTCTTCATTCCAACATTGC
Source organism: Ceratopteris richardii (assembly GCA_020310875.1). Classification (NCBI taxonomy): domain Eukaryota; kingdom Viridiplantae; phylum Streptophyta; class Polypodiopsida; order Polypodiales; family Pteridaceae; genus Ceratopteris; species Ceratopteris richardii. The sequence continues at coordinate 102,309,005 of CM035436.1, forward strand.
ATGGGAGCGTTAGCCATGTCAATATCTAAGTCTAGATAGGGAAAACTGGCTTTTGATAGTACATCAGCTCAGTATGCATAAAACCTATGGACCGAGCGTATGTCATCCTATCTACCCATAATGCGAATTGAAGATATCTAGGCCTTTCCTATATGTCACTATTGTAGGCCTTAGAAATCACCTTTACGATAGAAGGGTGACCTCTCTCAATCTTTCCACTAACCTCAAGGTTATAGGCAATAGTGCAAAACAAAGGAATCCCATGACAATCAAAGAATTTGTTTATTTCTCTTGCATCTTATTCTCCATCATATGCAACCACTTTCTCTATGTGTTTGAATCATGGGATCACTCCTTCTAAAAGAAAATTGCATACATTATAACTAGTGTTTGTGTGAAGAGCTTGACCTTCCACATGGTTGGTAAATTCCTCTCTAGCTACTACAATATATCTCATTCTATCAATTCCTTTGGGCATGGTTACAAGGTCCATCGCCCACTTGTACTAAATACAAGGATGGTAATCTAGATGTAACATGTCTCTATGCCTAGCTGAAGAATGCACTTGACATGTGGCACAAGTGCTCACAAAATCTCACACACTCAGATATATGCCTCGCCACTAGTAGGCTTCCCTAATCTTTTCATACATTGCATAAAATCCTTTGTGATATGTCCATAATGTTTCATGCATCTTTCTCATGAATTTGCTCTCAAGCCTCATACTACTCAAAACACGATATGGATTCTTCACACTCCCTTAAGAGTATCACCAAATAAGTCCATCCTTCATGAAGAATTTGTAAGACTTTTTCTTGATGGATCTATACTTATGTGTGAACCAGCCAAAGGAAGGTTTTAGTGAACTGAGATAATTTTTTATGTTTTTCCATTCTCCATCATACTCATTCTCGTGGAATTGCTCATAAACATAGACTTGTGGATCATATCTCATCATGTTTATATCTCTTTCTGCCTCATCATCATCATCATCAAAATCACAATCAAATTTTTCTTTGAAAGCATATCAGCAATTGTATTTATCTTTCCAGCTATGTGAACAAAAGATATATTAAAAAACTTTACAGATGATCTTCACCTATGCATTGCAATATCTGGAGAAGAACAGTTAGCTATCATACCTATAAGTGGAAGACAATCAGTCTCTACAACAATATTTGCTCCAATGAAATACTCTTTATCAGATTTTAAAGTAGTCATCAATCCCCATAACTCTTTTTAATTTGTGGATACTTTCTGTGAGTGTCTTGTAATATCTTTGCAACAAAGCTAACTCTGTATCTCTACCCCTCATCATCATCTTGATGACCTAGCATATTCCAATAAGAGTGATATCAATAGTCAAAATAGTAGGCTTTTGACCTAACCAATCAACACCTCTCATAATCCAAGCTTCAATTAGAAGTTGCTTTAGTTTATGCATGGTGAGGTGAGGAATCCAGATCATGTAGAAGACATAGGCTTGTAAAAATCTCTTTACCTCACTCACATTACAACACACCTCTAAAATTTTGTAATGGGCTTAGTTTTCTACAAGTATGTCTTGCTGTGAGAATGTCCACATAGATGTCCTACGATGAGAATCTTGTCGACTCTCGAAACAAATATCTCGAGATAAAATGTTAGCCCAACTCTTCAAATCTCTCAAAAATTTTATCAAAACTAGAGATACGATCACTAAAAAATTTTGTGCAATCACAACCATCTAAACTCTCATCTTTCACTCATTCCTCACACTCCTTTATTGGAATATCATCAATAAAGGCAATAGTCACTGAACGTATGAAGTCATGTAGGTCAAGGTTTATGGCATTCATCATTTGAGCTACAAACTTTGTTAATCTTTATGAAAAAATAGACATGCATACAAGGTCAAGTGGAGTCTTCATCATAGTGATGTCTCTACTTTCAATAGCCAATTGAAATTGGTAATACCTTCAATACAAATCACCCATGGAGTAGATGGAATGCTTAGCAAATGCTTCTGCAAACTCATCCCTACATTTTTTATTGTGACGTTATTAACATGTTGCAAATCCTAGAGAAATGAAGTTTCCCATTCTTCTTTGGCATCGTGAACCATCTATTCGAATATGGCATGAAGATGGTTCTAATATTTGCATGCATATGTTCTCCTTTAACACTCTCATCAACTCAAGTAAATGAGCCTTTGGTACTCAAATAGATCAAATATTCCATGCTGTATGTGGCACTACAAAGATGATAATGGATCGAACTTGTTTTGGCTTTGTGCAACCTACCTCATGTGGTAAAAGAGAAAACATTTTATCGTGCCTCTTGATGAATTCTATGAACTTTTATCTTTAACACTTTAGAACATGATCTCTCTCCAAGCTTTATCTGCTTAACAGTCTTCTTAGTAAAGTGACTCCCTACAAGCTCTCGCCTTCTCAACATAGGGTCATCAAATACTCTCGATACTTTTCATAACTATCACTTGGAATGGTTGAGCTATGGATTTTATTTTCCTCTCAACAGTCTTGTACTTGATACTTACATTCAGTTCATGTTCTTGCAAAAACTCAACAATCAAATCATATTCTCGAATAGAATTGAGCATGATGATTTCAAATTTTTGACTTCTATGAAGCGCCTACTCAAGTCTTCCATAAATTTTTCTAAATTTGTTTGAAATGTTTTTTTAATGCAAATAAAGTAACTTGAACATAGAAGAATATACAGAACAACTTTGGAAACTATGTACAAAGTCTGAGAAGACATCAAACCATTTCCCATTGTTGTCTCACTCAACATTGGATCCTAGCACACATTTTGGGCAAAATATGCCCCATACTCTCTCACTAGTGCACAATTATCACACTCACAATTGTAAGAGTTGATGGGATGTTTTCTTAGATTCTTCTTATTTCTCGCATGATTTGAGCAAAGGATCATGACTTGTAAGGAGTTCAAATGAAATCTCGATCGGATTCTTGCATAGGCATATCTATCATCCATTAACTTTTTCTCCGTTCGTATTTCGGCTATGAATGGTTGTCCAAGAATAGTCTCATATGAACAATTATCCTAGACAAAGAAGTGGAAATCCTTAGAAACTCCCCAAATTGTCAGAGGTACAAAAGCACATGCTCCTAACAAAGCTTCAAATCCATCATTTGTGGTCCTCATCCTTGAGCCATGTTCCTTGTCTATGGGCCATCTCAACTTTTCATAGGAATTCTTCTATATCATATTTATTTCTAACCTTGATTCAATCAAGGACAAAGTTAAATATGAATCTTTTTCATTTCCTAATTTTACTTTTATGTTTGGCATCCCTCTTGTCCAGAAGTTCCTATTATAATCACTTTCACACTTTCTTGTCTCATCATTAGGTCTGATTGTTCCTAAAGAGTTCGTATTCACTTGACATATCGGAATCTCATCAAATTCATCATCCAAGGAGTCACACAATGCAACTGCTTCATTCATAACATGAGTGCCTTCACATGCTTCTCCCATCTCTATGTCTTTAGGTAACGAACATCTCTTTCTTTGTATCAATCTAATGAAATTATCTTTGAACTCAGTCTTTGCAATTGAGAAGAGATATTCCAAAGACATGGTTACTTGAATCTTTTAAAAAATATCATTTAAAATTTTGTTGGCATTGTTCTTCTTCTCAAACTCCGAAATATGTATGGCTTTTGAAGCTTTCTTCTTCTTTTTCTTTTCACTTTCTTGAACATTCTCAGTCTTCTCAATAGGTTCTTGACTCTTTTCATCTACTAGTTTTGTTTCTTGATTTTTTATTGGTTTGGAGGACCTCTTTCCCTCTCTCATTTTCTTTATTTTTTCCTCTTCTTGAGAAACAATAGGCTCCTTGAAGTGCACTTTAGTTTTAGTCGCTTTAGCCTTTTCTTCTTCATGCTTTCTTTGTCTCCTAGTCACTCTTCTTTCTCGCTCATCCTCTACTTAATCTCTCCTCATCTTATCCTCAACATTAGCAATATGTGAGTAGATAGAGAATTGATCCATAGGAGACTTCCGAGCAGTCTTCTACATGATCACATCTTTGGCTCAAAATAGAGCTTCTATTGAGTACTCCTTTTGCAGTTGTGGTCAAATCTCTTATTCATTTCTTCTTCTAGTGGCTTTAACTGTGTAACTAATGTGCTAGAATTCATATTTGATAGGTTCTCATATAGCTTATTCATTCCTCCATTCCCCCAATTTACAGGTTGAGGAAGCCGAGTCTTGAGGTCATAAAGCTCCTTTTATATGTCTATTACTAATTGATGTTCCTTTGCCTCTTTTAGCTCTCCACATGCATGGCAAAAGTGTTCCTGTGCATCACACCATACATAGCTATTTGCTCCTCCAGATCCCCTACTTCCTCATCTACCAAATGTAATAGTATTTCTCTGATACATGGGCTGAACTAGTAGTGTAGGTTCTGCTGAGTAGTGGGCTGTACTGGAGGTGTGCCCTGATGCATTGTGTATCCTTGTATGTGAGGCATTGGCATTGCATTCTTTGGAATGGATCTGTGTAAGTGGTACTTGGCTGAGCACGCATGGTGTCTTGATAAACCATGGAGTACACCTTATTGTGTAAGCTAGCCATCTCTTTGGATAGAGAGGCTTGCATTCACATAACATTTTCTATTTGCTTACTCAAGATCTATAATTGCAATTCCAGTGGTGTGTGTGATGTGGTTGCAACAATACTCGTAGCTTATGTTGTAGACACATTCAAACCTAGTAGAACATGTGTTTCCTTGGGCTCTAATGGGGTCTTCTATATTGGCCTATCATAAAGCATGACCTATCATTGCCTCATCCAAGCAACTACATCATTGCCTCATCTAGGCAACTTCCTCCCTTTATCTTCTAACCCTTGTCGAATCTTTAGTAATTTAAAATTTATTCCTAACCTCCTCAATGCTTCTCTCAACTTCCGTCATGTCTTTGAGACTTAACATCTTGAGAAATGAAATCACCATATCAGGATTTAAAGAGTCTAGGTGAGCCTAAGGAAGTTGAACATAACTCCTAAGGAACTCATTCAGTAGGTGTGTCAATGATGTAGTGGGTTTTGGGGAAAGAACCCATCACAAAAACCCCTCTCTATTGTGTTCACTACAATCTTCTAGATAGAAGAGTTTATTTAATTCATTTCTAAAATCTATCCAAGTCTTCTCTACATGTATTGACATGGATGCTAACGTCAACCCCGAAACTACTTGAGTGAAGAAATGAGTTAACATCTCTCTAGATAATCCATGGATCTGAGCTTGGTCTTCAAAAACGTCCAAGTACCTAGCTACCCTTAACCCTGTAAACTTCCCTTTATCTCTTAAGATAGCTTGGACTGCTCAAGCCCCTTGCATTTTGATCATTAACTCTTTAAATACTTACTCATCTCTTTCCTCTAGTTTTTCCTAGTGTGAAGGAAAATTTCCAAGGTAAGTATCTCAACTATTTCTCTTAACTCGGAGTAGAGCTCAAAGAAGATTCTAGATGAGTCTTGAGTGAGGAGGTGGAAGTGTTGGAGTTAGACGTCTGCAGAAGCACGCGAACAACACAAGGAAGAAGAAGAAGCTTGGAGCACAACACACAATACTGAATGTATTACCACTAGAGTGTAAAACCATAATTAGCCCATTAGGGCAATAGGTGTATATACAAGCCGGGGAAAAAAACCTCCTAAAGAAAAAAAAAAGTGCCTCGACGGTCCTAAAGTGTTCACACACATCACTACCTAAATATATCAACAAGTCCCCCCTAGGAGTGATGCGATGAACAAGGAGCTAGTACTCATGTATAAGGAAGTTCCAAGCTATGTGGAATCAATCCACAAAAGGAAGTAATCCCACATATTTATGGACAGCTTCAAACTTCTCCCTAGGTAGAGCCTTTGTAAAAACATCTGTAATGTTCTCCTACATGGGCACATATGCCAAGTTGAACTCCCTAGTAGAGAACCTCTCCATGACAAAATGATAATGCACCTCAATGTGCTTAGTGCAAGGATGGAACACAGGGTTCCTCGCAACTGCCAATGCACTCTGACTATCACTGAAGATGGTGGTGGCAGAAGATTGACAAACACCCAAATCAGCCATAAGGCATCTCAGCCACACACACTCAATAGTCATTGTGAAAGCCACTCGTGGACACATGAGTGTCATAGCAACCAACCCAATCATTGTGAGAATAATCATGCGGATGTGGTGGTAGTGATCCCCCCTTGGGATAAAACAACCCAAGTAGCCTGGCACCACTCAAGTAGCAAAAGATGCGCTTAACTACCTGCCAATGCTTGACGCCTGAGCAATGCATAAACCTGCTCATCAGTGAGAAATCAAACTGAATATCTGACAAAGTAATGCATAAGTAAATCAAACATCCAACAGCTTATTGATAGAGAACAACATCAAATGCATCTCCAGCATTGTGAAGACTCAATCATAAACCTATCTCCAGAGGAGTGGCAATAGCCTTACAGTCTTCAAGGCCAAAATTCTACAAAAATGTGTCAATATATTTCATTTGATACAAAGCCATTCCACCATCAGCTTGCATAAACAGAATGCCCAAATAGTCATGCAAATGCCCGTAAATCAGACATCTCAAATGAGGCATGCACATCAGCCTTAAAATCAGCAATATCCATGTCATGAGGACCAGTGAACAACATGTCATCAACATACACCACAACAATTAGAAGCACATCATTAGCATGCTTAACGTATAAGGTGCTTTCAGTTGGACTCTTCTTAAAACTATATGCAATGAGATAGGCATGTATCTTTTCATACCAAGCATGTGGTGCTTGCTTTAAACCATACAATTCGTTCTTTAATCTACACACCTAGTTTTCATGCCCTTTCTGCACAAAGCCATGGGGCTGAAAAACATACACTTCTTCATGCAAGTCAACATTCAGAAAAGTTGTTTGAATGTCCAACTGATATACATTCCAACCATGATGAGCTCCAAGTGCAAAGATGCTATGAAGAGTAGTCATTCACCGAGTAGGAGCAAAGGTTTCATCAAAATGAATGCCTCTTTCCTACGCATAACCCTTTGCAACAAGCCTAGCCTTATACTTGTCAACTGTTCCATTAGGTTTACGCTTCAGCTTGTATACCCACTTAGTGCCTTGAATGGCTTCTTGCAAGGAGGCAAGTCACATAAAGACTAGATACCATTTTTCATGATAGCATCATATTCAGATTGCATTGCAACCATCCAATGTTCAGAATTTTGTGCTTCATCAAACAAAATAAGTTCAGTCTCATCAAAGAGACTAGAGGCAGCCATAGCATAGCAATCTAACGCAAAAGAGGCACTACGAGAGCCTGATGGAGTATGATATGACAAAGGTGCATCTAATTTGCTATCATGGAGAGTCTGTACCAACCATTTTGGCATAGTTTTTTCCCACTCAATATCAGGTCTCTCATTAACAAGTGCCTCATGTAAATCTACATTAGAAATGGAATGATCTGCATCATCACATGAAACTTGCAAAGGTTGAGAAGTTGCCTCATTAGGACCAACACTAGATTATACACTTGTAAAAAGAGGTAGCAAAGTATCATACATGTCTTTGGAGCTAACACATGTCTCCTTAGTACATGAAAGCAATGGTTGAATAGCATCTTCCACAAAAACAACATCACGGCTAACTAGAATGAGTTTAGTCTATGGATGCTAAGGAGGATAGCCTTTACTTTTAGAATTGTACCCAACAAAAATACATTTTAATGCTTTATCATCCAATTTTATGCGATGTTATTCAGACATTAATGCATATGCCAGATAACCAAAAACACGCAGATGAGCAATAGATGGCTTGTAACCATGCCAAGCCTCATATGGAGTGAAAGACTGTAGTGCTTTAGTGGGACACATGTTAAGTATATATGTTGCACACATGACAACCTCAAGCTAGAAACTATGTGGTAAAACCTGACTCTTAACCATACACCAAACGAAGAGTAGAAGCAAAACTCTGATATGAGTGAGGAAGATCATTTAGAACAATCTGCACAAGTGAACTGTCAGGAAGGACCATCTCCAAAAATCAATTGTTCTGTCAAATCCTTGATCTTTTTCAGAAAATTGTCCATAGAATCACCTTCATTCATGTGCTCACTCTCCAACTGTTTTTGGAGGTAAGCAACATGACCCTCATTCCTAGCCTAGTACAATGTGGTAAGTGTATCCCAAGCATCCTTAGCTGTTCTGTAAGAGTGAACGTGAGGAATAATGGCACGTTTGACAAACAAAGCTATCAATGAATGTGCTTGAGCATCTTTGCCATCTCAACGAATTTTCTCTACAATAGGTGCAACATAAATAGCAACATAAAAATGAATTTGTAGAATATCACCATCTTCAACAACTTTTGCATCAGCTTTGATACCTGTAGTTGTAACAGGTGTGGTAGGACGTTCTTCAACAGCCTGCAAAATGTTCTACAGTCTTTTTGCAACCAATACATATCACATCATATAAGCCCATAATGGGTAGTTGGTACCATCCAAATTATCCTCAACAACCAACACACGAAATACATCAGTGCTTTCAGCCATGGTCGGTGACTAAAATAACTTGATGCAAAAAATTGACTATATCTCAAAAAGTTGACCAGAACTGCTCACACAAATTTTGCTAAACTTGTAGCAAACTTGGAGACACTTATATTGGCGAACCAAAACTGGTATATACCTTTGGCACAAAAAGATGAAGTACCTTGCACAAACGTTGCGATAGTGCGTTCGGAGGCCAAAATGAGCTCACATCATGATTTCGGCACCACAAAGCAAAGAAGTTTTTATTCTAAAACACCTTGAGTATGCTCACCAAATTTAGCATGATTTTGAGACTACAAACAAAGAGGTGTCGATGATGCCCTAGATGAAGCAACGACCTGCTCTGATACCATATGTTGGAGTTAGACATCTGCGAAAGCATGTGAATAGCACAAGGAAGAAGAAGAAGCTTGTAGCACAACACATAATACTGAATGTATTACCACTAAAATGTAAAAAGATAAGTAGCCCATTAGGACAATAGGTGTATATACAAGCTGGGGGAAAAAAACCTCCTAAAGAGGGAAAAAAGTATCTCGAGGATCCTAGAGTGTTCACACACATCACTACCTAAATATACGAATAGGAACTACGTGTAAGTCTCTCCCTTTTAATCTCAATTCAACTACCTAAGTAGATTCTTTTTCTAGGATCCAAATGAATATAAAAAATCTTGAGTTACTTAATTCCCTTTCTTCCTTTGATCTTGCTTTACTCAACTCTAGTTATTTTTGTTTAACTTGATCTCTTGAACTAATTTGACTTAAACTAGACTAGATTTATCTCTTCTTTTGATCTTGGTTACTTGAATTAATTTCTTTCTTGAACTTGATCCCTCTTAGTTTCTTTTTTGAGATTTAAGTTTGATTTTTTTTAGTTTAAATTTTAAAATTTAATGTGCTTTTGAGTTTATTATTTTTTCTTCTTTCTTATGATTGTTAATGATATTTTTAATGTTTTTGTTCTTTTTACCTAAGTTATGATAGTAGTAATTTTTTGATCTAAATAACAATTGCAAAGAGTGCTAAAAAATGAATGATTGGAGTGAAGATATCTTTACATTTATTTTTGAAAAAATCTAAATACAAGTAATCCTTTAAGTGTGTGAAGTGCTTTTTATCTTTTGAAGGTGCGAGTGGCGAGTCGAGAATGTTGGAATTGGGTGGGACACAATAACAATTAATCACAAGTTTATAGGATCTTCCAACACATAAACCTTAGCATACACACCTTAAGAATAAAAAAGAAGATGAGTGAGAGATATATGGAGAATAAAGAAGATTTACAAAGTGTACGATAAGCTAGGAAGCTGAGCTACACTAAGTTATATTCCATGTCAAATTACAATGTATGAATATGATACAAACTGACAATATTTGAATCTAGGTAGAAATAGGAGCTAGACACAAGAAATTGTGTGCCTAACAGGTATGAAGAGTGCGTGTGTGTGTGAATATGGAGAATATGAAAATTTTAGAATTGTTTTACAACAAACCCAAATTTTGATTATCCTAAATTAGAAACTAGTGAATGAACAAGTGAGAAAAAAAATGTAGACTTGTTACTCACAGTATGTTGGCTGACATGAACTCCTCCAGATAACTCTTGATGTAGAGCACAACTCCTCCAAAATCCTCCTAGCTTGATTTTCACCATGAACACTAGATGCTTGTGTGATTCGATGATGATCGAAAGTGATTTCATGGTCACTCTTATATAGCATAAGAAGATTAGCCAATAATTTCCATGAAAACCAAAAAAACAACATAAACCAAAAACATCACAAAATATATCATGGATTTTTACCATTGCGCACACTATTCTTGATGCTAAACTAAAATTTCTTTTAGAAAAAAATCAGGCTACTTCATGTTGTGCTTCACGAGGATTGAACATGTGCCATAGCTTTGAGAGGCACCTACCTTAGCTAAGGTGTCCAATTGCTTTTCTTGAAGGTGAAGCTACAACATATATATTATATGGTTACACTAGGACATTGTTTCCAAAAATCCCCCCTTCAATGTCACAATGGTACAAGGTTTAATAACATGCAAAACTTCCTATGACTCTCCCTAGTCAACACTTTGGTAAAAATATGAGAAACATTCTCACTTGTTAGTATGTACACTAGCTCAATGTGCTTCTTAGATACATGTTCGCAAATATAGTGGTAATGAACCTCTATGTGCTTTGTCCTAACATGATGAAAAAGATTCTTTGCAATAGTAATAGCACTATAACTATCCAAAAATATTTGAACTTGAAGATGAACTTGAACATCAAGATAACTGAGATTCTTTTATGATCAAATTGATTCAAATGTAGCTCGAAAGGCAACCTTGCACTCTACTTCACTTGAAGATGTAGCAATTGTAGGTTGTTTCTAGGATAACCAAGAGATAAAATAATCTCCCAAATAGAAACAATATCGACTTGTGATTCTTCTTGAGTCTTTATCACTTGCCCAAATTGATTTTGAAAAACCTTTAAGTAAGAAATGTGAAGACTTTGAAAATACCATAGCATAATTGGAATCCTATCTGCTTTCCAATGAATCTTAAGTGGATTGTGCATGAACTTAGGTACTTGAGAAAGTGCAAACTGAATTTCTGGAGGTGTATTACATACTAGGTATATCAAGCAAACAGCTACTTGACTATATATTGCAGCATCAAATGGTTCTTAATCTCCTTCCAACTGTAATGACACATTGACATCCATAGGTCTACATAGGCTTGAAATTTTTCATCTCAAACCTTTCAAATATTTATCATCCTATTTTTGCTATTTCATGTAGATACACTCATCCTTGTGTATGAACTCAATATCAAGTTAATAATCCGAAAAACCTAAATCATTTAAACCATTTATAGGATTAAGTTGTGCTTTTAAATAATGAAGGTCTGAATCCTTGGGACCTATCATGATCATATCATCAAAATATACGATAATAATAATGAAAACATCTTTCTCAGCTTTAACATAAAGAGTAGGCGCTACACCTGAGTTTTCAAAACTAATAGATAGAATATAGTCATGTATCTACCCATGCCAAGCTCTTAGTGCCTACTTTAAACCATATAAAGCTTTTATCAACTTTCACACTAAATGCTCTTTAACTATCTCTTCAAAACCTTCTAGTTTCTTGACATAAACATGTTCATGTAGATCACCATTGACAAATGTAGCTTTGATATCTAATTGGTATACTTTCTAACCAAAGAATCCAACTAAAGAAAGTATTTTTATGACTAATGTCATCCTAGATGTAGGTGCAAAAGTCTCATCATAATCAATACCTTTCTTTTGTGCATAATCTTTGACAAATAATCTTGCTTTATATGTGTCTATGGTACCATCTGCTTATATTTTGATTTTGAAGATCCACTTAACACCAATAGTTTTCCTACCTTTTGGTAACTAACAAAGCTTCCATGTTTGATTCTTATGAATAGAATCAATCTCTTCTTGCATAACTTTCTTCCATACAAGACTACATAGTGCACCTTGAACACTATCTGGTTCATTTTGAACTAAAGTAAGAGCTAAAATATTATGAATCTCAAAATGTTATCCATAATTTATCTAGTCTATTTATTGTCTCCTTGTTTGACATCTACTTCTTCGAGTGTATTCCTTTATACCATTGTCCTTCTACGCTTCGAGTGTATTCCTTTATACCATTGTCCTTCTACGCTTGATATAACCACTTTGGTGTATCCTTTCAAAGTGGTGGAATCCTTTTTGGTTCTTTAATATCTATTTCTTCAAGAGCTCTAGAACTATGATAGTGGTTTGCCACACTTTTGTACATGGTTCATTTATGGAATATATATCTCTTTTGTACATGCTTCATTTATGGAATATCTCTTTTATACATGGTTCATGGTTCATTCTGCTCCTACATATCTCTTTTATGTTCGACAATGTCTTTTGCTTTATCAAATCATGTTTTGGTTGTTGCTCATCTAGACCCTAAATTGGAAACCACTAGAGTACATGTCACATGTACTTGGTCTTCTTTGGGAAGAGTGTATTGTCATTTCCTACACAACAACATTGTCATGTTGCTTCACCAAGAGACAACACACTCTCCCTAAAAACATTTGTAGATATGGTCATCACTATAAGAAAATACCAGCACCTAGATCAAAGAAAATATACCAGAGCCCATATCGATGCTTAAACTCACGATAGTGGGTAGGTACCGGTGCACATACTGGTGGCCATACTCACGCTCATACTGATGTTATTGTACGAACATGTATATCAATGCTTATACCGACATCAAGGCCAAATTGATTTTCTACTTTTTCCATTGTATTTTTAGAAGATCTTCTTTTCCAATTTTACTATTTTGATTTTCTTTTTTTCTTTTTATTTTTCTATTTTTACTTCTTTTCCTTTACCTTTTTATTTTTTACTAACGTTTTATCCCGTTTGATGCTATTGTAAATATAAGGGTTTCTAATTAAATTAAGGGTTAAGGTTGCAGAAAATTTGTTTTCTAATGTTCCTAACTAGGGTTTTTATTTGGGAAATCTTAGGGTCTCTTATGGCTAGGATTAGCAACATCCTTTTGTGGTGAAATATGCACATTAAGGGTTAAATCCCATGGGTTTCTATGGGTTCAAAGTTTGGTTTCCATGGGTTAAGAGCTAAGGTTTATAGGGTTAGGAATTAGTTTTCAAGTGTCAAGTTTAAGGTTTCAATGGATCATGATTACCTATTAATTCACGTTCAAAGGTGTAAAAGATTCCTAGGGTTCCTTGCTTTAGTAGGGCTACATATGCATGGGTTTTTATTCTCCTTTTAATCAAACACATGGGGTTTTTAATGGGTTTTGGGTAAAATACAACTAGGTTTTGAAGAGTTAAAGAGTTAATGGTTTTTATACAAGTAGTTTTAAAGGTTTCTAGGGTTAAGCTAGGTCAAATGTTCACTTAAAATATCGATGCTTAAACTCACAATAGTGGGTAGGTACTGATGCATATATTGGTAGCCATACTGATGCTCATACCGACGTTATTGTACCGGCATATATATCGACGCTTATACTAACATCGAGGCTAAATTGAACGTGTGTATTTACAATAGTATAAGGCTCAATATGTGCCTCATAGGTTGTAGTGAGTATATTGGCTAGCATGAACTCCTAGAGATAACTCTTGATGGAGAGCAAAACTCCTCCAAACTCCTCCTAGCATGATCTTCACCACCAATGCTAGATACTTGTGTGATTGGATGATGACCTAAAGTGATCTCATTCTCATTATTTCCAAGAAAACCAAAAAAGCATAAAGCAAAAACGTTACGAAATCTATCGTGGACTACCGCCATTGTGTGCATTATTTTTTTGCTAAACTAAACTTGCTTTTAGAAATAATAATTCCTCTCCATATTGTACTTAGGAAGGAAAGAAGACATAACAAAGCTTTGAGAGGCGCCTACCTTAGCCAACGCACCCACTTGCTTTTCTTGAAGGTCAAGCTACACCATATACAGTATGTGCTTACAGTAGGAAGGCACATAATATATATATATATATATATATATATATATATATATATATATATATATATATATATATATATATATATATATATATATATATATATATATATAATTTCTTGAAGGCAACCAGGACGAGAGGGAAGGGTGTCTCGATCGTCGAATGGGTGTAGGGTTGGACAAGGCCCTTGCGTTGCATCATGCATGTCTGATAGGTGGTGCTCGCATGTTGGGTCCCTTTCCTAGAGATAGTCTGTCGAGACCCTCCTACACTGTAGAGGTAGCTGAGAAGCACGTCGAAGAGGGATGAACTTCTCGTGGATGAAATCCATTGGTGGGGTAGGAGTGAAAGTAGTTCCAAGCAAGAGGAATTTAGAAACAAAAGACATTTGTACTAGTGACTATGACACTCAATACAAAAGATAAACATTAAACCTGAATGATCATGTACTCATCAACTTTGTTGCCATCTATGGATATATACTCTGTAAAGGGATATATTTCAAATTCTATATGAGTAGAGCCTATTACAAGTAAAAGATCCTTGAAACATGTAAGGATCCTCTAAAACTGTGCTATAGTGTGGATCTAAATAAATAGTCTTGGCTTTGTATTCTCAACTACAAGTCCAAAAAGAACCTTCCTTCACTTCCTAATTTGCTTCAATTTCTTTGGGTTTCTGAAATGAAATTCACGGGGAAAAGCCTAATGAAACCCAAGCATGTACTTATAAGTCTCCCCAAAGTTTCCTTTCTAGATCTTTAGATTCTTCCACTTTTTCCATTGTATTTTTAGAATATCTTCTTTTTCTTCTTTTCCAATTTTACTATTTTGATTTTCTCTTTTTCTTTTTATTTTTCTATTTTTATTTTCTATTTTTCTAGTTTTGGTTCTTTTCCTTTACCTTTTTATTTTTTACTAAAGTTTTATCCCTTTTCACATGTAAATACAAGGGTTTCTAATTAAATTAAGGGTTAAGAATGGGGGAGATTTGTTTCCTAATCTTCCTAACTAGGGTTTTTAGTTGGGAAATCTTAGATTCTCTTATGGCTAGGATTAGCAACATCCTTTTCTTGTGAAATATGCACATGAAGGGTTAAATCCCATGGGTTTCTATAGGCTCAAAGTTAGGTTTCAAGGGGTTAAGAGCTAGGGTTTATAGGGTTAGGAACTATTTTTCAAGTGTCAAGTTTAAGGTTTCAATGGATTATGATTACCTATTAATTCACGTTCAAAGGTGTAAAAGATTCCTAGGGTTCCTTGCTTCAGTAGGGCTACGTGTGCATGGGTTCTTGGTTCTTCTTTTAATCAAACACATGGGGTTTTTAATGGGTTTTGGGTAAAATACAACTAGGTTTTGAAGAGTTAAAGAGTTAATGGTTTTTATACAGGTAGTTTTATAGTTTTTTAGGGTTAAGTCAGGTCAAATGTTCACTTAAAATACAAATGAAATGTTCTTCGTTACACAAGCAAGACATTCAATCTAACATTTGATCAACACAACTCTTTTCTTCTCCTACATTCTGCTCCTACATATCTCTTTTATGTTCGACAATGTGTTTTGCTTTATCAAATCATGTTTTGGTTGTTGCTCATCTAAAACCTAAATTGGCAACCACTAGAGTACAAGTCACATGTACTTGGTTTTCTTTAGGAAGAGTGTATTGTCATTTCCTACACAAAAACATTGTCATGTTGCCTCACCAAGAGACAACACACTCTGCCTAAAAACATTTGTAGATATGGTCATCACTACAGCAAAATACCAGCACCTAGATCAAAGAAAATATACCAGAGCCCATATTGATGCTTAAACTCACGATAGTGGGTAGGTACCGGTGCTTATACTGGTGGCCATACTCACGCACATACTGACGTATTGTACCAACATGTATATCGATGCTTATACCGGCATCGATGCTAAATTGAACCTATGTGTTTGCGATAGTATAAGGCCCAATATGTGCCTCATAGGTTTTAGTGAGTATATTGGCTAGCATGAACCCCTCGCGATAACTCTTGATGGAGAGCAAAACTCCTCCTAGCATGATCTTCACCACCAATGATAGATACTTGTGTGATTGGATGATGATCTAAACTGATCCCATTCTCATTATTATATAGCATAAGAATCTTGGGTGATAATTTCCAAGAAAACCGAAAAAAACATAAACCAAAAAACATCACGAAATCTATCGTGGACTACCGCCATTGCGTGCATTATTTTTTTGCTAATTCAAACTTGCTTTTAGAAATAATAATTCCTCTCCATGCTGTACTTAGCAAGGATTGAAGACGTGACAAAGCTTTGAGAGGCGCCTCTCTTAGCCAACACACCCACTTGCTTTTTTTGAAGGTCAAGCTACACCATATATATAAGGTGCTTACGGTAGGAAGGCAAATAATATATATATATATATATATATATATATATATATATATATATATATATATATATATATATATATATATATATATACCAGGGCGAGAGGGAAGGGGGTCTGGATTGCCGAATGGGTGTAGGGTTGGAGAAGGCCCTTGGGTTGCATCATGCATGTCTGATAGGTGGTGCTCGCATGTTGGGTCCCTTTTCTAGAGATAGTCTGTCGAGCCCCTCCTACACTTTAGGCGTAGCTGAGAAGCACGTGGAAGAGGGATCAACTTCTTGTGGATGAAATCCATTGGTGGGGTAGGAGTGAAAGTAATTCCAAGAAAGAGGAATTCAAAAACAAAAGACATTTGTACTACTAACTATCAGAGTGAGTGCAAAAGATAAACGAATAACCTCAATGATCATGTACTCATCAATGATCATGTACTCATCAACTGTGTTGCCATCTATGGGTATATACTGTGTAAAGGCTTATATTTTTAATACAAGTCTATTAGAAGTAAAAGATCCTTGAAACACGTAAGGATCCTCTAAAACTCCACCATAGTGCAGATCAGAATCACTATATACTCTCCTACAATGTGGATCGAAATAAGTAGTCTTGGCTTTGTATTCTCAAGTACAAGGCCAAAAACAACCTTCCTTCACTTCGTAATTTGCTTCAATTTCTTTGGGTTTTTGAAGTAAAATTCACGGGGAAAAGCCTAATGAAACCCAAGCATGTACTTATAGGTCGCCCCAAAGTTTCCTTTCTAGATCTTTAGATTCTTCTACTTTTTCCATTGTATTTTTAGAAGATCTTCTTTTTCTTCTTTTCCAATTTTACTATTTTGATATTCTTATTTTCTTTTTATTTTTCTATTTTTCTATTTTTGCTTCTTTTCCTTTACCTTTTTATTTTTCCCTAAAGTTTTATCCCTTTCACACTATTGTAAATACAAGGGTTTCTAATTAAATTAAGGGTTAAGGTTGGGGGAAATTTGTTTTCTAATGTTCCTAACTAGGGTTTTTATTTGGGAAATCTTAGGGTCTCTTATGGCTGGGATTAACAACATCCGTTTCTGGTGAAATATGCACATTAAGGGTTAAATCCCATGGGCTCCTATGGGCTCAAAGTTAGGTTTCCAGGGGTTAAGAGGTAGGGTTTATAGGGTTAGGAATTAGTTTTCAAGTGTCAAGTTTAAGGTTTCAATGGATTATGATTACCTATTAATTCACGTTCAAAGGTGTAAAAGATTCCTAGGGTTCCTGCTTTGGTAGGGGTACATGTGCATGGATTTTTGGTTCTTCTTTTAATCAAACACATGGGGTTTTTAATTTTGTCAATTTGTCTCATTTCATGAATGTATTTTGTTGCAGTACTACAAATATAGATGTTTGGATCCCTCTATGCATGTGTATGGCACTGATGTAGCACAATTTTCTATTTGGATCATTTATGGTAGTGGTGCACCACAATTTTAGTATTTGGTTCATATATGGCACTGATTTCCCACATTTTGTATTTGGCTTATATATGATAGTGCTTTGCCACACTTTTGTACATGGTTCATTTATGGATTTGTAGGTAAATACTAGCACCTATATCAAAGAAAATATACGAGTGCCCATATCGATGCTTAAACTCACGATAGTGGGTAGGTACCGATGCATATATTGGTGGCCATACTGATGCTCATATCGACGTTATTGTACCGACATATATATCGATGCTTATACTAACATTGAGGCTAAATTGAACGTGTGTATTTGCAATAGTATAAGGCCCAATATGTGCCTCATAGGTTGTAGTGAGTATATTGGCTAGCATGAACTCCTAGAGATAACTCTTGATGGAGAGCAAAACTCCTCCAAACTCCTCCTAGCATGATCTTCATTACCAATGCTAGATACTTGTGTGATTGGATGATGACCTAAAGTGATCTCATTCTCATTATTATATAGCATAAGAATATTGGGTGATACTTTCCAAGAAAACCAAAAAAGCATAAAGCAAAAACATTACGAAATCTATCGTGGACTACCGCCATTGTGTGCATTATTTTTTTGCTAAACTAAACTTGCTTTCAGAAATAATAATTCCTCTCATGCTGTACTTAGTAAGGATTGAAGATGTAAAAAAGCTTTGAGAGGCGCCTACCTTAGCCAACGCACCCACTTGCTTTTCTTGAAGGTCAAGCTACACCATATACAGTATGCGCTTACAGTAGGAAGGCACATAATATATATATATATATAATTTCTTGAAGGCAACCAGGGCGAGAGGGAAGGGTGTCTCGATCGTCGAATGGGTGTAGGGTTGGACAAGGCCCTTGCGTTGCATCATGCATGTCTGATAGGTGGTGCTTGCATGTTGGGTCCTTTTCCTAGAGATAGTCTGTCGAGACCCTTCTACACTATAGGGGTAGCTGAGAAGCACGTGGTAGAGGGATCAACTTCTCGTGGATGAAATCCATTGGTGGGGTAGGAGTGAAAGTAATTCCAAGCAAGAGGAATTCAGAAACAAAAGACATTTGTACTAGTGACTATCACACTCAATG
This sequence comes from Ceratopteris richardii, assembly GCA_020310875.1. Lineage (NCBI taxonomy): Eukaryota > Viridiplantae > Streptophyta > Polypodiopsida > Polypodiales > Pteridaceae > Ceratopteris > Ceratopteris richardii. The sequence goes on from CM035436.1 coordinate 102,328,035, forward strand.
CAAAAGATAAACATTAAACCTCAATGATGATGTACTCATCAAATGTGTTGCCATCTCTTTGGTGGGTTTGTCGGCTTTGCCGGCCCACCACATGGCAATGTATGCGATTCGGAAGAAGATAATTTTGGCATCATCGAAGGGCACTTCACGAGACTCCTGGGAACCTCGAACCCCCTCTCCCACCATAGAAGGGACTGCATGGCTGTCATTTCTAGGGTTTCCCCCCGGAGAATACCACCCAACCTCCACTCCCTGCTTCATGCCCCTATCTCTGAATCAGAAATCATTGAGGTCATTGATGCCCTCCCCCTCGGTAAAAGCCCGGGACCCGATGGACTCACTAACGAGTTCTTTAAATCCTTCAAGCTGGTGGTTGCCACCCCTCTTCGGATGGTTTGGCAAGAAGCGCTAAAGTTTGGTGCTCTTCCTTCTTGTCTAAATAATGGAATTATCAAGTTGATACACAAGAAGGGGGAAAAGAACAGAATCGAGAACTGGCGGCCTATTACGATGCTCCAAACACGATACAAGATCATCGCCAAAGTCATCGCCAACAGACTCTCGTGCCACCTAAGATCTTGGCTTAGTGAGGACCAAAAAGGTTTCATCAAAGGCAGGTCTATCCTGGAAACCATTATGGATATTTGGGAAGGTATTCAATTTGCAAATGAGTCTAATCAAGATGTGGTTTTCCTCAAGATCGACTTTGACAAAGCCTACGACAGGCTAGAATGGGACTATATTCTGCAGTCGCTCCAAGATCTCGGATGTAGTCAGAAATTCACCAAGATGATCGCGACCCTTCTCGGAAACGCAACGACCCAAATTAACGTTAACGGCAAACTTTCGAAGGCGATCCATCTTAAAAGATCTATTAGACAAGGGTGCCCTCTGGCCCCCCTTCTTTTTGCCATCGCCACTGAGGGGCTGAGCAGACTTGTGGCACATCATGTGGAGGCTGGCAATATCAAAGGCCTCCGGCTGCCTCACGACCACAGTCAAATCATCATGAGACTTTTTGCCGATGATATGAACGCGTTCGTTCACAATGATAATACCAGCCTGGAGACTTTCTGGAGGTGTCTTGATACCTTTTGTGAGGCCTCTGGATCCAAAATCAACCACTCTAAGACCGCCTTTAGGGCTATTGTGGGACACCATCCTGGCCTTCTCATTGATCATGGCTGTCAAATCATTCCGCAGGGCCAAATCTTTCGACTTCTTGGAATCCCCTTGGGGTTTGGCGTCTCTATGGAGCAGCGATGGAACTGGGTGCTGGCCAAACTTGAAAACAAGCTTAACTATTGGAGAGGCATGCAAATCAATCTCGCTGGACGTGCGATGGTTATCAACACGTTCCTCCTCTCGTCTACCATCTATTTCCTTTCTTGTTGGAGACCGAATGAGCAAGGCCTGTCCAAACTGAATAGTATCTGCAGAAACTTTCTTTGGACGGGTGATCATAACAGAAGGGGGGTGCCTAAAATCAAATGGGCCATCTGCACTAGCCCTAGAGATAGCGGGGGGCTTGGTATCCTGGACATTGGGTGTATGGCTAACAAACTGGCAGCCAAATGGATGATTAAGGCTTGGTGCAATAGGGAGGCCTCGTGGGCCAAGCTGATCTTCAGAAACAAGAATGAATTGGCCCCCATGGGGTTCCCGAACTGGAAGAATCTTGACATCATGACCCTGCTATTCTCCCCGATACCCGTCTTCCCGAAAGGCTCCAATCTCGTGTGCTCCCTTTGGAAGGGCTGGAATAAAGTCAAAAGCTTCACAAGAATTAGTGAGGACTGGAAGTGGGCGGCCGGAATCAGACAAAACGACTCTATCTAGTTTTCGATACATGGCATCCGGAGTGTGGAGTCATGGAACATTCAAAATGCCAAGAAGTTATGCAACAAAGGATTCAAAAAATGGAAACACCTTCTATTGTACCTTTGTTTCTTAATTTAATTCAAGTCCGGGAGAGTAGGCTATTGCCGAACTTCCTTTATATTAAAAAAAAAAATGTGTTGCCATCTATGGTATATACTGTGTAAAGGGATATATTTATAATACAAGCTAAATGAAATCAAAATATATTCTCTATCCATGGATAGAGCCTATTACAAGCAAAAGATCCTTGAAACACGTAAGGATCCTCTAAAAACTCCACTATAGTGCAGATCGGGATCACTATATACTCTGCTATAGTGTGGATCTCAATAAATAGACTTGGCTTCAATTTCTTCGGGTTTCTGATCTTTAGATTCTTCTACTTTTTTCCATTGTATTTTTACATGATCTTCTTTTTCTTGTTTTCCAATTTTACTATTTCGATTTTATCTTTTACTTTTTATTTTTTTATTTTTATTTTCTATTTTTTCTAGTTTTGGTTCTTTTCGTTTACCTTTTTATTTTTTACTAAAGTTTTATCCCTTTTCACACTATTGTAAATGCAAGGGTTTGTAATGAAATTAAGGGTTAAGGTTGGGGGAAATTTGTCTTCTAATGTTCCTAACTAGGGTTTTTATTTGGGAAATCTTAGGTTCTCTTATGGCTAGGATTAGCAACATCCTTTTCTGGTGAAATATGCACATGAAGGGTGAAATCCCATGGGTTTCTATGGGCTCAAAGTTAGGTTTCCAGGGTTTAAGAGCTAGGGTTTATAGGGTTAGGAATTATTTTTCAAGTGTCAAGTTTAAGGCTTCAATGGATCATGATTACCTATTAATTCACGTTCAATGGTGTAAAAGATTCCTTGGGTTCCTTGCTTTAGTAGGGCTACATGTGCATGGGTTTTTGGTTCTTCTTTTAATCAAACACATGGGGTTTTTAATGGGTTTTGGGTAAAATACAACTAGGTTTTGAAGAGTTAAAGAGTTAATGGTTTTTATATAGGTAGTTTTATAGGTTTCTAGGGTTAAGCCACGTCAAACATTCAGTTAAAATACAAATGAAATGTTCTTCATTACACAACCAAGACATTCAATCAAACATTTGATCAACACAACTCTTTCCTTCTCCTACATTATGCTCCTATATATCTCTTTTATGTTCGACAATGTGTTTTGCTCTATCAAATTATGTTTTGGTTGTTGCTCATCTAGACTTTAAATTGGCAACCACTAGAGTACATGTCACATGTACTTGGTTTTCTTTGGGAAGAGTGTATTGTCATTTCCTACACAACAACATTGTCATGTTGTTTCAGCAAGAGACAACACACTCTACCTAGAAAAATTTGTAGATATGGTCATCACTATAGGCACCAGTATGAGTGTTGGTATCCCCAAGGACATACCGATGCTTATATCAACAATTTTTCCTCGGGACATACCGAAGCTTATATCGGCAATTTTCATACCGACATGCATATCGTTGCTTATATTGTTGATTTGTAGGTAAATACCAGCACCTATATCAAAGAAAATATACTAGTGCTCATATCGATGCTTAAACTCACAATAGTGGGTAGTTACCGATGCATATACTGGTGGCCATACTGATGCTCATACCGATGTTATTGTACCGACATGTATATCGACACTTATACTGACATCAAGGCTAAATTGAACCTGTGTATTTGTGATAGTATAAGGCCCAATATGTGCCTCATGGGTTGTAGTGAGTATATTGGCTAGCATGAACTCCTCAAGATAACTCTTGATGGAGAGAAAAACTCCTCCAAACTTCTCCTAGCATGATCTTCACCTCCAATTCTAGATACTTGTGTGATTGAATGATGATCTAAAGTGATCTCATTCTCATTATTATATAGCATAACAATCTTGGGTGATAATTCCCATGAAAACCAAAAAAACATTAAGCAAAAACATCACAAAATCTATCGTGGACTACCGCCATTGCGATTATTATTTTTTTTGCTAAATTAAACTTGCTTTTAGAAAGAATAATTCTTCTCCATGCTGTACTTAGCAACGATTGAAGACGTGACAAAGCTTTGAGAGGCGCCTACCTTAGCCAACGCACCCACTTGCTTTTCTTGAAGGTCAAGCTACACCATATATATATATATATATATATATATATATATATATATATATATATATATATATATATATATATATATATATATATATATATATATATATATATATATATATATATATATAATTTCTTGAAGGCAACTGGGGTGAGAGGGAAGGGGGGTCTGGATCGCCGAATGGGTGTAGGGTTCGACAAGGCCCTTGGGTTGCATCATGCATGTCTGATAGGCGGTGCTCGCATGTTGCGTCCCTTTCCTAGAGATAGTCTGTCGAGCCCCTCCTACACTTTAGGGGTAGCTGAGAAGCACGTGGAAGAGGGATCAACTTCTTGTGGATGAAATCCATTGGTGGGGTAGGAGTGAAAGTAATTCCAAGAAAGAGGAATTCAAAAACAAAAGACATTTGTACTACTAACTATCAGAGTCACTGCAAAAGATAAACATTAAACCTCAATGATCATGTACTCATCAATTGTGTTGCCATCTATGGGTATATACTGTGTAAAGGGATATATTTCTAATACAAGCCTATTAGAAGTAAAAGATCCTTGAAACACGTAAGGATCCTATAAAACTCCACCATAGTGCAGATCAGAATCACTATATACACTCTTACAGTGTGGATCGAAATACGTAGTCTTGGCTTTGTATTCTCAAGTACAAGGCCAAAAAGAACCTTCCTTCACTTTGTAATTTGCTTCAATTTCTTTGGGTTTCTGAAATAAAATTCACGGGGAAAAGCCTAATGAAACCCAAGCATGTACTTATAGGTCTCCCCAAAGTTTCCTTTCTAGATCTTTAGATTCTTCTACTTTTTCCATTGTATTTTTAGAAGATCTTCTTTTTCTTCTTTTCCAATTTTACTATTTTGATTTTCTCTTTTTCTTTTTATTTTTCTATTTTTATTTTCTATTTTTCTACTTTTGGTTCTTTTCCTTTACCTTTTTTTTTGGTAGACATGCATGTATGAGTTCGCCATAGACTAAACCAATGATGAAGGGATGGGGACCACCAAATGAGGTAGCAATCCATATAGATCTCCCAAAAGAGAGGAGGACTGCATAGGCTTGTAGTGAATAGGAGTGTTCGGTTGCAAGCCAATGATGAAGATTGGAGATGTTCAGAAGTCTTCTAAGAAAACCATCACCAAGAATTCTGACCCCTTGAAGATAGATAAAATGTACGTCACTCCTTTTTCCTTCAAGACATTGACCAATGACAACCTCTCCATAGGGTTCCATAAGTCATGAACATTGAGGGACTCATACTTGTGCATGTTTAGAATGAAACGTATGCATATGTTAATTGAGTTGATGATTATTATGCATTTTCTTTACATGTTGACTCGTATGGTGCAAATGTTATTCTAGTTATGGAGCTTATAATCAAGCTTATGCATATTCGAAGGCACAATTGTGTAGGCTACTCCTGATCTATATGCAAGCAATGTTCATGAAAATTATGGGCATATAAGTTAGAGTTATGCAGGATTTTCTGATGTGGTTATGTCCATAGAGGTCATGTTTCTCTAGATTATTAGTGTAGAGGCTTTGACCATGGAGGTAATGGTGATGTGATCGGTTTCTGTGCATTATTGCTATGTAGGCTACACTCGTGAAGTTTATGTTTATCATTATGCATACTACGATCATGTGGCTCATGGCATATATATTATGTATAGTTGTACTTATATTTATGAGTTTTCATGTTTATTGTGTATGAGAGGTTGAGCTGCTTGGAGAAACGGCCGGTTGGTCGGTGTCTTCCCCTTCAGAGTTCACTGGATTGTCTATTTTCCGACACTTTTCCCTTTTTTCATTTCCGACGTCATTGACATGGACTCTGATTGAAAGTTGGAGGGCACACATCGCCTTCGATTGCAAAGAAAAGTACGACCACAAATAACGCCGAGTCAATCAAACAGTAATCAACATGTGCATTCATTTCCTTCCGTTTGTCTTCTTTGGCTTTGTATTTGTAGTACACCCTCTCATACCACTTGCTTCTTACCATGTACTTCACACACTGAAAAAGGAAAACAAAAGAAAACAGAAAAGCATTCCCATTTGTACATCCGGTAGATGTTTAGGAGACTGATTTGCGCAGGAGGAACCTCTTTTTGGATCTATGAAGCTACTATCGGAGTTATGACACTCTTGCAAGCTCCAAGCCAACCATCTGAGGTAAGAAACTAATCAAGTAGGAAGAACTCTATCCTTGGAGTTTGAAAGTCATCCTGCCTTCGGATTCCAGAAGCAACACTATGAAATGCACTTATGGTTTTCGGAAGTAAGTGTCAATGTGGCCAAACTAGAGTTCCCAAATTATTGTTATGCACTCATGAGAATCCAGATGTTGGGAAAGCATTCAAAAAGGAACCTTAACTGTAGCTAGCACCATCTATAACACCATTTTGGGGGCGTGAAGCCATATATTCATAGTTTCGTGGAATTTACTTGAAGCAAACCACTTTTATCCCACCTCACTATTGAGTTTTTTTGAGAGATGAATACTCTGAACCATTTCACATCAAACAAAAAGTAGTCAAACCTCATGAAGGATAGCTTCAAGATATCTTGGATCACTCCAGAATATTCCATCTTGCGTTCTTGCGCATTGTCATCTCTTGCACTAGCTCTACCTTTTTTGGAGAAAGTTTACCATCACCCTACTATCAAAAGTAGACCTATTTTTGTCAATGTGTGGGATCTGAAAGTGTCATCCATGAGACTATAGTGCACCGTATTTGTAATACTCCCAATCACACCGCTTTGTGAGATCCTCCTCTTCTTCAGAGATATATACTATTTTTTTCTTGATTTCTAAATATATTTGATTATATTCATTAATATTCAACCTAAAATCCTATTTTTATATATTTAATTATATATATTTATTTTAATTCAAACCCTAATCCGAAATACCTAGACCTAAAACATGTATATATGTGTATCTATGTATGCATGTGTGTATATATATATATATATATATATATATATATATATATATATATATATATATATATATATATATATATATATATATATATATATGTGTGTGTGTGTGTGTGTGTGTGTGTTTGTGTGTATGTGTCTATATATGTGTATGCATGCATGTATGTATGTAAATGCCAAAAAACCTTATCCTAAAACCCTACCCCTAAAACATGTGTATGTGTGTATGTATATATGAGGTGTGTGTATGTGTATGTGTGTGTATGCATGTGTATATGTATGTGTATGTATATATGTGTGTATCTATGTATGCATGTGTATGTATATAAAAACCATAAAACCCTTATCATAAAGACCTAGACCTAAAACATGTATATGTGTGTATGCATGTGTATATATATGTGTATGTGAATATGTATGTATATGTGTGTATGCATGTATGTATGTTTGTAAAAGCCCTAATTTCTTAAATATTTAATTATAAGTGTGTATGCATATGTGTATTGAAAACCCTAATTTTGTATATATTTAATCATACAAAGTACATTTTATTATATATTCTAATTTTTTTCCTAATTTTATTTGATTAACTATATTAATAATAAACCTCAAAGATTATTTTTTAAATATTTAGTTATATTTATTCTGTTTAATTCAAAAACCTAGTTTCATTTATATTTAATTATACAAAGTACATTTTATTATATATTTTATTTTTCCCTTAATTTTGTTTGATTATATATTTGAATATTAAACTTAAAAGCCTATTTTTTATATATTTAATTATATATATTTATTTTAATTCAAATACTCAAATTTTTTATATATTCAATTGTACATAGTAGATTTGACTATATATTCTAACTTTTTTCTTGAATTTTATTTGATTATATATATTAATATTAAAACTACAATCTTGTTTTTTATATATTTAACTATACATATTAAATTTGATTATATATTCTATAGTTTTCCTATATTTTCATTGATTATATATATATGTATTAATATCAAATCTAAAAACCCTATTTTTCATATATTTAATTATATATATTTATTATAATTCAAATACCCTAATTATATATATATTTAATTATACATAGTACATTTGATATATGTGTATATGTCTATATGTCTATATATGTGTATATTGTGTACATGTGTATAGGTGTGTATGTATGTAAATGCAAAAAAAAACTAATCCTAAAAAGCTAACCCTAACACATGTATATGTGTGTATGTGTGTATTCATCTGTATATATATGTTTATATGTACATGTGTGTGTATATGTAATATTCATATGTATATGCACATGTAAAAACCCTAAAACCCTAATCTTAAAGACCTATACCTAAAACATATATATGTGTGTATGTGTGTGTAGGTATGTGTATATGTATTATGTGTGTATATGTGTATGCATGTGTAAAAACCCTAATCCTTAATACCTAGACCTAAAGCATGTATATGTGTGTATGGGTGTATACATGTATATATATGTGTATGTGTATATGTATTATGTGTGTATATGTGTATATACACACATAATACATATATATATGTGTATATATATGTGTGCATGTGTAAAAATCCTAATCCGAAAGAACTACACCTAAAACATGTATATGTGTGTATGCATGTGTATATATGTATGCATGTGTAGAAACTCTAAAACCCTAATCGTAAAGACCTAGACCTAAAACATGTATATGGGTGTATGTATGTATGCATTTGTATATATATATGTGTATGTGTATATGTGATGTGTATGTATTTGTATGTGTGTGTATGCATGTATATATATATATGTATATATACATACATACACACACACGTGTATATATATATATATATATATATATATATATATATATATATATATATATATATATATATATATATATATATATATATATATATATATATATATATATATATATATATATATATATATATATATATATGTATGTATATGTGTGTGTGTGTTTATATGTGTGTATGCATATGTGTACGTATGAAAAAAACCTTAAACCCTAGTCCTAAAGACCTAGACCTAAAACATGTATGTATATGTGTGTATGTGTACATGTGTGTACACATGTGTGTATGTATATGCGCGTATGCATATTTGTGTGTATGTATGTATGTATGCATATGCATGTGTGTATGTATGCATGAATATGCATGTGTGTATGTAATATGTATGTGAGTGTGTGGGGACATGTGTGTCTCTATGTTTGTATGTGTGAGAAATTGTGTGTATGTATTTGTGTGTCTCTTACGTGTGTATGCATTTGAGAGTGTATGTGTATGCATATGTGTATGTATGTGCGTGTATGCATGTGTGTATGTGTATGCATGTGAGAGTGTATGTATATGCATACGTATGTGTATGCCTATGTATGTGTATGCATGTATGTATGTATGTATGTGTATGCATGTGAGAGTGTATGTATATGCATATGTTTATGTCTGTATGTGTACACATGTTAGCTCACAAAAGGGTTGGTTTTATGCACTAATGTGGATCTATTTGGCAGGAAAATATTTTTGATTTCAGAGCTTTTGGCATCAAGTCTTTGGAATTCGACGAAGGAAAACACTAAGTGGACTTTGACGACAATGCTCCAAACAATTACATCAATATCCTGGAAGTGTCAACTAATGTTATTGACCAAGACATCAACACCATCCTTGTTAAGGTTGGCATTATAGGTGATTTCGGAATGGGAGAAACAGTTTTATGGTAAGACAGACCAATAACTTTCTACTCTAATCTTTAAGTAAGACATATGAACAGATGCGTTGATGTTTTGAGGCATAGTTCCATTCATAATTTCGTATGTGTATACAGATAGATGTTATAATGATAGCATGTAATACTCAGCTGACATAAGATTGCATGAGAACTTGAGACTAAGAGTGGATATGCATAAGAAATGCAGTGCATGGTGTTGATACAAGTGAAAACTTTCGATGCATACAACCACCCGTGGGTATGTTGTTCACAATGAAGTTGTGATTGATATGATGACTAATGGTTTTTCTTTGTTTCGATTGAAAAAAAATCTGTTTAGGCTAAACAGGGAGGCATGACCTGATAACAATTGAAAAGATGTGATGTTGCTTGGAAAGTTCTTACAGCTACGAGATCGTACTCTTCAACGGAATATTGTGAAGTCAGGTTCAAAATATTGACATTGAGATGGAGTCACATAAGCTTGATGTATACATGACCTCACAAATGCTATCATGAGGAAGGGTTTTATTGAAGGTGTAGAGTTTCTGATTTTCGGGGGGATGAACCATTAGTGCACACGCTTTTGGGGGGGGGGCACCTCTTCTTATCTTATCCACGGAGGGTATGCGGGGGGATCTCTCTCTCTCTTCGAGGAGGATAGGTGTCGGGTGGAAGGGAGGAACAGACTACCACGCGGTGCTGTTGTGGCTGAGGGGAGGCAAAGGAACTTGGTGAACGCTGTAGCATTTGTATTCTTTGGAGGAAGCTCAACAGAGCGGCATCATCAACTACGGGCGAGGAGCCAATAACTTCCGAATATATTTGCAAAATAAGGGGAATGAAGACCTTTCCATTGAGCCATTACTCCAACGGTTTAGGGTTTAGGTGTGTGTTGTGTGTTGTGTGTTGTTAGGCTATTCACTGAGGTCAAGAATACAGGTTTACAAAGGTAGTGAAAAGCCCTCACATAAACAATGAACATATACCTTGAAGCTTGATACAGCCACCCTATCATCATTATGAGGTGACTTTTTATAACGTAGCACTGTAACCATGAAGGAAGCAGTCTATTGGCCATTCGCCACATAGCTCAAAGCGACCGCGTTATCATGTTTATAGTGTGCTCTTCATAATGATAATGCGGTTATAACAAGAGAGACTCAAGAATGGCACATTTGGGCATGCGGTTTTATAGGATGTTTGCTGTATATCATACTTTAACCACACCCTGATCATTATTATATGTTTCTCAAAATAGAACACGCATTGTAAGCCAGAAGAGAAAACAAACTGGGTGAACCTGCAGTGTTATTGGCCATTTTTCCAAGGTCCAACTGTTACTGGCTTTCCACGCATATTACCATCATCAGGAGGTTTTCATCACATTTTCCGACCGAAATCCAAGTGCATACGAGCCTTAAAATTTTTTATAATAGTTCCTTGTCACGTTTTCCGTAACGATTTGTTCACTAATACTTAGTCTTTTATCAGCATTGATCGTAGCTATTGCCGACTTAAAATGGACATCTTGCATGGGACATTCTTAAGACCTCTCGACAGCTTCAGTAAGACTGGAATACAGACAAGACTACTTCGACAAGACTGGAATACAGACGAGAATACAGCCGATGCTGCAGGAACTAGTTCAACAAGACTGGAATACAGACGAGATCGAACGAGAGAACCTGGCACGAGGCCTTGTATTTGACGGCCGCTAAGTTGGCATATGAACCAACCTTATTTTTGGTGTAGCTTCAATTGCTGAGACTGTGCAGAATGCTCTCACAAGCCTTTAGCTGCAGCTTCAGGAGGTCTGGTCCTGTCTCTCTGACGTCTGCATCTTATGGACTGTTCGTTACTTTCGCGTTGAGCTTTGCAGAGTCCGCTTGCTCTGTTGCAAGGCCACTTATTGCGATTGTGACAAGGTGGTCACTTCTTCATGCACGAGTCACGACCGTATGCAACACCTCCTTTTAATTCTGATGTATGTCCTCCCTTGGGCTATGTAACTGAGGCACTTGGGCAACAAAGTAAGCATCTATTGGCATTTTCCCTTGGGCCAAAAGAGTTAACATTTTTGTGCGTTTGCCGGGAAGCATATGAACTAGTACATATACAAAGGACGGATTCCTCGAGGGATAATTATGGGCTCCAGGTAATCCAAGTGGACCAATTGCGAGGGGTTTGAGCAAAATAAAGGCTTTCATAATCATCTTTTCCTTGGACAAAAAGACTAAACATTTTGGTGCGTTTGTCGGGAATAACTTGGCATGTCTCTATAAGAGAGTGCCATAGGTTCGCCTAGCGCCACATGTTGGCCGAGCTTGCGGACTCCAGATCTAGTACATGAACGAGGGGAGCTCATCCTCAGGAGCAACACATACTCAAAGAGAGGAACGCGCTCAGAGAAGAGCCCTTGAAAGAGAAAAGAGAAGGTGGGAACCGCCAGGTGAGTGGACCTCGATTGGCTCGAAGGAATCTGCCAAAAACGTGTACTCTCGTAGGAGAGTCGCGAATCAAGTGCAGAAGTTTGAAGGAGGGATCCTGAAGCCACGTGCGCTAAATTTCTGGGATCGAAGTGATATTGAAATCAGATCTCTGTTTGAAATGGCTCAGCGGATTTCAGTTCACTTGGGGGACTTCACCAAGTTTTCAGGTGCTTGGGACGAAGATCCAGATAGTTTTATCCAACTGTTTGAGGTTACTTGTGAGGCCAATGAGGTAGTGGACCATGGTCAAAGGTTGAGGATTTTTCCGGCTATTCTTCGTGATGAGGCAGCCAATTGGTATGGGAATTTGACACCACAAGAGCGTGGAACGTATCAGATGCTCAAGGAAGCCTTCTTGGCAAAGTTTCGACGACAAGGCTTCCAAGATAGATTGGCCCAACAGATGGATTACTTGCGACAAGGAGTCAATGAGAGCATCGATAACTACGTTCAAAGAATGGAAACGTTGGTAAGAAAGATGGGCGCGAATGCCCCGAACGATGAGACATTGAAACGAAGATTCATTTTGGGATTGAGAGATCCTACGGCATAGCAGCATATCAGCCTGACAAGACCTACAACTTTAATGGATGCGAAGGAACAAGCACGGCTTTGGGAGGAAGTACAATTATGTCAACAAAGGAAGATGGAGCTCTTATACGAGCCAATGGGAGGCCCAGGAAACATACCAATGAAAGATCCTGGCCAAGGAAGTCCCGCATTGACGACCCCAGCTTTTGTAGCTGCCACTAGTACGCCAGGCGAGACAAAGCCTGTGCTAACTGAAGGACGAATATTGGAGTTGGTCACGCAAGCTATAAAAGCTGCCACAATGACTCAGGAGACGTACACAGTAAAACCAGAGGTGACTACAAACCCCAATCAAGTGTTTCGATCAAATACATGGTGTGGAAAGTGCCATGGTTACGGCCATTTGGCTTTAGAATGCCCTACAGTCTCGAAGGTATTTACAGATAGGTCACCACCTAGAATGCGTTGCACTTTTTGCGGAAGAACAAATCACACAGAGGACCGATGTTACAACAAGAGAGCCTATGAAGAGAGGACCATGAAATCGGGAGATACAAGAGAGAGATCTTACACGGGATTGCCCGCTCAGAGTGTCCCACTACATCTCGTTGGGAAAACAGAGCTACTTATGGATATGGTGCTCAGGGTCAAGGAGGAGACTATCCAAGAGGAGCCGCACGTGATCAAAGAAGAGACGGTCCAATCCAGTGCTGGAGATGTCATGGCTTGGGCCATACTCAATCTAGATGCCCAAACGAAAAGAAACCAATTGATTATACCCCACTATGTAGGTACTGTAGTGGAGAGGGCCACTTTGATGAAGATTGTCCAAAACGAAGAGCCACCGCCGGCAAGGAAAAAGGACCAGTAGGGTCCTCAAATTATGTTGATACTCAGATGCATTCCACATCGAGAGCTCAAGAGCAAGTTCCTACGATCGGAGTAGTGTTCAAGACACCGAACCCTCAAGAAGGCTCTAGCTCGTCAATGCACTTTGTGGATGCTTACGAGGCCAAGAAACCACATAAAGAGCCAACTGTGGTAGTAGTCACAAGAACTCAAGAGTATTTGAAGAAAAATCCAGAAGGTGAAAACGGAAAAGCAAGTCAAGAGAAGATAGCTGAACATGGAGAGGTAGAAAACCAAGTTGGAGGATTTGATGAGCAGCAAGAGTTTGAGGATGGGGAAGAGATTGAGATCCTTCCACCAGTGACCAAGGAGTTTGTGCCAGGCATAGCACCATTCCTTGAAAGATTAAGGGCTCCAAAATGTAGGAAGGAAAGACAGAGTTTGGAGGAAGTGGATATTGTAAAGTTGCTCGTTGACACGAAAGTCACGCTGGACATTGGCACGTTGCTAAAATGTTCACCTGCTTATAGGAAACAATTCTACAACGAATATATTAAGAAGCCGAGGAAAGCTCGAGAGAAAAAGAGACAAGATAAAGATGTCCAAGGAATCATTCAAAGTATTAGGACGCAAATCGATTCGAATGCTCCAGCTGTGACGGTCGAGATTAAAGGGTATGCAGTCCCTGGTGCTCAGTTAGATAGTGGAGCCGTAGTCAACCTTATGACTGAGTTCATGATGAAAGCTTTGGGCCTCAACCACATGGAAGAAACGCCGATGTCCTTGAGAATGGCAGATCAAACACAAGTGAAGCATGCGGGTCTTTTGAAGAATGTAAGCACAATTGTGGGCGGTCTAGAGTTTAAAATTGATTATCTGATAGTAAGACCAAGGACCTCAGAGGCTACCTTCTCGATCCTACTTGGACGGCCATGGCTGGTGCAAGCCAAATGTGTGCACGATTGGCGCACAGGATTTATCACAATTGGACCGAAGGCTGATCGAATACAACTTCAAGTGTCTCCAAACTTGACCGGCAAGAAATCGGCAACGACTGAGGATAGAGAGCAGAAAGCAAAGGAAAGAGTCAGACAAAAAATGGCACGGGTAAGATTTGCATTGTGCACGGAGACTTCTAAAGACCTTTCACAGGATGGATTTAACCTGCAATTGGCCAACCTACAACATGCGAAAGTGGGCGAGTACAAAGATCCACTATGCTACAAGGATGACTCAGACCAGGAATTGATGGGATGGTTGACACATACAAGTGAATTCGAGTGCTACATGTTGAGTATAGATGCAAAGAAAAGCAAAGCTACTCAATCCCTGGAGAAGGGAACTTCAAAAGAAGAGTTGAAACTGGAGTTAGCTCCGGCAATGGAAGTGCAACAGTTGAGAGAAAGTGTTAGAATGCTAGAAGAAGAGCTTCTAAGGAAAAGTCGACAATCAGACAGAGAAGCGAAAAGTAGAACTAAAGTGCGGGAAGCCATTGCAAAAGCCAAACTTAAGAAATTGGGTGCGGTTGAAAAAGAACAAAACAATGATTTACTGGCCAACCATGCACGCGTGATTGGAGAGCACGTTCCAATCACAGTGTCATCAAGGAATAAAGAATATTCGCGAGAAACTCAGGTGGAAAAATGGGAAGTTTTTCTAGAAAAGTTCTTGAGTGTGGGGTCAGAGCTACTAGATGAGTACGAGATTGTATTAAGTTGGCACTCAAAAATTTCAGCAAGGCCTTTGCATGGTCATACAGTGATCTGAGAGGAATTGATCCCCGAATCTGCCAACATTATATAGATTTGGAAGAAGGCACCTGACCAATATGTCAACGACTTAGGCGGACAAATCCAGTCTACTTGGAATTGATCAAGTTGGAATTGACTAAATTATTGGAAGCAGGATTCATATATCCCATCGCATCCAGTGAAAGGGTATCACCAATTGTAGTTGTTCCGAAGAAAAATAAGAAAATCCGTATTTGCATAGATTATCGAAAGTTGAACGAGCGCACAAAAAAGGATCACTTCCCTTTGCCATTCACTGATCAAATCTTGGACAGAGTAGCTGGCCATAAATTGTATTCATTTTTGGATGGTTTCAGTGGGTACAACCGGCTCCAATTCCATGAAGAGGATCAATCAAAAACTACTTTCACCACGGAATGGGGCACATACGTGTTGGGAATGATGGTTGGATGCACTCAGGAGATTGAGTTGATGCTGCAAAACCTGCTTCACACCTGCCCTCCTTTGATTCCAGATATGCTTAGTACACTTGCTTAGCTTCCAAATGACACCAAAATATGCTATTTGTACTTCGGAAATGAGTTGAGTAATGAGTAGATCAAAACAGACTACTTGTGACTTCAAGAATCCTGAAAAACTTGCTATTTTGGTATTGACACATGCTCAGTGTTATGCTCAGTGTGACCAGTGTAGTTACAATTAGCAAAATTCCTTCTAGGGATATTCTATTAGCTTAGTAAGCTCCCATTTGCAAGTGGAATGAAAGGAAATGATAAACCACACTCAGAGAAATCACTTTAGCAAAATAAGGTACACCCCCGATTTTTTAGGAGACTTACAGTCACAGACCAGTGAGCACCTCGATTGCGATTTCTCTGCCATGGTTGATCCAATGGCCTTGAAATTTTGTAGGTGTATAGTAGACTTTGAGCTAAATCCAATGCACTTTGAATCATCCAATTTGGTTCAGTAGATCTTGAGATATGCCTCTTTGACGTTGACAGAGTTGAAGATGGTCACTCAGTGAAAACAGAGATTATGAATGTAATGCTATGTATTAATTCTATTGATTTTACATTCCCATTGGCATAGAATGTGATGCTCAATGGTACTCAGATGTGTAGGCTATAGTGTAGCACTCACACACTCAAAGATTTACTCAGAAATGCCTCGGGAAGAGTGAAGTATATGCGCGACTTTTTCCTTCACATATATATGGTTTGAGTGAGGATTTGAATTTGAACTCTAATTCAAATCTCCTAGAATCTTGTACCTAAAAGTGAATGAGATATTCTCTCAATCATTCACCCACTCAATCAATCAAATTTTCCACGACTTAATCAAGTAGGTATGATTACATGTACATGCCAAGTCACAATGACTTTTACAATGAGTAAAAAGTTAGAACACATAAGCATGAGTTCCTATGGCTCATTCTTCAAGTGATATCTTCATGAATTAACCCAAGCTAATCTTCCACTGTCCAAGTTTTATGTTGAGTCTTCAAGGTTGATATCCAACCCAAGTGTTAAGGCTTGAATTACACCAACAGCTCCCCCTCAAGCCAAACACTTTGGCTCAAGTCTTCATCTCTAGTCTTCAATTATTTCCTGCAATCCAATCATGGATTTAAATCTGCATAGCTTGCTTCCATCCAGAGCTTTAGTAAGCAAATCTGCACATTGCATATTAGTAGACACATATGACAATTGAATATCTTTGCTAAGTAACTTCTCCCTCACATAGTGGTAATGAACCTCTATGTGTTTTGTCCTAGCATGATAAATTGGATTAGCTGCAAGGTGAAGAGAACTTGTGTTATCACCAAAGATGATTGGTGGCCTTGTGTATAGGCCCAATTCTGAATATAAAAGCTTCAACCAGATGGCTTCTTGAGTGGCATTTGCTAGCCCTCTATACTCTGCCTCAGTAGATGACAAAGCTACTGTGGGTTGTTTCTTGGATGACCAAGAAATTGGTTTATCACCTGCAAAACATATGTAACCAGATGTGCTTCTCCTGTCATCCTTGCAACCTGCCCAATCTGCATCTGAATATACCTTAATATCAATGTCTGATGAATAGGGAAAGTACAAACCATGATTTTGTGTTCCCTTTAGGTACTTTACTATCTTCTTTGCTGCCTCTAAATGAGGTACTCTTGGTTTTTGCATAAATTGGCTAAGTACACTAACACCATATGATATATCAATCCTGGTTAAGGTAGCATAATTTAGACTACCTACCATACTTTGGTAACCTGTAATATCTTGGAGTTCTTCTCCTTCATGAGCACTGAGTTTATGGTTGACCTCCATAGGAGTGCTTGAGACTTTAGCATCTTGCAAATTAAACTTCTTGACCATGTCCTGAATATACTTCTTCTGAGTAATAAAGATACCTGAATTTGTATAGACCAATTCAAGTCCTAGGAAGTACTTCAATAATCCAAGATCATTGATCTTGAATTCCTTCATCATTTGCCCTTTGATGTGTCTAATTCCCTGAACATCATTTCCTGTAATAATGATGTCATCAACATAGACACACAAGTATATTACCTCTGAATTGTTCCTTTTGATAAACAATGAAGTATCTGCTTTGCTCATTATGAATCCTTGGTCTAGAAGGTAGGTTGTCAACCTGTAATTCCATGCTCTAGGTGCCTGCTTCAACCCATACAGAGCCTTCTTCAATTTACAAACATGATTTACCTTCTTAGGGTCTTCATAGCCAGGTGGTTGTGACATGTAGACTTCTTCAGATATCCATCCATTCAAGAATGCATTCTTCACATCCAATTTGTACATGTTCCAATTCTTGGATGCAGCTACACTCACCATAACTCTGATAGTTGGCATCTTGGCCACAGGAGAAAATGTCTCCTCATAATCAATGCCTTGGGTTTGTGCAAAACCCTTGGCTACCAACCTAGCTTTATACCTGTTTATTGTACCATCTGAATTCCTTTTGAGTTTGTAGATCCATCTGGATCCTATCACCTTCATAGATTCTTTCTTGGGTACCAAGTCCCAAGTGTCACTCTCTTTGAGAGCCTACATTTCTTCATCCATTGCTTCCTTCCATTCTGGTTTAGTGATTGCTTCTTCAAATGAATTGGTTCTTCATTCAATAGATCCTTTGCAAGATATACAGAATGCTTGGTTACAAGAGAAGTATCATACCCATACCTAATAGGCTTCTTACTTTCTCTCTGAGATCTCCTCATAGCTTGAGTTGAGGATTCTGGTATATCCTCTAGCTTCTTCATCTTCATTTTCCCTTTGGATTTCCAAGCCTTGAACTCTTCAATGTTAATGGTGTCTTCATCATCTGAGCTTGAGTCTTCTTTCTGAATTGGTTCTTGCTTGATAAGCTTGGGGAAGTCTTCTTCCATGTCATAAGGTAGACTAACCTTCCTGCATTCATTTTCATACCATGAATCATTCTCATCAAAGATGACATCTCTGCTTACCTTGAAGCCTTTGTTTGAGGGGTTGTAGAATCTGTATCCCTTCTGATTCAAATCATAACCAATGAAGATACATTTTTCAGCTTTAGGGTCTAGCTTTCCCCTTACCTGTGAGGGAATATGCACATATGCAACACAACCAAAGATTTTGCAATGATTCAAGTTCAAAGGTAAACAATCTACCTAATTTTTCTCCCTTGGCTATCCTTCTGAATCCATGTCTTGGATCCTCCACATATGCACCATGTTGAGTGAACCTGACCTGTAGACCTTTTTCCACAATCTGACCTACACTCATCAGATTCTTGGTGATTGTTGGAACATACAATACTCTGCTCAATAAATTCTGATTACCATCACTAGTTTTGACATTACCTACTTTAACAACTGAATGTTTAGTGTCATCACCTGTCTGCACTTGGTGCTTGCCTTTGGGTTCTTCCAAATCAGAAAGTAATGCAACATTTCCAGCTACATGATTAGAGCAACCTGAATCAATATAGAATAAGTGATCATCATTGATACCTGACTTAGAAGTCATATTCATGATCAATAGGGAGTCATCTTGTTCCTCTGCATAATTGTTGTAGTCTTTCCTATTTCTGTATCCACCTTGATAGTTGCCATTGTGATTGTAGCTGTTGTTATAATTATTGTTGTAGCCATGGTAGCTTTGAGATTGATTGAATCTGCCTCTGCCTTGAGAGTATCCTCCTCTTTGGTGACCTCTTCCTCTTTGGTTCTTGTAGTTTTTGTAGCATTCATCTGTGTTATGGTTAGACATTTCACAAATATTGCATGGAGATTGGTTGTAGGGTCTCCCCCTACCTGATTTACCTCCCCTGCCTCTTCCTCTAGATGATCTACCTCTCCCTGCATAGTTTGCTTGGGAGGTAGAGCCTTCTTCATCAACCTTCTTACTTTTGCCTTTATCTTTTATCTTCTTATCAGTATAAAGGGCAGAGGGATTATTACCTTTTGATTGCTCTCCATTCTTTGTGATCTTTGCTTCATGTGTAAAGAGTTGTCCAATCAGAGTTGTTAGATCAGGTGCTTGGATGTCCATGTATAAGTCCATTGCTGTGGTGAAGCTCTCCCACTTGTCATCTGCCTTTAGTCCATTGATTACTTGTCTGACTATTTGCTCTTCCTCAATCTCTTCTCCAACACTTGCAAGTTGGTCTGCAATGTCTTTGACCTTGGTGACAAAGTCTGAGACTGATTGCTTTGATTGCTTCCTAAGAGTTGTAAACTCAATCCATAGCTGATTCTTTCTAGCCCTTGTGCTTGATGAAAAGTAAGTTGACAAGGTTTCCCAAGTCTCTTAGGAAGTTTTGCAATTCCTTATGTGTGGTAGAAGAAAATCAGAAATAGAGTTTAGAAGATATGACCTTGCCAAAGCATCTTTTGCACACCATTGATTGAGTCTCTCTTGCTCTTCCTTGGTGGGTAGGCCTCTAGCTTTGAATGAGGGCAATTCCTCATCTCCTGATATGAATCCAAACAAGCTCCTTCCTTGTAGATAGGTCTTCATCCTTAGAGACCAAGCTTGGTAGTTGTTCCTGTCTAATTTGTCAATGAAGGAAGGGAAACCATCACCCATGTTACCTTATATGCTCTGATACCACTGTTGGGAATGATGGTTGGATGCACTCAGGAGATTGAGTTGATGCTGCAAAACCTGCTTCACACCTGCCCTCCTTTGATTCCAGATATGCTTAGTACACTTGCTTAGCTTCCAAATGACACCAAAATATGCTATATGTACTTTGGAAATGAGTTGAGTAATGAGTAGATCAAAACAGACTACTTGTGACTTCAAGAATCCTGAAAAACTTGCTATTTTGGTATTGACACCTGCTCAGTGTTATGCTCAGTGTGACCAGTGTAGTTACAATTAGCAAAATTCCTTCTAGGGATATTCTATTAGCTTAGTAATCTCCCATTTGCAAGTGGAATGAAAGGAAATGATAAACCACACTCAGAGAAATCACTTTAGCAAAATAAGGTACACCCCCGATTTTTTAGGAGACTTACAGTCACAGACCAGTGAGCACCTCGATTAAGATTTCTTTGCAATGGTTGATCCAATGGCCTTGCAATTTTGTAGGTGTATAGTAGACTTTGAGCTGAATCTAATGCACTTTGAATCATCCAATTTGGTTCAGTAGATCTTGAGATATGCCTCTTTGAAGTTGACAGAGTTGAAGATGGTCACTCAGTGAAAACAGAGATTATGAATGTAATGCTATGTATTAATTCTATTGATTGTACATTCCCATTGGCATAGAATGTGATGCTCAATGGTACTCAGATGTGTAGGCTATAGTGTAGCACTCACACACTCAAAGATTTACTCAGAAATGCCTCGGGAAGAGTGAAGTATATGCGCGACTTTTTCCTTCACATATATATGGTTTGAGTGAGGATTTGAATTTGAACTCTAATTCAAATCTCCTAGAATCTTGTACCTAAAAGTGAATGAGATATTCTCTCAATCATTCACCCACTCAATCAATCAAATTTTCCACGACTTAATCAAGTAGGTATGATTACATGTACATGCCAAGTCACAATGACTTTTACAATGAGTAAAAAGTTAGAACACATAAGCATGAGTTCCTATGGCTCATTCTTCAAGTGATATCTTCATGAATTAACCCAAGCTAATCTTCCACTGTCCAAGTTTTATGTTGAGTCTTCAAGGTTGATATCCAACCCAAGTGTTAAGGCTTGAATTACACCAACAATACGCATATCGTGTGATGCCATTTGGATTATGCAATGCACCGGCCACATTCCAGAGGGCAATGATAGCTGCATATCAAGACTACTTGCAGGATTGGATGGAGATATTTCTCGATGACTTTGCGATCAGAGGCGACGATGAAAACATGATGGAGAGGATCAAAGCGATTTTAAGAAGAAGCATCGAAAAAGGCATCGCATTAAATCCTGAAAAGTGTACATTTGGAGTACGAAGAGGATTGCTTTTGGGACATGTTATTTTCGAAAAAGGGATCGCAGTTGACGATGACAAAGTACAAAAAATTGGACAACTTCCACCTCCTCAAAACTTGCGGCAACTCAAAGGATTCTTGGGGCATGCTAATTATTATCGACGATTTATATTAAATTTTGCATCAATAGCGGCACCACTAACGAATCTTTTGAGGAAAGACCAACAATACCAATGGACTGAAGAGTGTCAAGTTGCATTCGACTCAATCAAGGAGAGATTGATAAATGCACCAATCTTGGTAGCACCCGACTGGACGAAAGAATTCCATGTGCATACCGACGCTTCTCATACTGCGGTTGGAGCAGTGCTATGCCAAGCCGATGAAAAGAAGTTGGACCACCCGATCTATTACGCAAGTCGCAATTTGAATAGCACTGAGAGGAACTACACGACCACAGAGAAGGAATGCCTCTCGATGATCTTTGCGATAAACAAGTATTGACATTACCTAATGGGAAAGCATTTCACGTTTTATGTGGATCATGAAGCCCTTAAGTATATCATTAATAAACCCGAGCTATTAGGGCGATTGATGAGGTGGATATTACTCCTACAAGAATTTCAGTTCACAGTGGTAACCAGACCAGGCAAAGTGCATATATTGGCTAACCATTTATCTCGAATTGTTAATGAGGAGCCAATCTCTGATGTGCCCGATGATGCTCCTGATGGGCATCTATTCCGGGTTGATGCTAAAGTACCTTGGTATGCCGACTGGTGAATTTCTTGTGCACCACTAAATACCCGCCAGGAGCAAGCAAGAGAGAGAGAAACAAAAATTGTTAGCATTGGCGAAGCACCATAGCATCATTGGGGGGCAGCTCTATCGATATTTTGTTCATGAGAGCATTTATCGGAGGTGTCTCGAGGGAGAAGAAGCAACCCTAGTGTTGAGAGCATTACATGATGAACCCTGCGGTGGGCATTTTGCTGGTGAGCTGACGGCAAGAAAGATCTTATTGGCCAGGTATTGGTGGCCAACGCTGTTCAAAGACTCTCATACATACTGCAAGAAATGGGACAAATGCCAAAGAATGGGCAAACCAACATTAGCACATGCTGCTCCTCTTACGCCAGTGCTGGCTCTTAAGCCTTTTGAAAAATGGGGAATTGATTTTGTGGGGCCTATTGATCCTCCCTCAAGACGTAGATCCAATAGGTATATCTTGGTCTGCACTAACTATGTTACCAAGTGGGTAGAAGCCAAAGCTCTGAAGACTAACCGAGCTGTTGATGTAGCTAAATTTTTGTACGAACAAATCATCACCCGATTCAGATGCCCGTTGGAAATAGTAAGTGATAGAGGAACCCATTTTGTCAACAAACTGATCGAAGAATTAATGGAATTGTATAAGATCAAACATCAGAAGAGCACTCCATATTACTCGAGGGCGAATGGACAAGTGGAGGTCACCAACAAAGTCCTTGAACAGATTCTGACAAAGACAGTAGCTGTGCATAGGCGAGACTGGGATGAGAGACTTTTGGAAGCTTTATGGGCGTATAGAACATCCTACCGAGTGACGACTAAGAGCACTCCGTTCTCCCTAGTATATGGCGAGGAAGCCATCTTTCCCATCGAAAAAGAAGTTCCAACATTAAGAGTGGCCATCGAAGCCAGGTTGGGCGAGGAAGAGTCATTGAAGGAAAGGTACATACAACTGGTCAAGCTGGAAGAAAAGAGACTCATTGCACAACAAAGTTTGGAAGCTATTCAGAAGAGACGTGAGGAGAGGCATGATAAGAATCTCAAGACCTATGCAATTCAAAAAGGGGATTTGGTGCTAGTCTATGATAGTAAATATTATAAATTCCCGGGGAAGTTACAAACAAGATGGGCAGGACCGTTTAAGGTGGTGGAACTCAACTCCAATGGTTCCATGCAAATTCAAGATTTAGGAGAAGAATGTGCTCCCGTGAAGGTTAACGCGCTTCGAGTTAAACCATATTTCAAGTGACATTAGGACGAGAGAAGCCAGAAGAGATCCAAGCAGAAGGACGTAGTAGACTCCTTGTACATAGATGTATAGTTATATATATATATATATATATATATATATACACATATATATATATATATATATATATATATATATATATATATATATATATATATATATATATATATATATATATATATATATATATATATATATATATGCGCATATATAAGCTATGATTTGTGTGTCATAAATTTTCTTCCTGTGCTAGCTCAAGAATTTTGGACTTCTAATTATTTTTCTTGTGTTGCGCAGAGACTGTTAGGAACTGGTAACAAAATGGCAGATCAAATAACTCAACTCTATTTGTACGAGCTAAGGATATATTTCTCGGACCAAACATTCGCCCGCATGAACATAGATGTCGACGATTTTGAGACGGAATACGATGTTGAGGAAGCGCACTGGCTGGTATGCTTTATAAACCAGGGTTTGGATGTTGCGTTTTATATTGAGTGTTTTGAGGAATACCTGACCCGACACGTAGGATGGGCGGGGGATCGATATTACTATTTCGACCCTTCGAGGGAAATGCCTAATGAAGAGAACGATATCACTTGGGCTTGGGCAGATGTGTTGACGATAGGAAGTGATGACGGAGCTCCTGAAGTCGAGCCTGACTCGCCCTAGGGAAGTTGTTGGGATGCGAGTACGATGTGAGGCTACATGAGACATCCCGGAGACTCACATTCTAGGACACCTAAGGATAGGTATACGAGAGACTAAGGCATAGCCGGCTGTAGTTACCGAGTGAAAAGTCAACTCGATGAATACATATGTAGTGTCTGTAATTGAGAGAATGGAGTGAAGAGGTGGTTGATCTGTCAAAGGCTAGAGTGTATATGTTTGCATGCATGTGTGGGAAAAGTGGGAAAGTCCCTTTCTTCCTCTCCCTAATTCTCAGGACTTGGGTGAACTAATTAACTATGAAAAAAACGAAGAGAAAGAAAAGAAAGAAAAAAATATTGTGTTGTTGTGATCGTACCAATGCGCTATGGTGGGCTAGTAGGTGGGTGGATTTATCCTAGCCGGGTGGTTAGGACCACGAGCCGCAGCTAGTTTTGCCATAGGCTTGGGATGTATATGTTTACGTCTTAGCTATGCGCCATAACGGGTTGGTAGGTAGGTGGAGCCATCGTGACTGGGTAGTCACGACCATCAGCCGCATCCAGTTTCGTTATGGGCTAGCTGAGATATGTTATGTGTTATCATTGTGTGTTTGTGTGTTGAGCGCTGCATTGCATTGGTAGATGGGTGGAATCAACCTGATCGGGTGGTCAGGTCCACGAATCGCATCCAGTTACAATGTAGGCCAACGTGTGAATATAAATAAAATTTACGTACGAAATTATTCCCCACTCCTGAGGGGGAGAGAGAGAGAGGAGAGGGCGACGATCGCCTGGAAGGGAACGTTATTTGCTTGTGTGATTGGTATATGATGGCTTATGATAGATCAGCTCACTTTGAATCAACATTCTTGAAGGCACGGATATTCTATATGTACTTATGGATGAGGCTTTAGCGAGGTAATGCAACGATCTTGCTTTATAACTTGTGTGCTCTATCTGAGGGTTTTTCCAGTGTGTGTGACACTCCGGGGTTTTTATGTAGGTCTTGACTTGTACTCGAGTCTCGATGACTTTTGTAGGACGACGATGGGGATTCTTTGGGAGTGTCTAGTCATGGAATAATTGTATATAGCGAATAGTAGGTGCAATAATGGGGTATGCATTTTGGGTATTTTGCATGTCCTGTTGAATTCATTTTAGTTGTCGTTGTTTATTTTGGTATTTTCTTTTCTGTTTTCCGCAATGCCAGTTGCATATGTAAGACATGGAAAGGTATGCATGTGTTATTTTGGTTGAGACCTTGTTCATAATGGAATGCATGAGCAATTTGATACATGTTGGAATTGGAGTTGTATATATGTGCATGTTCTTAGATCATTTGGAAGTGACTGATTTGTATGTATTCATGAGTGATTTTTTGAGCACTAACAACTTCAATGAGTGCAGGTCCACTTGGAATGATGGCTCAATGGAAACATATGCAAACTAGTTGTACACTAACATGTTCATGGCTGTTTGGATTATATTGCAGCGAGAGTGGCTCGTCGAGGACGACTTCGCAAATAAGAAGAGGGGAGTATGTTAGCTCACAAAAGGGTTGGTTTTATGCACTAATGTGGATCTATTTGGAAAGAAAATATTTTTGATTTCAGAGCTTTTGGCATCAAGTCTTTGGAATTCGACGAAGGAAAACACTAAGTGGACTTTGACGACAATGCTCCAAACAATTACATCAATATCCTGGAAGTGTCAACTAATGTTATTGACCAAGACATCAACACCATCCTTGTTAAGGTTGGCATTATAGGTGATTTCGGAATGGGAGAAACAGTTTTATGGTAAGACAGACCAATAACTTTCTACTCTAATCTTTAAGTAAGACATATGAACAGATGCGTTGATGTTTTGAGGCATAGTTCCATTCATAATTTTGTATGTGTATACAGATAGATGTTATAATGATAGCATGTAATACTCACCTGACATAAGATTGCATGAGAACTCGAGACTAAGAGTGGATATGCATAAGAAATGCAGTGCATGGTGTTGATACAAGTGAAAACTTTCGATGCATGCAACCACCCGTGGGTATGTTGTTCACAATGAAGTTGTGATTGATATGATGACTAATGGTTTTTCTTTGTTTGGATTGAAAAAAAATCTGTTTAGGCTAAACAGGGAGGCATGACCTGATAACAATTGAAAAGATGTGATGTTGCTTGGAAAGTTCTTACAGCTACGAGATCATACTCTTCAACGGAATATTGTGAAGTCAGGATCAAAATATTGACATTGAGATGGAGTCACATAAGCTTGATGTATACATGACCTCACAAATGCTATCATGAGGAAGGGTTTTATTGAAGGTGTAGAGTTTCTGATTTTCGGGGGGATGAACCATTAGTGCACACGCTTTTGGGGGGGGATGAACCATTAGTGCACACGCTTTTGGGGGGGGGGGGCACCTCTTCTTATCTTATCCATGGAGGGTATGCGGGGGGATCTCTCTCTCTCTTCGAGGAGGATAGGTGTCGAGTGGAAGGGAGGAACAGACTACCACGCAGTGCTACTGTGGCTGAGGGGAGGCAAAGGAACTTGGTGAATGCTGTAGCATTTGTATTCTTTGGAGGAAGCTCAATAGAGTGGCATCATCAACTACGGGCGAGGAGCAAAGGGTTACATAGCCCAAGGGAGGACATACATTAGAATTAAAAGAAGGTGTTGCATACGGTCGTGACTCGTGCATGAAGAAGTGACCACCTTGTCACGATCGCAATAAGTGGCCTTGCAATAGAGCAAGCGGATTCTGCAAAGCTCAACGCGAAAGTAACGAACAGTCCATAAGATGCAGACGTCAGAGAGACAGGACCAGACCTCCTGAAGCTGCAGCTAAAGGCTTGTGAGAGCATTCTGCACAGTCTCAGCAATTGAAGCTACACCAAAAATAAGGTTGGTTCATATGCCAACTTAGCGGCCGTCAAATACAAGGCCTCGTGCCAGGTTCTCTCGTTCGATCTCGTCTGTATTCCAGTCTTGTTGAAGTAGTTCCTGCAGCGTCGGCTGTATTCTCGTCTGTATTCCAGTCTTGTCGAAGTAGTCTTGTCTGTATTCCAGTCTTACTGAAGCTGTCGAGAGGTCTTAAGAATGTCCCATGCAAGATGTCCGTTTTAAGTCGGCAATAGCTCCAATCGATGCTGATAAAAGACTAAGTATTAGTGAACAAATCGTTACAGAAAACGTGACAAGGAACTATTATAAAAAATTTTAAGGCTCGTGTGCACTTGGATTTCGGTTGGAAAATGTGATGAAAACCTCCTGATGATGGTAATATGCGTGGAAAGCCTTGCCAGTAACAGTGGGACCTTGGACAAATGGCCAATAACACTGCAGGTTCACCCAGTTCGTTTTCTCTTCTGGCTTACAATGCCTGTTCTATTTTGAGAAACATATAATAATGATCAGGGTGTGGTTAAAGTATGATATACAGCAAACATCCTATAAAACCGCATGCCCAAATGTGCCATTCTTGAGTCTCTCTTGTTATAACCGCGTTATCATGATGAAGAGCACACTATAACATGATAACGCGGTCGCTTTGAGCTATGTGGCGAATGGCCAATAGACTGCTTCCTTCATGGTAACAGTGCTGCGTTATAAAAAGTCACCTCATAATGATGATAGGGTGGCTGTATCAAGCTTCAAGGTATATGTTCATTGTTTATGTGAGGGCTTTTCACTACCTTTGTAAACCTATATTCTTGACCTCAGTGAATAGCCTAACAACACACAACACACACCTAAACCCTAAACCGTTGGAGTAATGGCTCAATGGAAAGGTCTTCATTCCCCTTATTTTGCAAATATATTTGGAAGTTATTGGTGGATTTTGAGGCACTTGGGCAACAAAGTAAGCATCTATTGGCATTTTCCCTTGGACCAAAAGAGTTAACATTTTTGTGCGTTTGCCGAGAAGCATATGAACTAGTACATATACAAAGGACGGATTCCTCGAGGGATAATTATGGGCTCCAGGTAATCCAAGTGGACCAATTGCGAGGGGTTTGAGCAAAATAAAGGCTTTCATAATCATCTTTTCCTTGGACAAAAAGACTAAACAACACATGCATGTGTGTGTATGCATATGTATACATGAGTATGCATGTGTGTGTATGTATGTCTATCTCACTCTCTTTCTCTCTCTCTATCTCTCTCTCTATCTCTCTTTTATCTTTCTCTCTCTTTCATCTCTCGTTCTCTCTCTTTCTCTCTCTCTATCTCTATTTCTTATAAAGAACAGAACAATCACTTACATCTAAATGAGTGTGTATCTATCTCTATCTCTCTCCCTTTCTCTCTCTCTCTTTATCTCTCTTTCTCTCTCTTTCATCTCTTTATCTCTTTTCTCTCTCTTTCATCTCTCTCTCTATCTATCTCTATTTCTCTCTCTATATCTCTATTTCTAATAGAGAAATTAAAATCACTTACATAGATGTAATTCTTCTGATCACTCTCATCAATGCCCAATCAACATCCTCTGTCATCAAATTCCAAAGAGCCGATACCAAAAAGCTCTTGCTAAATAAAGAGAGATTAGGAAAGAGAAAACATAAAGAGAGAGAGTGAAAGAGTATGCACATCACTTAGCAAGATGCAAGATCTAGAGAGAGATGTGTGTATGTAGAGAGAGAGAGAGAGAGACGTGTGTGTGTGTGTATGTCTGCACAAGATCATCACAATGCACATGGATGAACACAATGTACGCGTGCAAACTTGACAATAAGAGTACATAGTTCAAACAGAGGGGAGTGTTGAGTTTTTGTTCTCCACTTATAAAAACACGACCTCCACATAAGCCTTGGTGTAGGCATCGATATAAGCATAGGTATTCCCAAGAAAATACTAGCACTTATACTGATGCTTATATCGATGCCTTCAAATTAGACTATAAGTTAGTGTACATGAGAATCCTAGCTTATTGTACACTTTCTAAATCTTGTTAATTCTCTCTCTATCTTGCATGCATTTTCTTTTTTTAGTGTTAACAGGTGTATGCTAAGTTTCATGTGTTGGAAGATCCTATAAATGTGTGGTTAATTGTTATTGTGGCCCACCCCACTTCCAACATTTGGTATCAGAGCATAGTTGGCATACACCCTTAACAATATGAGTGACTATAGACTTTAGAATGAAGAAAATTTTGAAGGAATGTCTAACTATCCAATGTGGAGTTTGATGATGAAGAGTTTTTTGGTATCAAATGACTTATGGAATATTATCAATGGCACTTATCTTAGGCCGAGACAAGTTGGAGAAGATGTTGCTTCATCTTCTAGAAGACCCATTTTTCCTATTTATTGTCAACAAGAGGTTAGTGAAGAAGAAGAAACTCTTTTATGATCAAGAGTTCCTACTACTACTAGATTACTTATTATATAAGAGCAATCCATATGGGATTCAAGGGATGCATAAGCACTTTCATATATTGCTATGGGAGTCAAGCTGCATATTATGCCTCAAATAGGTCTTGCAGAACCTCTTGCCAGGCTTGGTGGGAGTTAGAGAATCTCTATCCAAGTAGAAACCAGGCTAAGAAATCTCATCTAAGGAGATAATTAGCGAACACAAGGATGAAGGTGACCAGTGGTTTTTGCTTCATGCTTGGTAGCTCGTGTATATCTTGGTTGAGCAAGAAGTAGCCTACTATGGCCACTTCTAGTTGTGAGGCTGAGTATAGGGAAGCTTTCATAGTGACTATTGAGTGTGTGTGGCTCAGACGCCTTATGGCTGATTTGGGTGTTGGTCAATCTTCTGCCACCACCATCTTCAATGACAGTCACATAGCACTGGCAGTTGTGAGGAACCTTGTGTTCCATGCTTGCACTAAGCACATTGAGGTGCATTATCATTATGTCAGGGAGAGGTTCTCTACTAGGGAGATGAACTTGGCATATGTTCCCATGTAGGAGAACATTGCATACCTTTTTACAAAGGCTTTGCCTAGGGAGAAGTTTAAGGATTTTCATAAATCTTTGGGCTTACTTCCTTTTATGGATAGATTCCACATAGCTTGCAACTTTCTTATACATGAGTGCGAGCTCCTTGTTCACCACATCACTCCTAGGGGGGATTTGTTGATATATTTAGGTAGTGATGTGTGTGAAAACTCTAGGACAATCGAGGCATTTTTTTCTCTCTTTAGGAGGTTTTTTTCCCCTAGCTTGTATATACACCTATTGCCCTAATGGGCTACTTATGGTTTTAAACTCTAGTGGTAATACATTCAGTATTGTGTGTCGTGCTCCAAGCTTCTTCTTCTTCCTTGTGTTGTTTGCGTGCTTCTGCAGACGTATAACTCCAACACTTCCACCTCCTTGCTCAAGACATCTACAATCTTCTTTGAGGTCTACTTTGAGTGAAGAGAAATAGTTGAGCCACTTACCTTGGAAAGTTTTCTTCACACTAGGAAAAACTAGAGGAAAGAGATGGAGTAAGTATTTAAAGAGTTAATGATCAAAATGCAAGGGGCTCAAGCAGTCCAAACTATCTTAAGAGATAAAGGGAAGTTTACAGGGTTAAAGGTAGCTAAGTACTTGGACGTTTTTGAAGACCAAGCTCACATCCATGGATTATCTGAAGAGATGTTAACTCGTATCTTCACTAAAGTAGTTTCGGGGTCGATGTTAGCATCCATGTCAATACATGTAGAGAAGACTTGGATAGATTTTAGAAAATGAATTAAATAAAATCTTCTATCTAGAAGATTCTAGTAAACACAATAGTTGTGATGGGTTCATTCCCCAAAATACACTACATCATTGACACACCTACTGAATGAGTTCCTTAGGAGTTATGCTCAACTTACTTAGGCTGGGAGTTCGACTGATGAACTCAGCAGCTTGCATTGACCTAGGCGGCAGCGTAAGACTCCGCAATTCTGTCAACTCAGGAGGAGCTCAAGAAAGTTTGCCTCATGAGCCAAATGTTTGGCCTTAGGCCCCCGCTCAAAACCGTGCATCAGTGGCTTCACAACGAGTGGTTGCCCCATGGGCTAATTGTTTGTAAGTGTCAGTTCTTACCGGCAAGCCACATGTTGCTAGTATTTGAAAATGAAGATATGGTGTTTCAAGCCCTAAGTGTCGGAACCTACCAACTCAGCCGGGTGACTTGGTGCCTATTCAGATGGTCCCCTAATTTTACTCCCGACAAATCAAAATCGCTTCGGTACCCTCTCAGGGTTGTCTCCTATCAGGAAGCCGTTGGCCTCACGCAAGGACATTGGTGGTCTCATTTATGAAGGTGCAAGACACTCGTTTAACGCTCCTAGGCACCCTCAAATCTGTGTCGAGGCTGACCTCAGCATGCCGCTTCCATCGAAGATCAAAGTGGACTTGGGCGAAGGGGATGTATGGGAGCAAGACATCAATTACAAAAGCCTTCCCAACGCGTGCTTTTGTTGTGGCCAACAAGGTCACACGATTAAAGATTGCCCTTTGAGACAAAAAATCAAGCAAAATCAAGAAGCCCCTAGAAACGCTCAAGACAACAAAGGGGCATGGACTCACTCGACGAAGGAAGAGGAAGTCAAGGGCCCCCATAATCTAGAAGCTGATGCAGAGGGGTTCATCAAAGTCATAAGAAGAAGAATGAGGAAAAGAAGCCCTAGGGTGACTTCTAAGTGAAACAACATGTCAGTTACCCCTTCCAGCAACTTGTATTGCAATATGGAAAAGGAGATCAGCGAGTTTGACTACCCAGGTGGGAACCAACTTGAGGTGGACACCAACCACAAAGCCCTAGAGATCCCTGACAATAAAGAAACCTCCCAAGAGGGTTACACTAGAAGCAAAGAAGATGGCTTTACTACTAGTAATGAAGATAACATGGATAATGAAAGTTCCATCATCGGATCGACTATTCCGGAAACGGTGCCTAGTTCTTTCCAGCAAGAGGCATCCCGCAAAGGAAAATTACCTATGGAGTTACCCTAGAAAAGCCCCCACAAGAACCTATTTCTAATTCGAGTTCTGATCCTAGCGAAAACAAAAGATGAATCCAAGAAAAGAAAGGACAAAGCTCCCTCCCGCAAAGGGGGCTCACTACGACAATGATCATCATCTCGTTAAACGCTAGAGCGGTAACCGACCCCTCAAGAGTGACCATCATGACATTAGGCTAAAGCCAGAATTTATATGTATTCAAGAGATTAAAATTGACGGAGAAGACCTCCAAAAATGGCTTAGACACACCTCCTCAACCCATGTTTGGATTTCAACGGTGCATCAGCGGGGGTCCGGTGGAATGGTAATCGGTATTAATCAATTTTGGTTTGAAAAGCTTGAGAACTCCATTTGAAGATGAATGCCATCAATGGATTTCTATTTCTTTTGGTGCTCCTTTTTGCTTTACTTTAGTTTCTTTGTATGCCCCTAATGGGGAGTTAGAGACACTGAACACTTGGGCCTCCTTGGACTCGCTCCCCCACCAGGTGCTTATTTGTGGTGACTTCAACATGGTGGAGGACCCTATGGACAGATGGATGGGCAAGGGCAGGGTCATCGATAGTCGAGAGAAAAAGAAACATGGGACAAAACCAAAATACACTTGGATTTGGTCGAATTCAAAGATTCGAATGGCTTTTCTTGGTCAAATCGCGAAGCAAGCGAGGACCTGAGGAAAGCGAGACTTGATAGATGCTACATTTCTTAGAGTTTCACTCATCATTGGGGCTACCCTTCCCTCTCACAACGCACCGACCTCACCATCTCTGATCACTACCTGATCGTTATCAAAACTTTCCACCAAGATCCATAAGGCTCCTTGGTTCCACGCCAGTGCGCCCTCCTTCTCTCTCCCCTCCGTCCATAAAGAAATTGCAGATGCGTGGTTGGAGGTGTTTGCCTTGGGCTTGTCCCCAGCCAATTGCTGGAGAAGTGTGGTCGATAAGTCACGACAGATCATGATTAGATCTAGGAAGATGCTTGACATTGTGCGGCGGGCTCGTAGAGAAGCTCTATATCATAGACTCTGGAGGCTCGAGGAGGAAGTGAACAAAGGAAAATATCAAGCCCAGAAAGGTCTTCAAAAAATCAGAGCACTACTGAGATACAAGGAAGAAATACAAAGGAAAAATCAGCAAATTTTCTTCAAGGAGTGGTGAGCTGACAAAGTCGACAAACCCACCAAAGAGATGTGCCGTATCCTTAAAAGGAAACATAACAGAGAATCGATACCCTTATTGCTAGACTTAAATGGCAATGTATGCAATACGGAAGAAGATAATTTTGGGATCATTGAAGGGCACTTCACGAGACTCCTAGGGACCTCGAACCCCCTCTCCCACCATAGAAGGGACTGTATGGTAGCCATATCTAGGGTTTCTCCCCATAGGATACCACTCAACCTTCGCTCCCTGCTACATGCCCCTATCTCTGAAGAAGAAATCATTGACGTCATTGATGCCCTCCCTTCTGGTAAAAGCTTGGGACTCGATGGGCTCA
This sequence comes from Ceratopteris richardii, assembly GCA_020310875.1. NCBI lineage: Eukaryota > Viridiplantae > Streptophyta > Polypodiopsida > Polypodiales > Pteridaceae > Ceratopteris > Ceratopteris richardii. Next base: position 102,361,904 of record CM035436.1, read on the forward strand.
CTAATGAGTTCTTTAAATCCTTCAAGTTGGTGGTTGCCAACCCTCTTCATCTGGTTTGGCAAGAGGCGCTCAAGTTTGGCACGCTTCCATCTTGTCTCAACAATGGCATTATCAAGTTAATACACAAAAAAGGGGAAAAGAACATAATAGAGAACTAGCGTCCTATTGCGATGCTCCAAATAGGATCCAAGATCATTGCCAAAGTCATTTCCAACAGAGTCTCTTGCCACTTGAGAGTGTGGTTAAGCGAGGACCAAAAATGTTTCATCAAAGGCAGGCAATTTAAGAAGCCATTATAGATATTTGGGAAGGTCTTGAATTTGTAAATGAGTCTAAACAAGATGTGGTCTCCTCAAGATCAACTTTGATAAAGCCTACGACAAGCTTGAATGGGACTATATTCTGCAGTCGCTCCAAGATCTTGGATGTAATCAGAAATTCACCAAGATGACTGTGACCCTTCTCGGAAACGCATCGACCCAAATTAACATTCATGGAAAACTTTCAAAGGTGGTCAAACTTAGAAGATCCATCAGACAAGGGTGCCCATTGGCTCCCCTTCTCTTTGCCATTGCCACAAAAGGGCTTAGCAGGCTGGTGGAGCATCAAGTGGAAGCTAGTAATATCAAAGGCCTCTGTTTGCCTCATGACCATAGTCAGATCACCATGAGACTTTTTGCCGATGATATGAACGCATTTGTTCACAATGATAGTACTAGCCTGGAGACGTTCTGGAGGTGCCTCGCTACTGTTTGTGAAACCTTTGGATCCACAATCAACCACTCTAAGACTGTCTTTAGAGCTATTGTTGGGTCACAGCCCAACCTTCTCATTGATCATGGCTGTCAAATCATTCCGGAGGGCCAAAATTTTTGGCTTCTTGGGATTCCCTTGGGGTTTGGCATCTCTATGGAATAGCGATGGAAATGGGTGCTAGCCAAACTCAAAAACAAGCTTAACTATTGGAGAGGTATGCAAATCAATCTTGCTGGTCATGCTATGGTTATCAACACATTCCTCTTATCATCTACAATTTATTTCCTTTCTTGTTGGAGACCGAAAGAGCAACATCTGTCCAAACTGGATAGTATTTGTAGAGACTTCCTTTGGACGGGCGACCACAATAGGAAGGGGTGCCTAAAATCAAATGCTCCATTTGCACCAGCCATAGAGATAGTGGGGGACTTGGTATCTTGGACATTGGGTGCATGGCTAACAAACTGGCGGCCAAATGGATGATTAAGGCTTGGTGCAATGGGGAGGCCTCGTGGGCCAAGTTGATCTTCAGAAACAAGAATGCGTTGGCTCTCATGGGTTTCCCAAATTGGAAGAGTCTTGACATCTTGACCTTTCTGTTTTTCCCGATCCCCGTCTTCCTGAAAGGCTCTAATCTCGTGTGCTCCCTATGGAAGAGTTGGAATAAAGTCAAAAGCTACACAAGAATAAGTGAAGACTAGAAGTGGGCAGCCCGTATCAGACAAAATGACTCTATCTGGTTTTCGATCCATGGCATCTGGAGTGTGGAGTCTTTAAACATTCAAAATGCCAAGAAGTTATGGAACAAAGGCTTCAAAAAATGGAAACATCTCTAGAAACAAGACACCGACCGCTAGATCAACTTCGAGGATATTGACCCTTGCATCAACATTTTGTATGAAGAATGGAACACTTTGCAAAGCAGATGTCTCGTCTGGGACCGACACAAAGTTCGACTTCTCATGGGACACAACACATCGAGCCCACTTGGTCTCAAATGGCACAATGGGAATAGCCTATCTAGAACCTCGAACATCAAAGAAACGATTGACTATCAAGTTAACCTCAACAAGAAGTGGTGCCTGTCATGGAAGCGGCTTCGGTGGGACATGTATTTCATGGCTATCTGGCACCCCCTCATAGAAATCAAAAAGTCTATCCTCTTATGGCAAATTCTTCATCATGGAATCTCGACCAACCATAAGGCTAGCAAATTTTGTGGGATTCTTCCCTAGTGCAAACATTGCTACTGGTCTATCGAAGACGTTTCACACATCTTCTTTACCTGCCCCAACTCCAATAGACTCTAGCAGACGGTTGGAAAGAAAATTAGACTTCAGAAACATCTCACTTAGCAGCAAGCCCTGCTGGGAGAAGCGATCGGCTGCTCCGCGACTCTCTGGAACGCCATCAGAGGGGAGCTCTTATGGAAAATCTGGCAGGAAAGATGTGCTTTCAACTTCGGTGACTCCCCCAAAGAGTGGTCAATTGAGAGATCGTTGTTCCTTCTTGGCAAAAGGATTGTTAACTCTAAGAAACCCCCCCTCCCTTCAGGCATCATCAAGTACTCCTTTTGATGAATAACAAGCTTAAACCCAAGTGGGCCCCACATGAGGGTGATGAGAGGGTGATTAACCTTCTTTGTAATGCCGTCTAAGCTCTGTAAAAGCTTCTCCTACTTTGTGGGATTTGGGGGGTCCCGTGGGCACTAGTCCCCTTCTCTTGTACTTTTCTTTATTAAATTCAAGTCCGGGAGAGTAGGCTACTGCCGAACTTCCTTTATATTAAAAAAAAAACTTCCTTAGGCTGACCTTCTAACATTAATTCTTAGTGAGGCTTTTCTGAAGAAAAAGAAAAAAAGAATGGATTTTAGATAATTTAAGTTATTGGGATTTTTCTAGAAATGAGCAATGGTCTTTCTCATGATCCTATCAACCTAGTGTATTTATTATACAATTTTTAGCGCTCTCTAGAATATGTATATTTAGTTTAGAAGATAGAAGGAACAAATTTTAAGTCCAAAGATGGACACTTAAAATGGTATAAAAGATAAACGAAAGTCATTTTGTAAGACAATGATTCATTTTTAGATGAATGAAAGAAGTTTGAGATCTCTTCAAAAGTAAATCTGATCACTTTTCTTTCTTGTGATTTTGAAGTGAATTTGGTGAGTTAATTCCATGAATTTATATCAATGACCTATTATTTTGTGTGTATATGGGATTCTCATTTATGTATTCTCAGTCTAAGTTCTCGTGACTATGTGAAGTTGTTGAAATCACAAAGTTTTGTGAAGGGGCTGCGGACATAGAAAGTTGAAAATAATGTATCAAATCTATTAATAATGAGAAATAAAACTTTAGGGACTTAAATCATTGAAAAGTTTTGAGTTCTCAATATATGATCAAACGAAGGTTTACAAAGAAAAATGGTAAGTTTTTCAATTCCTTTGTGTTGAATTAATGAATGTGTAGACCTTTGTTTGATGTATTTTGTGAGTAATTGATTAGAAAGGGTCTAGAGTTAGTGTGTACTTTCTAGTTGATAATTTAATGTTTGTGGTTGTTGGTCTTTTATGCAATATTGATTTGAGAGGAAAATTTCAAAGCATAACAAACATTTTTGGCCTCGTTGTTGGGAAAAGTACTTTGAACTCTGTTGGATCTTCCTAGTTTATGGTAACATATAGTTGCATAAAAGTACTTTTGAAATAATCAAGTTGAAAAGTGGAGGAAAAAGGTGAGTGTAACTTTGATCTTCGAGGGATTTGTTCATTCATATTATTCATTTTCTTAAAAATTGCCTTTATTTCACTTCTAATTTCATTAATCTAATTCATTTTCTTTTTTATCCATAAATCATCATTATGTTCTAAGAAATTCATGAAACCCTAAAGCGGTTACATTTTATCAATTTGGAGATGAAGATGTGAATATTGAATGATTGATTTAGAGTCATTGAAGATGTGAATATTGAATGATTGGAGATGAAGATGCAAAATAAAGACTTAAAATGGGGCATTGGGTTCAAAGTCTAAAATTTGTGCTCTTTGAGTCACTATAAATATAATATTTTGAAATTTTGTCATTCACTATGGGATCGTGTGGGAAAGGTAAAGTTGAAAAATCACAATGCTAACCATAATAGCTGGTTCAATAAACTACAAATATCGTAAGCACAACTAGAAGTAATGTCTTATTCTACTCTTTCTAATACTAAGTGTTAATTTTTGTCTTCAAAAGTAGTTATAATCATTGAAAATAGGAAATTGCGACTCTCTAAGGTATGAAAGAGAGTCTAGAAGGGATGATTTTTTGAATGCCTTTTATTGGATGATTTGCACTCAGATTCTCTTACCTTTTTGGAGGACGGCAAAGCCTAGGAGGGCAAGAGCATTGGCAAGAGGAATAGAGCTATGGAAACTTGGAGGCTTGAAGGCTTGGGAGGTGGTCTCCAAAATCTCACATTTTTGTGTAATTTCCTTCATAGGAACCCTCCTTTATTTCCTTTTAGAAGTTAACTCACAAAAACCCTTCTTTAGAATAACCACACTTCTTTTTAGGAAAATGCCTTTCTTTTTTCTATTGTAGATATAGTCTCCGCCAAAGTAGCACATATCCAAATTTTGAATCTTCAGGATTTCCTTTTGATTTTATTCATATCTTTAGTATATCTTTTTGAATTAAACCCATGTGGTCTGATGGCTCTTATGGCGTGGAATGACGGTTCATTTGTTATTCATTTTCTCCTTGTGTGTGTGGCATTGATCCATGTATGTAGGTTTGGAATTTAGGGTTTTCTTGTGTATGAGCTTTCCCACCCTTTGCTCTACAGGTCATTGGTGTTGGTGACATTATCCATGGGCATTGGTTTTCTTGTGTATGAGCTTTCCCACCCTTTGCTCTATAGGTCATTGCCATTGGTGACCTTTTCTTTTCCTATCCTGAAAGTATCAACACTTGGAAGTGACTGAGTGATCTCCTCATGTTGCCTCAACATGTTAATTAGGAATAAGCCCTGCTTGGTGAAGAGATCTGCTTTTCTTCTCCTTTAAGGAATCTCATTAGCAGTGAATGCCGTAGAACATCTTGAAGGAAAAATGCATAATCAGCTTTGACAAGACTCCAAAAGAGTGTCCAATCAAGAAATCCCTAGTTTTCCTAGGTAGAAGGATTCGTAATTGTGGAAAATCACGCCCCCCCCCCCTTTAGACACGAGAGGGTCTTTTTTTCAAAAAGCACAGGATTAAAAGAAAGAATCTTGCACAAAGGGGATGAAACGGTTATAAAACATCTTTTTAATTGTCTTTGATTCATATTTTAAAGCTTTCTTTTTGAAGAAGAGCACGCACAACTACTCTCCACCATCTGTAGGCTGAAGCATGTCCGAGAGATGTGAAGGCGACCTAGTGGATCATGTTGCTGACATGATCATGTAGGGTGTTGGTTTTAGTTTAGGTGTCTAGGGACTAAACGAGGAATGAACTAATGACCGATGGGATGCTCATAGACAATGCTTTTAAAATATTAACATACAAACAAATGAGAAATCAAGCTCATTTCAATCAAACTATCCTCTTGATGTATTGCAAATAGGGTACTAGCTAAGAAAATGAGACTATCAAAGTTTATGAAATGGTATATAAAATTAGGAATGATACAAGTAAGTAAACAAATAATTCAACCTCAAAAGTCCTATGAAGGTGACTCATGAAGTTCTCCTTAACGTAGTGTATAGATCCTCGCAATAGAAGCTTTGGTTGCACGTCAACAACTCAAGCACCAATGCCTCTTGTTCACGAATATAGCTCCGTACAATCTCAAGCAACTTCAACCTTTAATTTGGCAGCTTTGAGCTTCAACCTTCAATGTCGCTGGAGGCACTCTTGGCTTTATGACTCCATCATGAATGCCTTCTCAACCATCCCTTCGTGGCTCCAATAGTCGATTTATGCATTCGGCACAATAGCACGATACAGGTGCTAGTCGGTCTCGTCCATCCCATCAATCCAGATCACATTGGTCTCCACATGGTGACTCTAGAGGAGACATATGTTGTGGAGGCAGTGAGACGGTCCTTCAATCATCCACTTCTACTCTTAGAGCAAGTACCCCATATCCAAGTATGCCACATAGTACACCACGTTCACTTTGGGATGATCATGAGAATGAGGACTTCAAAGTGTAGCATATATGTGATGGAGCTCCACTACGAGATGTGATAAAAAAGGCCATGCCTCAATGCATATGATAGTTGTGCTCCATACAATTTAGACACTCTTTCATGGTGAAATGGAGTGAACAAGATAGGGATCGCGAAAATTGCATCATAGACGTGATCTATCATGAGTACCAACCAACACTTGGGCACCTTGTTGTAAGCTTAGAGTGGATTCAACACATAGGGCATAAGATGATGTCCTATCTATGACCAAAGGCTCGTGATGTTTATCGAGGAGGCTTATTGAAGCCTGTATGGTTAGATAACAAGAAGTGGGAGATGATTCGCAATGAGCAAGAGTAGACTGTTGAATGATATCATCACCAAATAGATGCGATATCCACATGTCTAGATACGATTGGAGCATCACATTTGGATAGTGATGGGTATGACACGATGCATCATGAGTTTGTTAGTATCATTTTGGTTATTGAATTTGCTTGTGTTAAGCACACCATGTTTGTTGATCTCATGTTTTGTATATTTTTTGTAAGAGTTGGTAGTGCATCATCTTTGAACATGAGCAAACGAGGGTTATGGATATTTTCATGGATTGATTGCACTATTGGAGGACTTGGAGGGACGTAGTGTGGTCATTTCAATGGAGCATCTATGATGAGGTGAGCTTCTGAACTTGGTTTATTGTTTTTTAGTTGGTGTTTATAAGTATCATGTCAATTTGTCTCATTCCATGAATGTGTTTTGTTGCAGGACTACAAATATAGATGTTTGGATCCCTCTAGGCATGTGTATGGCACTAATGTGGCACAATTTTGTATTTGGGTCATTTATGGTAGTGGTGCACCACAATTTTAGTATTTGGTTCATATATGGCACTGATTTCCCACATTTTGTATTTGGCTCATATATGATAGTGCTTTGCCACACTTTTGTACATGGCTCATTTATGGAATATATATCTCTTTTGTACATGGTTCATTTATGGAATATCTCTTTTATACATGGTTTATGGTTCATTCTGCTCCTACATATCTCTTTTATGTTCGACAATGTGTTTTGCTTTATCAAATCATGTTTTGGTTGTTGCTCATCTAGACCCTAAATTGGCAACCACTTGAGTACATGTCACATGTACCTGGTTTTCTTTGGGAAGAGTGTATTGTCATTTCCTACACAACAACATTGTCATGTTGGTTTAGCAAGAGACAACACACTCTGCCTAAAAACATTTGTAGATATGGTCATCACTATAGGCACCAGTATGAGTGTTGGTATCCCCAAGGACATATCGATGCTTATATCAACAATTTTGCCTAGGGACATACTGAATCTTATACCGGCAATTTTCCTACTGGCATGCATATCGTTGCTTATATTGTTCATTTGCAGGTAAATACGAACACCTATATCAAAGAAAATATACCAATGCCCATATCGATGCTTAACCTCACGATAGTGGGTAGGTACCAATGCATATACTGGTGGCCATACTGACACTCATACTAACGTTATTGTACCGACATGTATATCGATGCTTATACCAACATTGAGGCTAAATTGAACCTATGTATTTGCAATAGTATAAGGCCCAATATGTGCCTCATCGGTTGTAGTGAGTATATTGGCTAGCATGAACTCCTCGAGATAACTCTTGATGGAGAGAAAAACTCCTCCAAACTCCTAGCATGATCCTCACCACCAATTCTAGATACTTGTGTGATTGGATGATGATCTAAAGTGATCTCATTCTCATTATTCTATAGCATAAATCCTCTCCATACTGTACTTAGAAAGGATTGAAGACGTGACAAAGCTTTGAGAGACGCCTACCTTAGCCAACACACCCACTTGCTTTCCCTGAAGGTCAAGCTACACCATATATATTATGTATTATGTGCCTTCCTACCGTAAGCACATAATATATATGGTGTAGCTTGACCTTCAGGGAAAGCAAGTGGGTGTGTTGGCTTCCTACCGTAAGCACATATTATATATGGTGTAGCTTGACCTTCAGGGAAAGCAAGTGGGTGTGTTGGCTAAGGTAGGCGTCTCTCAAAAACACACCCACTTGCTTTCCCTGAAGGTCAAGCTACACCATATATACTATGTGCTTACGGTAGGAAGGCACATAATATATATATATATAATTTCTTGAAGGCACATATATATATATATATATATATATATATATATATATATATATATATATATATATATATATATATATATATATATATATATATATATATATATATATATATATATATATATGTGTGTGTGTGTGTGTGTGTGTATATATAATTTCTTGAAGGCAACTAGGGCAAGAGGGAAGGGGGTTTCGATGGCTGAATGGGTGTAGGGTTGGACAAGGCCCTTGGGTTGCATCATGCATGTCTGATAGGTGGTGCTCGCATGTTGGGTCCCTTTCCTAGAGATAGTCTGTCGAGCCCCTGTTACACTTTAGGGGTAGCTGAGAAGCACATGGAAGAGGGATCAACTTCTCATGGATGAAATCCGTTGGTGGGGTAGGAATGAAAGTAATTCCAAGCAAGAGGAATTTAGAAACAAAAGACATTTGTACTACTGACTATCACACTCAATGCAAAAGATAAACATTCAGCCTAAATGATCATGTACTCATCAAATGTGTTGCCATCTATGGGTATATACTGTGTAAAGGGATATATTTCTAATACAAGCTAAATGAAATCAAAATATATTCTATATGGGTAGAGCCTATTACAAGTAAAAGATCCTTGAAATCACTATATACTCTACTAGAGTGTGGATCGAAATAAGTGGTCTTGGCTTTAAATCGAAATAAGTAGTCTTGGCTTTGTATTCTGAACTACAAGGCCAAAAAGAACCTTCCTTCACTTCGTAATTTGCTTCAATTTCTTTGGGTTTCTGAAATAAAATTCACGGGGAAAAGCCTAATGAAACCCCAGCATGTACTTATAAGTCTCCCCAAAGTTTCCTTTCTAGATCTTTACATTCTTCTACTTTTTCCATTGTATTTTTAGAAGATCTTCTTTTCCAATTTTTTTACTATTTTGATTTTCTCTTTTTCTTTTTATTTTTCTATTTTTATGTTCTAGTTTTGCTTCTTTTTCTTTACCTTTTTATTTTTTACTAAAGTCTTATCCCTTTTCACACTATTGTAAATACAAGGGTTTCTAACTAAATTAAGGGTTAAGGTTGGGGGAAATTTGTTTTCTAATGTTCGTAACTAGGGTTTTTATTTGGGAAATCTTAGGGTCTTTTATGGCTGGGATTAGCAACATCCTTTTCTGGTGAAATATGCACATGAAGGGTTAAATCCCATGGGTTTCTATGGGCTCAAAGTTAGGTTTCCAAGGGTGAAGAGGTAGGGTTTATAGGGTTAGGAGTTAGTACTCTCATCCTCTATCACTTCTCAAAATCTAGATCTTTTACTCACTTTAATTTTCAAGCATAGCTAAGAATTTCTTAAAAATAGGAAAAACCTCTTACTTCACTTTAAGATTGTAAATCCCTGAATATCTTGAGAAATAATCAATGAAACTAAAAAAGTTCATGTAACCTTAAATAGAATCTACTGACATCCAAAAATTCAAATCTAAATGTATGATCTGCAACTTCCTTGTAGTCGTAATGTACCCATGCTTCTTGAAAGGTGGTTTGTGAAGCTTTCCTTCAAGACATCCTTCACATGAATGTGCAACATTTTGTAAAGAAAAAGTAAGAAAACTCTTCACTGTACCTTGATCTTTGATATGCTTGAGAGCTGTGTAGCTGATATGACCAAATCTAGCATGCCATAACTTCATGTTCTCTTTTGGTGTAGAAGATCTACGAACATTAGCATGACTTATTTTGGATGACACACATATTTCACTTTTGTTTTCATCTTGAAGTAGAAAATGCTCCTCTTTGGGTGAGAGGATCTGACATGAATCTTTCTTTAAAACAAATTTATAAGCATCTCAAAAGAAAGTAGAGATAGAGAGCAAATTCGTCTTCATGTCTAGAACATAAAGAACATTGGAAATTCTAAAATTTCCATGTGCTTTGGACTTTAGGTTTACTTATCCAACACCTACAACATCCAAATCATGACCATGTGCAATGGCCACTCTTCTACTTGAAGAGTTAGAAAGGGAAAAAAATACCTTTTTACAACCTATCATATGCTTAGTAGCTTCAAAATAAAAAATCCAAGGATTATCTAAGATTGCATTTAATGCTACCTAATCAAAAGCTATCTCTTCATTAGTAATACATGCATATGAATCTATCTTTGCAAATTTAGATTTTGGGTCATCTTCAACACTTTTACTTGATACTTTCTTCTTCTCATTAAAAATCCTTGTTTTGCATTCTACAATGAAATGATCTGGTATGTTATAGTAATGGCATAGTCCTTTCTTTGAATTAGATGTAGTCTTAGAGTTTTCTTTGGCTTTCGAGGAAGCATTTGGAAGAAGTGGAAGACTTAATTTTAGAAGACTTAGTTTCCTTCTTGGATTGTTGATTCCTTCTTTTTCTTTGTCTCCTTCTTTCCCTTTGGCCATGATAACATGGCTTCATCATCATCTTCCATACCCTTTTGTTGATCTTCATCTTGAAGTAACTGGAATTGTAGCTACTCAAATGAATGCTCTCTATCTCATAGAGAGAGACAAAGAAGTCAAAAAAGCATGATATGAAGATGGAAGTGACTTAAGAAGTTTATTTACAATCTCTTCATCTGAAATATTAAATCCAACATTGAGTAATGTATCTCTTAAATCTTTGAGCCTCAAAATAAGTGACTAAACTAATTCATCAACCTTCATCCTTGTGTTGGCTAAATATCTCCTTAGATGAGATTTCCTAGCCTGGTTTTTGATCTGATAGAGATTCTCTAACTCCAACCAAGCCTGACAAGAGGTTCTGCAAGACCTATTTGAGGTATAATATGCCTCTTGAATCCTATAGCAATATATGAAAGTGCTTGTGCATCCCTTGAATCCCATATGGATTGCTCTTATATAATAAGTAATCAAGTAGTAGTAGGAACTCTTGATCATAAAAGAGTTTCTTCTTCTTCACTAACCTCTTGTTGACAATAAATAGGAACAATAGGTCTTCTAGAAGATGAAGAAACATCTTCTCCAACTTGTCTCAGCCTTCGATAAGTGCCATTGATAATATTCCATAAGTCATTAGACCAAAAGACTCTTCATCATCAAACTTCACATTGGATAGTTAGATATTCCTTCAAAATTGTCTTCATTCTAAAGTCTATAGTCACTCATATTGTTAAGGGTGTATGCCAACTATGCTCTGATACCAAATGTTGGAAGTGGGGTGGGCCACAATAACAATTAACCACATATTTATAGGATCTTCCAACACATGAACCTTATTTCACATCTTAAGATTAAAAAAAAAATGAGTGCAAGATAGAGAGAGAATTAACAAGACTTAGAAAGTGTACAATGAGCTAGGATGCTCATCTACACTAACTTATATTCTAATTTGAAGGCATCGGTATATAAGTGCTAGTATTTTCTTGGGAATACCTATGCTTATATCGATGCCTACACCAAGGCTTTATGGATGTCGTGTTTTTATAAGTGGAGAACAAAAACTCAACACTCCCCTCTGTTTGAACTATGTACTCTTATTGTCGAGTTTGCACGCGTACATTATGTTCATCCATGTGCATTGTGATCATCTTGTGCAGACACACACACACACACACAAGTCTCTCTCTCTCTCTACATACACACATCTCTCTCTAGATCTTGCATCTTGGTAAGTGATGTGCATACTCTTTCACTCTCTCTCCTTATTTTTTCTCTTTCCTAATATCTCTTTGTTTAGCAAGAGCTTTTTGGTGTCCGCTCTTTGGAATTTGATGACAGAGGATGTTGATTGGGCTTTGATGAGAGTGATTAGAAGAATTACATCTATGTAAGTGATTTTTTTTCTCTATTAGAAATGGAGATATAGAGAGAGAAATAGAGATAGAGAGAGAGATGAAAGAGAGAGAGATGAAAGAGAGAGAAAAGAGAGAGAAAGAGATGAAAGAGAGAGACAAAGAAGATATATATAGAGAGAGAAAGGGAGAGAGATAGAGATAGATACACACTCACATAGATGTAAGTGATTGTTCTATTCTTTGTAAGAAATAGAGATAGAGAGAGAGAACGAGAGATGAAAGAGAGAGAAAGATGAAAGAGAGAGATAGAGAGAGAGAAAGAGAGTGAGATAGACATACATAAACACACATGCATACTCATGTATACATATGCATACACACACATACATACACATGCATGCATACACATACATACATATACATATGCATATACATACACTCTCACATGCATAGACATACACACACATGCATATAGATACATACATACATTATGCATACACATACGTATGCATATACATACACTCTCACATGCATACACATACACACATGCATACAGACACATACATACACATACGCATACACATAGACTCTCACATGCATACACACACGTAAGAGACACACAAATACATACACACAATTTCGTAGACATACAAACATAGACACACACATGTCCACACACACTCACATACATATTACATACACACATGCATATTCATGCATACATACACACACATACATAAACACATATACACATACACACATATACATACATGTTTTAGGTCTAGGTCTTTAGGACTAGCGTTTAAGGTTTTTTTCATACATACACATATGCATCCACACATATAAACATACATACATACACACACACACACACACACACACACACATATATATATATATATATATATATATATATATATATATATATATATATATATATATATATATATATATATATATATATATATATATATATATATATATATGTATGTATGTATATATATATATATATATATATATATATATATATATATATATATATATATATATATATATATATATATATATATATATATATATATATATATATATATATATACACATGCATACACACACATAGAAATAGACACACGTCACACATACACATACACATATATATACAAATGCATACATACATACACCCATATACATGTTTTAGGTCTAGGTCTTTACGATTAGGGTTTTAGAGTTTCTACACATGCATACATATATACACACATACACACATATACATATTTTAGGTGTAGTTCTTTCGGATTAGGATTTTTACACATGCATACAAATATATACACATATACACACATAATATATATACACATACACATATATATACACATATACACACATACACACATATACATGTTTTAGGTCTAGGTATTAAGGATTAGGGTTTTGGGGTTTTTACACATGCATAACCATATACACACATAATACATATACACATACACATATATACACACACCATGTTGTACTTAGCAAGGATTGAAGACGTGACAAAGCTTTGAGAGGCGCCTACCTTAGCCAACACACCCACTTGCTTTTCTTGAAGGTCAAGCTACACCATATATATTATGTGCTTATGGTAGGAAGGCACATAATTAATATATATATATATATATATATATATATATTGAAGGCAACTGGGGTGAGAGAGAAGGGGGTTTCGATCACCGAATGGGTGTAGGGTTGGACAAGGCCCTTGGGTTGCATCATGCATGTATGATAGGTGGTGTTCAGTCCCTTTCCTAGAGATAGTTTGTCGAGCCCCTCTTACACTTTAGGGGTAGCTGAGAAGCATGTGGAAGAAGGATAAACTTCTCGTGGATGAAATCCGTTGGTGGGGTAGGAATGAAAGTAATTCCAAGCAAGAGGAATTCAGAAACAAAAGACATTTGTACTACTGACTATCACACTCAATGCAAAAGATAAACATTAAACCTCAATGATCATGTACTCATCAAATGTGTTGCTATCTATGGGTATATACTGTGTAAAGGGATATATTTCTAATACAAGCTAAATGAAATCAAAATATATTCTATATGGGTAGAGCCTACTACAAGTAAAAGATCCTTGAAACACGTAAGGATCCTCTAAAACTCCACTATAGTGCAGATCGGAATTACTATATACTGTGCTAGAGTGTGGATCGAAATAAGTAGTCTTGGCTTTGGATCGAAATAAGTAGTCTTGGCTTTGTATTCTGAACTACAAGGCCAAAAAGAACGTTCCTTCACTTCATAATTTGCTTCAATTTCTTTGGGTTTTTGAAATAAAATTCACGGGGAAAAGCGTAATGAAACCCAAGCATGTATTTATAGGTCTCCCAAAAGTTTCCTTTCTAGATCTTTAGATTCTTCTACTTTTTCCATTGTATTTTTAGAAGATCTTTTTTTCCAATTTTACTTTTTTGAATTTCTCTTTTTCTTTTTATTTTTCTATTTTTATGTTCTAGTTTTGCTTCTTTTCTTTTACCTTTTTATTTTTTACTAAAGTTTTATCCCTTTTCACACTATTGTAAATACAAGGGTTTCTAATTAAATTAAGGGTTAAGGTTGGGGGAAACTTGTTTTCTAATGTTCATAACTAGGGTTTTTATTTAGGAAATCTTAGGGTCTTTTATGGCTGGGATTAGCAACATCCTTTTCTGGTGAAATATGCACATTAAGGGTTAAATCCCATGGGTTTCTATGGGCTCAAAGTTAGGTTTCCAGGGGTTAAGAGGTAGGGTTTATAGAGTTAGGAATTAGTTTTCAAGTGTCAAGTTTAAGGTTTCAATGGATTATGATTACCTATTAATTCACGTTCAAAGTTGTAAAAGATTCCTAGGGTTCCCTGCTTTAGTAGGGCTACATGTGCATGGGTTTTTGGTTCTTCTTTTAATCGAACACATGGGGTTTTTAATGGGTTTTGGGTAAAATACAAGTAGTTTTTGAAGAGTTAAAGAGTTAATGGTTTTTATACAGGTAGTTTTATAGGTTTCTAAAGTTAAGCTAGGTCAAACGTTCACTTAAAATACAAATGAAATGTTCTTCATTACACAACCAAGACATTCAATCAAACATTTGATCAACACAACTCTTTTCTTCTTCTTGCAACTCTTTTCTTCTTCTTGCATAAAGAAATAAAATTTTCAAAAAAATCTTATACTAAATCTGAGAGGGATGGCCTCCCGACACGGAAATCTGTGCTTCCATCTCTTAGAGTAAGAAATTCGTAGACATGCATGTATGAGTTCACCATAGATTATGATTTGAGGCATAAACTAAACCAATGATGAAGGGATGGGGACCACCAAATGAGGTAGCAATCCATATAGATCTCCCAAAAGAGAGGAGGACTGCATAGGCTTGTGGTGAATAGGAGTGTTGGGTGGCAAGCCAATAGTGAAGATTGGAGATGTTCAGAAGTCTTCTAAGAAAACCATCACCAAGAATTCTGACCTCTTGAAGATAGATAAAATGTACGTCACTCCTTTTTCCTTCAAGACATTGACCAATGAAAACCTCTCTATAGGGTTCCATAAGTCATGAACATTGAGGGTAACCAGCCCAATCACTCTCAGAATAAGCATGCAAATGTGGTGGTAGTGATCCCCCCTTGGTATAAAACAACCCAAGTAGCTGGGTACCACTCAAGTAGCGAGAGATGTGCTTAACTGCCTGCCAATACTTGACACCTGGGTAATGCATAAATCTGCTCATATGTGAGACATCATACTGAATATCTGGCCAAGTAATGCATAAGTAAATCAAACATCCAACAACTTATTGATAGATAACAACATCAAATGCATCTCCAGCATTATGAAGACTCAATCATAAACGTGTCTCTAGAGGAATGGCAATACCCTTATAGTCTTGAAGGCCAAAATGGTGCAAAAATATGTCAATATATTTTGTTTGACATAAAGCCATTCCACCATCAGCTTGCATAAATCCACCATCAGCTTGCATAAATGGAATGCCCAAATTGTGATGCAAATGCCCATAAATTAGACATCTCAAATGAGGAATGCAAATCAGTTTAAAATCAGCAATATCCATGTCATGAGGACCAGTGAGTAGCATGTCATCAACATACACCACAACAATTAGAAGCACATCATTAGCATGCTTAACATATAAGGTGCTAGTTGGACTCTTCTCAAAACCATGTGCAATGAGATAGGCATGTATCTTTTCATACCAAGCACGTGGTGCTTGCTTTAAACCATATAATGCCTTCTTTGACCTACACACCTAGTTTTCATGCCCTTTCCACACAAAGCCATGGGGCTGAAAAACATACACTTCTTCATGCAAGTCACCATTCAGAAATGTTTTTTTAATGTCAAACTGATATACATTCCAACCATGATGAGTTCCAAGTGCAGAGATGCTATGAAGAGTAGTCATTCGGCAACTAGGCCCAAAGGTTTCATCAAAATCAATGCCTCTTTCCTACGCATAACCCTTTGCAACAAGCCTAGCCTTATACCTGTCAATTGTTCCATTAGGTTTACACTTCAGCTTGTGTACCCACTTATTTCCTTGAATGGATTCTTGCAAGGAGGCAAGTCACATAAAGACTAGGTACCATTTTTCATGATAGCATCATATTCAGATTGCATTGCACCCATCCAATGTTCAAAATTTTGTGCTTCATCAAGCTAAATAGGTCTAGTCTCATCACAGAGACTAAAGGCAACCATAGCATAGCAATCTAATGCAAAAGAGGCACTATGAGAGCTTGACGGAGTACGATATGATAGAGGTGCATCTAATTTGCTATCATGCAAAGCCTGTACTAGCCATTTTGGCATAGATTTTTCCTACTCAATATCACCTCTCTCATTAACAAGTACCTCATGCCAATCTGCATTAGAAATGGAATGACCTACATCATCACATGAAACCTGCAAAGACTGAGAAGTTTCCTAATTAGGACCAGCACTAGATTATCCACTTGTAAAAAGAGGTAGCAAAGTATCATACATGTCTTTGGAGCTAACACATGTCTCCTTTGTACATGAAAGCAATGGCTGAATAGCATCTTCCACAAAAACAACATCATAGCTAACAAGAATGTGTTTAGTGTATGGATGCTAAAGACAATAGCCTTTACTTTTAGAATTGTACCCAACAAAAATACATTTTAATGCTTTATCATCCATTTTTATGCGATGTTATTCAGACATTAATGCATACGCCAGACAACCAAAAACATGCATATGAGAAATAGATGGCTTGCATCCATGCCAAGGCTCATATGGAGTGAAAGACTGTAGCACTTTACTGGGACACATGTTAAGTATATATGTTGCACACATGACAACCTCAAGCTAGAAACTATGTGGTAAAGCCTGACTCTTGACCATACACCTCGCCATCTCCATGAATGATTTTTTCTTCCATTTAGCAACTCCATTCTGCTAAGGTGTATACGAGAGTGTACACTAATGTTTTATCCCACCTTCGGCCAAAAATGCATTAAATTTAGAAGACATATATTCCCCTCCTCGATTAGAACCGAGGGTGCCCATTTTACGTGCTGACAGATTTTCAACGAAAACTAGAAACTTTTTGAAGCACATAAACACTTTGGACTTTGCCTTCAATGGATATACCCATTGTTGAGCTCTGGCAAGGTCGAAACCGATCAAAGTTAAAATCAAGGGTCAAAGTGCACGGGTAGTGCACCTTCAATTGGCATAAAATGAAGACTTTTAATTGTTCAAAGATTGCAGAAGTATTTTTTGAATTCCCTTAAGGTCAAAGGGTGTTTTTAAGGTAATATGGAGGGTCCAGGTGAACCCCTCTTGGGTACAACAGTGACGAATTAAAAAGGGAAAAGGTAAAGGTACGTGAAGCGGCGGGTATGCACATGTGGGAATAAGGCCACCCAATCAAAACTTTTCTTTTGTCTAAAGTCACTACAGGACAAAGGAGCAATTCGTTGGCCGCCACCTAAAAAGAGAATCTTGGGACATCAAAGGAAGCCCAAGAGTCCATGGCAGTTAGAGATCACGGGACCGGGCATTCAAAAAGAAAGGCAAAGGCCATTCTCAATACACATTGATAGTGAAGAGTGGAGAGCTTGAGAGAAAGCAAGAAAGGGAAGTGAAGAGCCCCCAGTGCGGGACGACACTTAGAAGTAGAAGGGAAGAGCGCAAGAAAGCGGAGAAGAAGGGGTGCAGAGAAGGCGGAGTAGAATCCAAGAGTCCCAAGGTCTGTGGTATGTGCGCGCCGCGAAAGTATCCATTCCTCAGCTTGGTGGAAGCTTAGTGCCAGGTGTGCACAAGGGAAGCGTAAAGCAAGTGAAGGACTGGTGCAGAAGAGGTCTCTGCCAGAAGACTTGAGATAATTGGTCTTTTGTAATTGGATATTCTCCGAAGTTGTATTTAGTCATTGACTTGGATTGTATCTAGCCATTGTAATTGCTTCAACGTAATCAACATTCAAGCTTCCAGGAGTATTTAGTCATTCAAGTTTTCAAGGTTATTCCATTTCCATCATCTCCTTTCTCTCCTACAAACCCTCAAACTCCTTGTCCACGAATCCCCAACAAATTTGGCACGCACGGTGGGACTTACAAGGAGATTTGAGCTTAGGAGAAGATCTATTCCGGTGCCAACAGTAATACTCCAATTCCAGTGCCAACAGTAATACTCTAGTTGACTAAACGAGGTAAGTACTTATATCAAGTGTCTCATTTCAAGGTGAACTATGAAGAGCTCATGACCGCGACCCGGTCACAAACCTTGAGGGTCAAGTGCAAGCAGACAAGAAGAAAGGCGAACAGAAGATCATCGAGTCCACTTTCATCGACTTCATCGGTAGGAAGCATGGCAGGACAGGTAGATCTAGAAACCTTACTCTCCAGATTAAACATAAAATTTCCCTCCTTCAGAGGTTTAGCCCATGAGGACCCAGATGAGCACATTCAAAGATTTCTTGCATTATGCAAGACTAGAGGTCTAATGGGTAGAGAAGATGCTTTCTTGATACTCTTCCCCGCCACATTGGAAGGTCTGGCAGACAAGTGGTTTAGCCAGTTTGCTGAAAATCACTTTACCTCTTGGGATTTGATGAAAGAGGCTTTCAAAAGTCAGTTTCAGCATGGCAACACGGCGGAGATCATTATAGAAGAGTTGGAAAACTTGAAATTGGGTCCAGGAGAAAAGTTCCCAGAGTTTGTGACCAGGGCCAAAGCATTAATGGCCAAACTACCGGATCCACCACACGACTTCTTTGTCAAGAAGTGGTTAGCCAAACCCCTACCTGTGGTCACCCAATGCAAAATAAAAGAGTTGGTGCTACCTACGGCCTCTGTTGAGGAGTTCATCAATACGGCCACACGCTTGGAACAGATAAGGCACCAGTATGGTGCAACTTCGTCCCAACCATCATATGGTACAGAACTGGAGGACCCAGTGATCCAGTTAAGAAGGGAACTGGAGGGCTTGAAAAGGAATAAGCCCTACACAGAGGAGGAGACTACTGTAGCTCAGCTGAGAAAAGAGATTGAAGCCCTCAAGCTCCAAAAGGAAGAGGAAGCCCAAGCAGAAGAACTAGCTCAACTGAGACAGGAGTTGCAAGAACTCAAAGGAGGCGGCATTAAGAACGGACTCTGGTGCTCCATGTGCAGTAAGCAAGGGCACATAGTAAGTGAATGTCCTCTGCTAAATGTGACTTGTCAATTATGCAGGAAGATTGGGCATGAGGCCCATGAATGCCAAGTAAGGGGAATGCCGACAACGACATACTGGACACAAGGAGGACTCTTGCCACTAGCAAATGTAATGGCAGCAGCAGCAAACCAAGGTATCAACTATAATCCTTGACCGAGAACTAACTTTGCAAATGGGCCTAGAAGGCCAATTATTTGCTTCAGATGTGGAGAATGCGGGCACTACCAATCTAGGTGCACTCTCCCAGAAAATGCACCTCCTTGCAGGAACTATCCAGAAGCCAGGGATCATTATACCAACGGATGTCCTAAGAATCAAGCTTCTACTTCCGGACCCCATCTCCAATTGATCTCTGTATACAAGGAGGAAAAATTACCTCAGGTCGATGAACCCTCACCATCTACCAGAGTGGTACAATTAGAAGAACTCGAATCTTTCGCAGTACAGACAAGAAGCAAGGGAACGACAAAATTGGTAGAAAATCATGAATCGATAATTAAGGAATTGAACAAAGACAGAGTTGCATTTGAAGACAAAGCCACCACAAGTGCAGACAAAAACCAAAAAGAATATCTCATAGGCACCAGTGATGCCATTGGGCATGCCTTCAACAGGGCTCAAGAAGAGTTTGACAAAGCAAATGAAGCTCACTCTCTTAAAGAGTCAGAGGCTTCAAAACTACTCAAGTCAATGAAGAAGGAGGTTAGTATTTTTGAATTAATAAAGATGGATGGGAAATTCAGGTCAGAATTATTGCAGATAATTGATGAGGCTTCTACTACAAGCTTAGTGGCCAAGACTGCTATTTTACATAAAGGGATAATTAGGGGGGAAGCACCCCTTACGGATTATAAAAGTCCTCGGCTTACAATATCAATCAAGGGTCATGAATTTCAAGGTGTTATTGTAGATGGTGGTTCTGGTATTAACTTGATGCCTGAACATACCATGAAAAAGATTGGTCTCCACCCTTCAAGACCTGCAAATTTCACGGTTACGCTGGCAGATCAGAGCAAAGTAAGGCCCTTGGGGGTAATCCCAAAAGTTCCACTTGAAGTACAAGGTAATCTATTCATTCTGGATTTTGTGGTTTTAAGATTGCCCCAGGTTGAAGGAGGATTTCCTCTCTTAATTGGAAGACCTTGGCTGAGGCATGCCAGTGTCATTCATGATTGGGGTAAGGACACTATGTGGGTACAAAAGAAAGGGCAAGAGCTGACACAAATTCATTTAGAAGAAGGCCCAGACAATCAAGGAAACACTAGTATGATGCAAACAGTGAGCATTTGCATGGAAACAGAAGCGGAGGATCAACCCCAAATAGATTTTGAGGAAGAAGAGGATATTCTAAGTTGGCTCCAAGCAGGCAACTCTTCCTCTTGTTTTGGAATTTTTCTTGATAATCCTGGCACGACTGAAGATTATGATGAAGACAAGGAAAAGGTCCAGGTTGATGGATTGGGAGAGCCCATCACTGACCACAGAAGGGGCAGGAAGTTACCCCTCAAACACAAATTGGAGGAGGATGTGTCAACCACAGATAACGAAGTTTCTAAAGCTAAAAACAAGGTAAAAAATTCTGAGGTTGAATGTTCTTTCCCAATTCAAGAAATCCCTGCAGGATGGATGCAGGACAAGGAGGAACACATCGAAGTCCAAAATACACTTGCTTATGAAGCAATGCACGAAAAGCTAGTAGAAGAAGACAAGGAAGCAGATGCACACAGAGATAATATGGTAACAAGAAATCCGGTCCAAGAAATACACTTAGGCACTCAAAACAATAATCAACCAGTTCTGGTGGCCACTTGGTTGTGGAGCCACCCAGAGCTCCTGGAAAAGGTAAAATCATTCTTGACCCAGTATGCAGATGTTTTTGCCTGGCATTATAAAGACTTAGAAGGAGTGCCTGCATCTTATGGAGAGCACAGAATCCCTCTGGTTGATGGAGCTAGACCCATCAGAGGAAGGAGTTATAGACTTAATCCAAAGTATGCCGAAGCCGTCTATGTGGAAATCCAAAAGATGGAGGATGCAGGAATCATCATTCCTGTGGAACACTCAGAGTGGCTCTCACCTATGGTTATAGTACTGAAGAAGAATACTAATAAAATCAGAATTTGTGTTGACTTTAGAGCTCTCAACAAGGTGACCATTCCAGATGGGTTCCCTATGCCTTTTGCAGAACAGGTCATTGAAGAAGTGGCTGGGCATGCATTATATAGTTTTATGGATGGATTCAGTGGCTATAATCAAATATCAATACATCCAGAGGATCGTGAAAAGACTGCTTTTATCACACCTTGGGGAACATATGTGTATGTAAAAATGCCATTTGGGCTCAGAAATGCTCCAGCCACCTTTAACAGAACGGTCAATCTCATTTTTGGCCCCCTATTGCTGGAATCACTTAGAATCTTCATGGATGACTTCTCTTCGTTTTCAGGATCTCACAAGGAAACTCATCTAGATTGTTGGGACCAGCACTTGAGGCAGCTGCAGAATATTTTCCAAAGATGCAGAGAAACTAAGTTAAAGCTCAATCCAAATAAATATCATTTCCTTGTGACAGAAGGAACCCTTTTAGGACATGTGGTGTCGGCTAAAGGTATGGCCCCAGATCCCAAATAAGGTTTTAATTGCAATGTTAAGAAAGGAGTGTATGTTGCAACCCACTTCATGGGGCATTGCATACCTAGGTACACTTTGGGCATACAAGTTAGCCTACAAAGAGGCCACTGGATATTCCCCATTCCAATTGATGGCATATTACCTATCGAGCCCTTTGAATTTTTACATGGATCGCCTAAGATAGCATTCATGCAGGGAAAGAAGGATTGTGATGTCTCTCAGAGGCTAGGAGCACTACATAAAGTGGAGGAGATTCGTCTCCTAGCGACCAAACAATTGATAGAGACTCAGATGAAACAGAAGGAGGCACATGATCGACATCTGTGGAAAAACAACATTGAAGCAGGCATGTTAGTTCTTCTCCATAAACCTAACCCTCATACGACTGCAAAAGGAAAATGGATCCCTCATTGGGAAGGACCTTTTCGAGTTCTGAAGATGTTGCAATGGGGTGTTGTGCAATTGGAAACACTGGATGGCGACACCCTACCCTTGGTTAACATTTCTAGACTCAAGGTTTATCATAAAATGTCATAACCATTGCATTTTCAATTATTTTGTTTCCTAATTATTTTGGATTGTTTTAATAAGTAGTATTAATCAACATTTTTTTGGTGCAAGTTTTCTTTCTTGGTTGTTATTTCATCAATAAAATCAATAAATTTTCATAGTTCATAAAATTGGGCGCCATTTTTTGGATGGCTCTTAATTTAGCGCAAAAACTTTCGATCATGCTCTCTTCTTTTGTTTAACTCTTGAATGGATGAGATTAAATCTTGCATCTCCTCTCTTTTGAGCTCTCTTTTGGGTTGAACCATCCATTCCTCCTTGCTATATAATGTGCTTTCTCCTTCATTCTTGATCCTCTCAGCATCAGTACGGTTATCATCATCAGTTTCAGCTGTATATGACTCAGAAAGATCGAAGTTCGACGTTCGCACACAAACGAACAAGGAAGACTGATGGTCTCTTCCTGAGACCTCTACACCCACATCCACCCTCCTCTACCCTCCTCCACCCTCGCCGCCCCCCAACCCTCCTTCACCCTCGCCGCCCCCCAACCCTCCTCCCTCCTCAGCCCACCCTCCCTCCTCCACCCTCCTCCACCCTCGCCGCCCCCCACCCTCCACCCTCCTCCTCCCACCCCGCTCCTCCACCACGAAAGCGACCACCCTCCTCCTCCTTCCTCCACCCTGAACCGCCCACAACCGACCCCCTCCTCTACCCTCCTCAACCCTCCACAACCACCCCCTCCCCCACCCCGTACGCCCTCCGCAGCCCTCCTCCGCAGCACTCCGCAGGCGCCACCCAACCCCCCCTCTCTCCCCCGCCTCCGCCCTTGCCCGCCCCCAACACACCCCCTCCTCCAACCCCCTCTCCTCCGCCCTTGCCCGCCCACAACCACCCAACTTCCACCCCGCAGGCACCCCCTCCTCCGCCCTTACCCGCCCCCAACACACCCCCTCCTTCAACCCCCTCTCCTCCGCCTTTGCCCGCCCACAACCAACCCCTCCCCCACCCCGTAGGCCCTCCGCAGCCCCCCTCCGCAGCAGTCCGCAGGCGCCACCCAACCCCCCCTCTCTCCCCCGCCTCCGCCCTTGCCCGCCCCCAACACACCCCCTCCTCCAACCCCCTCTCCTCCGCCCTTGCCCGCCCACAACCACCCAACTTCCACCCCGCAGGCACCCCCTCCTCCGCCCTTACCCGCCCCCAACACACCCCCTCCTCCAACCCCCTCTCCTCCGCCCTTGCCCGCACACAACCACCCCCTCCCCCACCCCGCAGGCACCCCCTCCTCCGCCCTTACCCGCCCCCAACACACCCCCTCCTTCAACCCCCTCTCCTCCGCCCTTGCCCGCCCACAACCAACCCCTCCCCCACCCCGTAGGCCCTCCGCAGCCCCCCTCCGCAGCACTCCGCAGGTGCCACCCAACCCCCCCTCTCTCCCCCGCCTCCGCCCTTGCCTGCCCCCAACACACCCCCTCCTCCAAACCCCTCTCCTCCGCCCTTGCCCGCCCACAACCACCCAACTTCCACCCCGCAGGCACCCCCTCCTCCGCCCTTACCCGCCCCCAACACACCCCCTCCTCCAACCCCCTCTCCTCCGCCCTTGCCCGCACACAACCACCCCCCCCACCCCGTAGGCCCTCCGCAGCCCTCCTCCGCAGCACTCCGCAGGCGCCACCCAACCCCCCCTCTCTCCCCCGCCTCCGCCCTTGCCCGCCCACAACACACCCCCTCCTCCAACCCCCTCTGCTCCGCCCTTGCCCGCCCACAACCACCCCCTCCCCCACCCCGTAGGCCCTCCGCAGCCCTCCTCCGCAGCACTCCGCAGGCGCCACCCAACCCCCCCTCTCTCCCCTGCCTCCGCCCTTGCCCGCCCCCAACCACCCCCTCCCCCACCCTGTAGGCCCTCTGAAGCCCTCCTCCGCAGCACTCCGCAGGCGCCACCCAACCCCCCCTCTCTCCCCCGCCTCCGCCCTTGCCCGCCCCCAACGCACCCCCTCCTCCAACCCCCTCTCCTCCGCCCTTGCCCGCACACAACCACCCCCTCCCCCACCCCGCAGGCACCCCCTCCTCCGCCCTTACCCGCCCCCAACACACCCCCTCCTTCAACCCCCTCTCATCCGCCCTTGCCCGCCCACAACCAACCCCTCCCCCACCCCGTAGGCCCTCCGCAGCTCCCCTCCGCAGCACTCCGCAGGCGCCACCCAACCCCCCCTCTCTCCCCCGCCTCCGCCCTTGCCCGCCCCCAACACACCCCCTCCTCCAACCCCCTCTCCTCCGCCCTTGCCCGCCCACAACCACCCAACTTCCACCCCGCAGGCACCCCCTCCTCTGCCCTTACCCGCCCCCAACACACCCCCTCCTCCAACCCCCTCTCCTCCGCCCTTGCCCGCACACAACCACCCCCTCCCCCACCCCGTAGGCCCTCCGCAGCCCTCCTCCGCAGCACTCCGCAGGCGCCACCCAACCCCCCCTCTCTCCCCTGCCTCCGCCCTTGCCCGCCCACAACACACCCCCTCCTCCAACCCCCTCTCCTCCGCCGTTGCCCGCCCACAACCACCCCCTCCCCCACCCCGTAGGCCCTCCGCAGCCCTCCTCCGCAGCACTCCGCAGGCGCCACCCAACCCCCCCCTCTCTCCCCCGCCTCCGCCCTTGCCCGCCCCCAACCACCCCCTCCCCCACCCCGTAGGCCCTCCGCAGCCCTCCTCCGCAGCACTCCGCAGGCGCCACCCAACCCCCCCTCTCTCCCTCGCCTCCGCCCTTGCCCGCCCCCAACACACCCCCTCCTTCAACTCCCTCTCCTCCGCCCTTGCCCGCCCACAACCACCCCCTCCCCCATCCCGTAGGCCCTCCGTAGCCCTCCTCCGCAGCACTCCGCAGGCGCCACCCAACCCCCCCTCTCTCCCCCGCCTCCGCCCCCAACACACCCCCTCCTCCAACCCCCTCTCCTCCGCCCTTGCCCGCCCCCAACACACCCCCTCCTCCAACCCCCTCTCCTCCGCCCTTGCCCGCAGCCCTCCTCCGCAGCACTCCGCAGGCGCCACCCAACCCCCCCTCTCCCCCCCGCCTCCGCCCTTGCCCGCCCCCAACACACCCCCTCCTCCAACCCCCTCTCCTCCGCAGCACTCCGCAGGCGCCACCCAACCCCCCCTCTCTCCCCCGCCTCCGCCCTTGCCCGCCCACAATACACCCCCTCCTCCAACCCCCTCTCCTCTGCCCTTACCCACCCACAACCACCCCCTCCCCCACCCTGTAGGCCCTCCGCAGCCCTCCTCTGCAGCACTCCGCAGGCGCCACCCAACCCCCCCTCTCTCCCCCGCCTCCGCCCTTGCCCGCCCCCAACACACCCCCTCCTCCAACCCCCTCTCCTCTGCCCTTGCCCGCCCACAACCACCACGTCCTCCCCCCCGTAGGCGAGCCCCCTACTCCGCCCGTGCCTGCCCACAACAACCCCCCTCCCACCCCCGCAGGCACACCCTCCTCCGCACTTGCCCGCCCAGCCCTCCGCCGGCGCCCCCCGCCTCTTCCCCATCCCTCTCCTTCTGCCCTCCGCCCTCCCTCCATCCTCCCCGCCCTCACCCACTACCTCTCCACCCCCGCCCTCACCCGCCCACCGCCCCCCCAAGCCCCCGCGGGCACCCCCCACCTCCACACACACACACGCCCTCCACCACCCCTCTCCGACCCCCGCACATATCCCCCTCCTCCGCCCTACCTTCAATTCCCTGCAGGCGCCCCCCAACCCGCATTCTCCTCCTCTGCAACCCCCTCATCCCTTCCCCCGGACCCTCCGCCATCCCCTCATCTTCTCCATCTCACCCTTCCGCGAGCAACCCCACTTCCCCTTATCCCCAAGAATAATATTCGCATAACTCCAAGACTTTTCCAACACATCCACTCAAATCCAAGAATTCCACCTATCTGGACCTCCCTTTTCTCGGCATTACCAAAGTTCCTCTATGGCTGATCCTCCTCCGCAAGACGCTCCTTCAAACTTTACGCATTCGGAGCTCCCACCCACCATTCCTATTTACCCTCCTTCAGAGTCTGCTCCACCGTCGCATTCCCAACCCTTTACCACCCTCATCTACCCGGTCCCGACATTACCCGTCTCACTTACCCCATCGATTCCTACATCTACCACCTCCCATTATTCCACAGCAGACGTATCGACTTCCGCTTTTCTTCCTCCAATTCTAAATATACCTACTTATTCCGTTCACTCAGATTCCACGAATTATTCTCCACCTTCGCTCCCTCGCCCCCCTTCACCTTCTCCATCTCCTTCTGCTTCTCACTCTTCGATACCTACTTCCCCTTCAGGCGATTATATGCGCCTTTTTCTCCCAACTGATTTAAATCTCCACATTCGTATTCACTTATCTCTCCCCCCAATTGACCTCCGCAACCTTTTTTCGGTCGAAAATCTTCAGTATGCAGGTCTTTTAGGCTTGGCGAACGTTCTGTTGCAGAACCCCTCCAACCTTAATGATGTCTATGAAGCTCTTCGGCTGTTCCCCAATTTTTGCACAGGCACTCTTCACATCTCTGACATTGCCGCCTGTATAGGATCCTCCCTCATCAACTTCGACAGCCCTCCACTCCTATATTCTGGAGTGTCTCCCTCGGAAACAATTGCTTTTTGTCAAGAACGTTTTGAAGATAATGCACGTTTTTCTATCCGCATGCAATCCATTCTAAACTCCTTCATTTTTTTCTTTTTTCTTAGGAGCCCCACCTCTCCGCTTCCACTTTCAGACATTCGCATTGCAGACTCCCTGTACTGCTTCCTATCTAGCCGCCCCTACCCTTACGCCGCCCTCCTCTATAGTTCATTGAGCGTGCGATCCAGAAGACTTCGTGAAGCTATCCCTCGCCGATCTCGTGCCTTTAACATCTATTCTGCTCCACTCCTGGCTTGGGTACATCAAATCCCTGCGCAATTGCCTAATCCTTCCGATATATCCCAATCCCCTCATCTCCCTGTTAGCAACCAGCTTAAAAATCCCACTATACCTTCCATATCCCAGCCTCCACCCTCCCCTACACTCTCCACTGGCTCAACATCCGCTTCAACCCAGCCCTCCGCACCTCATGATATCCCTTCCCTTCATCCACCTTCTTCTTCCCCTATACTCACCACGTCTCCTGCTCCTGCCATCATTCACACTCCTGATCCTGTTCACCCGCATGGCTCTTCTTCATCACCCTCGTTCCGCCCACTCATTCAAACCCAACTTAACCCGCAACACCCTACCTCTACTCCCCCACGTCCTCCTGTTTCCCATTTTCCAACTACAAGTGCCGCCCCACCAGCCCAAAACCCTCCATCAAATATTCATTCCAACCATCGTCCCTCTAACACTCCAACAGATTCTCCCCAGCCGCCTGTAGCACCTGCTCCTCCAAATGATTCCCCGTCTGAACCATCTTTTTTCCTCTTACTTCGCGAAGCCAGTAACATTGCTCAGGGCAGTGCTGACGCTTCGAAGTTGTCCCTGGATTCAATCTTGGCGGCCGCTAGCACTCATCAGCAATATATTTCGACTATAGACAACATCAATCCATGGCCACAGCCCAGTGGCAATCTCTCACTGCATCCGCCCGCTTACTACAGGAGGAGAGAGATAGGTATCGAGACATTGCGGACTCTGCGCTCCAGACTTTAGAAGATCTTCAAAATCGTTTTCAATTAGGTTTATGTGATAATGCTGCGTGTCGGCGTATAAAGCGCGAAAGGGACCATCTTCGCAATTGCCTTAGTTCTGTCCAACATCTTATAGAGCAAGCTTCCGTTCCCCTACCATCTTCACCTCAACCACCTTCTCACTAATCTCACTCCCAGTTTTAATAATTTGCTGGCCCCAATTCAATAAATTAAATGGCTTCAGCTTTCGTTCTAGCTTCCCAATAACTATATCATCCCCCTGATTATGTTAAAATCAGGATTCAATAATCATTGGATATTGCTTCTCATTGTCTTTAGTTAAATCAATAAAAGCACTCCTTGGGTTCGGCTCTTCTCTGTCTTTACAACTGTTCAAATTTGTTCTTTATCTGTTCTTGTATCACGTTGTTGTGGTCTCTCCGGGTCAGAGAGTCCTTTAGGTGGTGGGCATCTGTTGAGCTCTGGCAAGGTCGAAACCGATCAAAGTTAAAATCAAGGGTCAAAGTGCACGGGTAGTGCACCTTCAATTGGCATAAAATGAAGACTTTTAATTGTTCAAAGATTGCAGAAGTATTTTTTGAATTCCCTTAAGGTCAAAGGGTGTTTTTAAGGTAATATGGAGGGTCCAGGTGAACCCCTCTTGGGTACAACAGTGACGAATTAAAAAGGGAAAAGGTAAAGGTACGTGAAGCGGCGGGTATGCACATGTGGGAATAAGGCCACCCAATCAAAACTTTTCTTTTGTCTAAAGTCACTACAGGACAAAGGAGCAATTCGTTGGCCGCCACCTAAAAAGAGAATCTTGGGACATCAAAGAAAGCCCAAGAGTCCATGGCAGTTAGAGATCACGGGACCGCGCATTCAAAAAGAAAGGCAAAGGCCATTCTCAATACACATTGATAGTGAAGAGTGGAGAGCTTGAGAGAAAGCAAGAAAGGGAAGTGAAGAGCCCCCAATGCGGGACGACACTTAGAAGTAGAAGGGAAGAGCGCAAGAAAGCGGAGAAGAAGGGGTGCAGAGAAGGCGGAGTAGAATCCAAGAGTCCCAAGGTATGTGGTATGTGCGCGCCGCGAAAGTATCCATTCCTCAGCTTGGTGGAAGCTTAGTGCCAGGTGTGTACAAGGGAAGCGTAAAGCAAGTGAAGGACTGGTGCAGAAGAGGTCGCTGCCAGAAGACTTGAGATAATTGGTCTTTTGTAATTGGATATTCTCCGAAGTTGTATTTAGTCATTGACTTGGATTGTATCTAGCCATTGTAATTGCTTCAACGTAATCAACATTCAAGCTTCCAGGAGTATTTAGTCATTCAAGTTTTCAAGGTTATTCCATTTCCATCATCTCCTTTCTCTCCTACAAACCCTCAAACTCCTTCTTGTCCACGAATCCCCAACACCCATTCATGCCTAGAAAAATCATCGATGAAAGTCACGAAGTAAAGATAGTTTCCAAAAGAAGGTGTCTACATAGGACCATAGATATCACTATATACAAGCTTCAATTTATGAGTAGTCCCAACTGAACCATCTTTTGGAAAGGAAGAACGCTACATTTCGCCCAAAATACAACCTTCACAAACATGTTTTTTAGTTTCCTCATATTTGGGCAAAGAGAACACCATTTCACATTTCTACAAGTGTATCAAACTAGCAAAATTCAGATGACCAAAGCATGCATGCCAAAGCTTTGCATTTGACATAGCCTGAGAATCATGTACTACACATGCCAAATCATTTACAGATCTTTCATAGTCTATGAGCTTATATAGCCCATGAGACAAAATGCCAGAAGCAATAATGACATGGCCATTTGACAGATCATGAGCTATACATCTATCATCAACAAATTTCACAACCAAGCCAATCTTGGCTAATGTAGAAACTAATAACAGATTTTCCTAGATCCTTGGCACAAACAAAGCATCTCACAAAGTGAAAGAACTACCATCAGTAGTAGTCAAAATCATCTTACCAACTCCCATAATAGGATAAGAGGAGTTGTTGGTGCATGTAACAGTATTCCCCTTAGGGGCAGGCTTGAGCAAAGAGAAGAAACTACACTGCAAGGTAATATGTTTGGTCACCCCACTATCAAAGTACCAAACATCTAAGTCTACTGCAGACATGCTCATGAGAAGATGTGTCAAAACTGCAAACAATAGTAAATGCTCAGTCTTCTTCCTACACAAGATTAGCAGACTTTGTTTTTAGTGTAGAGGCCTTTGCAACAACCATTCCAACCTCTTTCTTCTTTGCCTCTTTAGCAGCCAATTTCTGATAGCTCTTAAGGACATGATCATTTTCTTTGACAGTATTTGCAAAACAATTTTTGCTTTTTTATTTCTTCTTATCTTTTTCTTGCTTCCTTGAATGTGCATAATTTATAGACTTCTGCTTACTAATAGAAGAGCTCCATTTTCCTTTGCCTTTTGACTAGCCAAGAAAGCTTGATCTGCAACACGCATGGTAGACCTGTTCTTCCTAGACTAGTCTTCTTGCAACAAAAGAGAAACTAACTCTTCAAATGTTAAGACATTTGGATTGCCTTTCATCATCAAAAGAAGAATAAAAGCAAAACTCTGATGCGAGTCAGGAAGATCATATAGAACAATCTCCACAAGTGAACTCTCAGGAAGGACTTCATCTCCAAAAAGTCCTTGATCTTTGTCAGAAAGCTGTCCATAGAATCACCTTCATCCATGTGCTCAATCTCCAACTGTTTTTGGAGGTAAGCAACATGACCCTCATTCCTAGCCTAGTACAATGTGGTATGTGTATCCCAAGCATGCTTAGGTGTTCTCCAAGAGTGAACGTGAGGAATAATGGCACGTTTGATAGACAAAGCTATCAATGCATGTGCCTGATCATCTCTGCCATCTCAACAAATTTTCTCTATAGTAGGTGCAACAGAAACAACAGCACAAACATGAATTTGTAGAATATCACCATCTTCACCACCTTTTGCATCAGCTTGAGTACCTGCAGTTGTAACAGGTGTGGTAGGACGTTCTTCAACACCCTGCATAATGTTCTATAGTCCTTTTGCAACCAATGCATGTCGCATCATATAAGCCCATAATGGGTAGTTGGTACCATCCAACTTATCCTCAACAACGAACATACGAAATACATCAGTGCTTTCAGCCATGGTTGGTGACTAAAATAACTTGATGCAAAAAATTAACTCTATCTCAAAAAGTTGAATAGAACTACCCACACAAATTTTGCTAAACTTGTAGCAAACTTTGAGACACTTAAATTGGCGAACCAAAACTAGTATATACCTTTGGCACAAAAAGATGAAGTAGCTTGCACAACAGCTGTGATAGTGCGTTCAAAGGCTGAAATGAGCTTAGATTGTGATTTCGGCACCACAAAGCGAAGAAGTTTTTATTTTGAAACACCTTGAGTATGCTCACCAAATTTCATGCGATTTTGAGATTGCAAACAAAGAGGTGTCGATGATGCCCTAGATGAAGCGACGACCTGCTCTGATACCAATTGTTGGAGTTAGACATCTACGAAAGCATATGAACAACACAAGGAAGAAGAAGAAGCTTTGAGCACAACACATAATACTCAATGTATTACCAGTAAAATGTAAAAAGATAAGTAGCCCGTTAGGACAATAGGTGTATATACAAGCTGGGGGGAAAAACCTCCTAAAGAGGGAAAGAAGTGTCCCGATGGTGCTAGAGTTTTCCCACACATCACTACCTAAATATATGAACACAAACTAAGTGTAAGCCTCTCCCTTTTAGTCCAAGCCCGCATAGCCTAGTGGTTGATGCTTTGAGTCTCAAGGAGGAAGTCCTGAGTTCAAATCCTGGCTGGACATAACCATGAGTTCCCAAAGATGGGTGTCCATGAAGTTCCCTCAGATGGTTGCCTCTACCTTAGGAGGTCGGGTGTGTGTGTCTTTCCAATTCATTGTACTCTCAAAAAAAAAAAGTCTCTCCCTTTTAATCTCAATTCAACTACCTAAGTAGATTCTTTTTCCATGATCCAAATGAATATAAAAAATCTTAAGCTACTTAATTCCCTTTCTTCCTTTGATCTTGCTTTAGTCAACTCTAGTTATTTTTTCTTTAATTTGATCTCTTGAACTAATTTGACTTAAAATGGACTAGATTTATCTCTTCTTTTGATCTTGGTTACTTGAATTAATTTCTTTCTTGAACTTGATCCCTCTTAGTTTCTTTTTCGAGATTTAAGTTTGATTTTTCTTTTATTTAAATTTTAAAACTTAATGTGCTTTTGAGTTTATTATTTTTTCTTCTTTTTTATGATTATTAATGATATTTTTAATGTTTTTGTTCTTTTTACCTAAGTTATCATAGTAGTAATTTTTTGATCTAAATAAAAATTGCAAAGAGTGCAAAAGAATGAATGGTTGGAGTGAAGATATCTTTACATTTATTTTTGAAAAAATCTGAATACAAGTAATCCTTGAAGTGTGTGAAGTGCTCTTTATCTTTTGAAGGTATGAGTGGCCACAATAACAGTTAATCAGAAGTTTATAGGATCTTCCAAGACATAAACCTTAGCATACACACCTTAAGACTCAAAAAGAAGATGAGTGAGAGATATAGAGAGAATAAAGAAGAATTACAAAGTGTACAATAAGCTAGGAAGCTCAGCTACACTAATTTATATTCCAATGTCAAATTACAATGTCTAAATATGATACAAACTGACAATATTTGAATCTAGGTAGAAATAGGAACTAGACACAAGAAACTGTGTGCCTAACAGGTATGAAGAGTGCATGTGTGTGTGTGTGTGTGAACATGGAGAATATGAAAAGTTTAGAATTGTTTTACAACAAACCCAAATTTTGATTATCCTAAATCAGAAACTAGTGAATGAACAAGTGAGAAAAAAATGTAGACTTATTACTCACAATATGTTGGCTGACATGAACTCCTCCAGATAACTCTTGATGTAGAGCACAACTCCTCCAAAATCCTCCTAGCTTGATTTTCACCATGAACACTAGATGCTTGTGTGATTCAATGATGATCTAAAGTGATCTCATGGTCACTCTTATATAGGATAAGAAGATTAGCCAATATATTCCATGAAAAGCATAAAAAATTAATGGAGAGTTTTAATCTAAAAAAGAACAAGCTACTCTTGAAGTTAGAGCACCTCTATATCAAGAGTAACTTAAAACGTTCACCAATTAGGAGGATCAATACTCAACTTTCAAAATTTTCAACAAGCTGTGAAGAAGATGACTACATAGAAAGTCTACTACACATAAAACACTCATTGACTTATCAAATGTGTAAGGATTTTGATCAAACTTTGCACAAGGTGTGCGCCATAGTTTGTGCACCTACTCCAAGTTAAATCATTTCAGAACATTGAATAGATCTTGAGAAATGACCTTAACATGTCACCTATGTCTAAAACTGTAGTTCTTTATAGTCAACTTTAACACCGGCAACTTCTAAAGCTTGGTTCTGTCAAATTAGAACCCATTTATGCAAATGATTTTAACCATTGGTAGCTTACCTTTCAACTTAAAGAATGATTGCTTGCTTGGTCAAAACTTTACACTGTGGAAGGAGAATTGACCAAAACATTAGCATCGAATTTCGCACCTCCAGCAACTTCTCTTCTTTACATTTACACATGTAAATGTTCCTACACTCAATTCTCTCAGCTTGATCACAATTAGAAGCTGAAAACTTGTACAAAGGACGATCAACTATGGACTCAGACTTGTACAAAAGCATTTCACAAAAGATTCAACACAGAAGGAGAACTCTCAAAAACATCGGGCGCAACTTTTCTTCATTTCTGGAAAACTTTACATCTCAGTGATGAGAGAGATCTTACTCACTTATAAAGTATCTAATGACTCATATGACTTCTAATTTCTCTATTCACATGTTCTCTCATATTTTCCCTGACATTTTTCCTTGTATATATATAGGAAAATATGTACAAGTTCATCACCATACAAAAGTATAAGTGATCTAACTCTAAATTAATATACATATGTATACAGATCTTCATTCTCTGAACATATGCTTTCTTCATACTTTATAACTTGATATTTTCTTCAATCCTTGACTTCAAGTATTCATCAAAACTTCAATTGTTGGCTGTCTTGCACTAACAGCTCCCCCTCAATCATCAATTGAGGTTTTCTCTATCTTCTTTATGCTTGCGATGTCTTTGAATCTCTGTAGCTTTGGTCCATCCAAGCTTTTGGTTAGCATATCAACTATCTGATCTTTTGTTGAAGTATGTATGAATTCAATCTCTTTATCCATCACCTTCTCTCTTAGAAAGTGATATTGAATCTCAATGTGTTTGGCCTTGGCATGAAAAACAGGATTAGTAGCTAAATACAATGAGCTCATATTATCTCTATGAATAGTGGGTGTACTCTGAATGATGTCAAAACTCTTCATAAGAGTCTTAAGCCATATCACTTCATTTGCAGCTTCCACCATACCTTTGTACTCAGCCTCTATGGATGATAAAGCAACTATGTGTTGCTTCTTTGAACACCAAGAAATTAACTTATCCCCAACATAACACAAATATCCATAAGTTGATCTCCTATCATCAGGATTACCTGCCCAATCTGTATCACTATATATCTTGATGTTTGTTTCTGATATAAAACCATAATACAAACCTTCTTTGAGTGTACCCTTAATGTACCTAAAATCTCTTTGTCCTGCAATCCAAGGTTCTTTCCTAGGACAATGCATAAATTGAGATAATACTCCAACTGCATATGACAAATCATGCCTAGTTAATGTAGCATAAATCAGACTACCAACCAAACTTTGATATAGCTTCATGTCCTTGAATTCTTCTCCTGCATATCTGCTAAATTTGTGATTCACCTCCATTGGAGTATGTGCTACCCTACAATCATTCATTTTGAACTTGACTAACAAGTTTTTCAAATACCTTTCTTGAGTTATATACACTCCATGTTGAGTGTATGAGATCTCCATGCCCAAGAAATATTACAAGTCTCCCAAGTAACTAATCTTGAACTCTTCCCCCATTTGCTTCTTTAGGCTTTGAATTCCTTTATCATCTGTACCTATAAGAATTATATCATCAACATATATGCACATGTAAATGAACCCATCATCACTTGCTTTAACAAGCGAGCTAATATCTGCTTTAGATACTTGGAAACCAATTTCTTTCAAGAACTTCAGAAGTCTATAATTCCATGCCCTTAGGGCCTACTTCAAACCATACAAAGCTCTCTTGAGCTTACATACATGATCTGGATACCTTTCATTTCTGAATCCTTGTGGTTGCTCCATGAAAACATCATCTGAAATGTAACCATTTAAAAAAGCATTCTTCACATCTAATTGACATAATTTCCAACGTTTACATACAACAATGACTATGAGTGTTCTAATAGTTATCATTTTTGCCACAGGACTATAAGTCTGAGCATAATCTATACCACATGTATGAGCAAACCCTTTCACAACAAGTCTAGCTTTATATCTAGACACACTTCCATCTGCAAACCTTTTTGTCTTATAGACCCATTTGCATCCAATGATCTTCTGACTATTTGGTTTAGGAACCAAATCCCATGTTTCATTCTCCATCAATGCATCATACTCTTCTTGCATATCTTTCTCCCAATTTTCTTTACCTTTTGCCTCTTCATATGTAGAAGGGTCTTCATCTGCCTTTATCATATAAGCATAATCTTTGGTAGCTAAAAAAAAAGTATCATAGCTATACCTTGTAGGTTGCCATTTGTGTCTTGATGACCTTCTGAGTTCTCCACTCCTTGAGGTTTCTGGTTCATCACATTCTCGATCAAACCTTGGCACTTCTTCAACTTCAACCTGTACTTCATTGTTCTCCTCTTCATCAAATATCTGAACCTTTGATTTACCTTTCTTTTGATTCACAACTTCTTCATTACCTCCATAAATATTGATTGTACCTGCATACCAAGTACCTTGCTCATCAAATGTAACATCCTATGATACAAGGAATTTTTCGTGGATGGACTCCACAACCTATATCCCATCTGCTTATCATCATATCCAATGAACACATACTTTTTAGCTTTAGGTTCCAATTTGAGCCTCAATTGAGATGGCACATATGCATATGCCAACCATCCAAATACTTTGCAATGATCTAGAGTAGGTCTCTTACCCCACCATACCTCATATGGTGTCATACCCTGCAAAGCTTTACATGGTAATCTATTGATCAAATATGTGACTGTATTTACAGCCTCAGCCCACAAATAATTTGGGCAATTTTTCTCCTTCATCATGGATCTTGCAAACTCAACAAGAGTTCTATTCCTCCTCTTTGCTACACCATTTTGTTGAGGAGACTACCTGCAAGTAATTTCCCTTTTTATACCTGCATTCTACAAGTAATCACTGAACTCATTAGAGATACTCTCCCCCTCCATCTAACCTTAGTCTCTTTAACTTTTGACATGTAATTCTCTCTGCATACACATGATAATTGAATGTATTGAATACCTCTGACTTATCTTTGATCACATAGATAGTGATCCATCAGGTAGCATCATCAACATAAATCACATAATACCTTGAACCATTGATATTGAAATCCTTTGATGGTCCCCACACATCTGTGTGTACCAATTCAAGCTTCTCTGAATACATAGAACCATGCTTGGAATAAGATTGCTTATGAGACTTACCTAATTGACATGCCTCACATCTGTACGTCATATGTTGACCTGCAACATTAGGCAATCCAAGTACTGAACCATTGTTAACCATATCTTTAATACCTCTTTCATTGAAATGTCCAAGCCTTTTGTGCCAAAGATCTAACTCAGAGATCTTATGTCCTCCATAGGTGAACAAGGCATGAACAACATTGCCCTGAATCTTCAATGTGAACAATCTTCCTTCTTTCTTCCCTGAAACAATTTGGTTATACCATTGCTAGGGTCTTCCACAAAAATTCCTTCATTAGTGAACCTAACTTCATAACCTTTTTCAACAATTTGTCCAACACTTATCAGATTCTTTGGAATTGTAGGAACATACAATGTCATGGACAAAGGAAACCCTTGACCTTAGATTCCATGTGAACTCTATATCTCATGATTGGTTCAGAATTAGGAGAAATCAATGCTTCCATTGCGTCTGGAGCGTGACAAAACCCTAAGATCGACTGCCTACTTGCCTGATTCGGATATCCAGAGCTCATGTTTTGAATTGATGACATCATCGATGACATCATCAATTCATAACCGCCTTTCATGAACCGCCCTTGAAAACCTATAAAAGGAGGGGTTGGCCACATTCATAATCAGTCTTGCCAATACCAGTCTTGGGAGCTCAAGGAGTTATGGCCGCCAAGTACTCTTCAACTTCCAGTTCTAGTTCTTGTCTTGTTTCTTGTTCTACTCTAGTTCTTGGACATCCTATCTTGTCCCCTTGTAATCTCGTAGTACGAGATCCTGTCGAGTTCTTTCGTGTATCTAGTTCATCTCCCAGAAGGGAGTTCTTGTATCCAGATATCTTGTCTCATACTTACGATCCCGGGTTGTGGGATCTCCTGTATCATCTCTAGTCCAGTTTTCCATACCTATTGGTCCCGGGTTGTGGGACATCTTGTATCAATCACAGATTCTTGTATCATCTTCCCTACGTGGGTGTTCTTGTAATCATAAGTGTATTTCAGAAATCTTGTCTACTATAGTCAGAGAGCACAATCTAGTGCTCCCCTGACATTTTGGCAAGACAGATGCATCAGACTTTGCCCTAGGGGCCATTCTCTCACAATATGGAGATGATGGACACCTACATCCTGTTGCATATAATTCCAAAAAATTTTCTCCTCCAGAATTTAATTATGAAATTCATGAAAAAGAAATTCTTGCCATAGTGGACGCATTTGATACTTGGCGTCATCATCTAGAAGGAGCAACTCATAAAGTTATCGTGTATATAGATCACAAGAACCTAGAGTATTTTATGACCACCCGCAACCTCAACAGAAGGCAATCTCGATGGAGTAACTTTTTATCCAGGTTCGACTTTGTCATCACATATCGTCTAGGACGGCAACAGTGTCAATCAGATGCCTTGTCATGAAGATCTTACCTTGCACCAAAGAAGGGTGAACATGCCTTCGATCAACAAGAGAGTGTGTTACTCAAGCCTGAGCATCTCCAGTTAGCAGCTATCTCTTCAACCCATCCTGAAGATTCAGCCTTGAATCATTTGATTCGTGAGAATTTACCACAAGATGAACTATTTTTGTAATGTTAAGCAAAAAACTCAAGAAGGAAAAGTCCAAGAAGTAAATGAATTCGAGGAAAAGGACGGCTTATTGTTCTATAAAAACCTATTGTATGTCCCTCCAAGAAAACCGAGGATCCAGGTGCTTCAACATTGTCATGACAACCTTGCAATAGGACATTTTGGAGTAAATAAAACAATAGAACTCATATCGAGGGATTTTTGGTGGCCTCAAATATGGAAGGAAGTCAAAGAATATATCCAAACCTGTGACACTTGCAATAGATCTAAGGTACCACGACATAAGCCTCATGGCCTCTTGCAACCTTTACCTATCCTAGAAAGGCCATGGGCTTCATTATCTATGGATTTCATCACGGATCTACCAAAGTCAAATAAGTATGATGCCATTCTTGTTATTGTGGATAGATTCACAAAGATGGCACACTTCATTCCAACTACAAAGGCAATCACAAGTGCAGCCACTGCTAGACTCTTTCTCAGATACATCTTTAGGCTTCATGGATTGCTTGATGATATTGTGAGTGATCGAGGTCCATAGTTCATATCCAGCTTCTGGAACAGTCTTTGCAAGCTCCTTGGTGTTCAAGTTAAACTATCCACAGCAAATCATCCATAGAGTGATGGACAAAGAGAATGGGTGAATCAAGTCCTGGAGTAATATCTTCGTTGCACCAGCAACTACCATCAAAATGATTGGTTTGAGCTTTTACCGTTTGCAGAGTTTGCTTATAACAATAGTGTTCATGCATCTACAAAGCAAACTCCCTTCTTTGCAAACTATGGAAAACATCCAAGGATGGATATAAACCTCTCAAATCATGTCAAGAACCCAGCTGCCAGAGACAAGGCCCAGTACCTGATGGACATTCACAAAGAACTCAAGGAAGAGATCTGTAAAGCTCAAGAACAATATAAGTACTATGCAGATCAACATCGTGTTCAGAATCCATCATATCAAATTGGAGATAAAGTATGGCTACTCCGAAGCAAATTGCAAACTTCAAGGCCTTGTGCAAAGTTCGATCATCAAAGATTTGGTCCATTCACCATCTTGGCCAAGATTAACCCAGTCACCTTCAAGCTCCAGCTACCAAGTACCATGAGAATACATCCAGTTTTCCATGTATCCATGTTGGAACCATATCAGATGTCACCATTGAGGGGGGAGAGACCTAGTCCTTCACCACCTATCGAGATTGATGACCATGAAGAATTTGAGGTCGAGAATGTCCTAGATTCCAGAATATCCTGAGGAAGATTGGAATACCTTATTCATTGGAAAGGTTATGACATCAGTGATTGTACTTGGGAACCTGGAGAAGACCTTCAAAGAGCACCAATCAAGGTTCAAGAATTCCATCTGAGAAATCCAACGAAACCAAGACCAAATAACATGACCGCTCCTCGTGGAACTCGTCGCTTGAGGGGGAGGTGATGTCATGGACAAAGGAAACCCCTGACCTTAGATTCCATGTGAACTATATATCTCATGATTGGTTCAGAATTGGGAGAAACCAATGCTTCCATTGCATCCGGAGCGTGCCAAAACTCTAAGATCGACTGTCTACTTGCCTGATTCGGATATCCAGAGCTCATGTTTTGAATTGATGACATCATCCATGACATCATCAATTCGTAACCGCCTTTCATGAACCACCCTTGAAAACCTATAAAAGGAGGGGTTGGCCACATTCATAATCAGTCTTGCCAATACCAGTCTTGGGAGCTCAAG
The DNA here is from genome assembly GCA_020310875.1 of Ceratopteris richardii. Classification (NCBI taxonomy): domain Eukaryota; kingdom Viridiplantae; phylum Streptophyta; class Polypodiopsida; order Polypodiales; family Pteridaceae; genus Ceratopteris; species Ceratopteris richardii. The sequence continues at coordinate 102,402,273 of CM035436.1, forward strand.
GAGTCGTGGCCGCCAAGTAAGTACTCTTCAAGTTCCAGTTCTAGTTCTTGTCTTGTTCCTTGTTCTAGTCTAGTTCTTGGACATCCTATCTTGTCCCCTTGTAATCTCGTAGTATGAGATCCTGTCGAGTTCTTTCGTGTATCTAGTTCATCTCCCAGAAGGGAGTTCTTGTAATCCAGATATCTTGTCTCATACTTACGATCCCGGGTTGTGGGATATCCTGTATCATCTCTATTCCAGTTTTCCATACCTATTGGTCTCGGGTTGTGGGACATCTTGTATCAGTCACATATTCTTGTATGATCTTCCCTACGTGGTTGTTCTTGTAATCATAAGTGTATTTCGGAAATCTTGTCTACTCTAGTTAGAGAGCAGAATCTAGTGCTCCCCTGACATACAAAACCTTACTCAAGAGAGTACTTCAATCTTTCGCCTTCACTTATCCAATTGACTTCACATTGTGCTTTGTATTGTCACCAGTTTGAACTACATGATTAGTTACCTTATTCTCCAAATTAGTCATCAAAGCTATGTTGCCACTCAGGTGATTGCTACACCCTGAGTCAATGTAGAAGACTCTTTGTTCTTCACTTTGCCTTTCACAAGTTGCATTCATAATCAATGTTGAATCCTCCTTCTGATCTGAAGCATAATTGTAGTAGGTATTGTTGTATTGTTGGCTTTGGAATCCTCTACCTGCATTTCTTCCAAAATAACCTCTACTACCTCTACCTCTGAAGTTACCTCTTTGATTTCTACCATCTCTTCCTCTTGAATTAAAGTTCTGATTATATCCACCATTATTTTGAGTTTTATGCCAACAATCATTAGCTACCTGAATTGTCTTACCAAAATCAAGCAAGCTTGACTCCATCTTTATTACTTCTGCCTCTTCCTCTACCTTTGCCACCTCCTCTTTCTCTTAGGAAGTTAGCTTGGCTAGTTGTACCTTCATCTTCATTTGCTTGTTGCTTCCCTTTGCTATTCTTCTTCTTATCCTTTGAATACATAGCTTGACTTGCACTTTTATCACTTTCACCTTTGACATCCTGCTCAAAGGTTAACATGTGTCCTAGCAACTGATTCAAATCAGGAGTAAAATGATCTAGTGATAATTTAGTAGACAAAATGAATGGCTTCCATTTGTCATCACCTCTCAAACCTGTGAGGATTTGCCTTACCAATTTATCCTCCTCAATATCTTCATCAACTACTCCTAATGCATTTGCAATGTCCTTCATCCTTGTTACATAATCTGAAATAGATTGAGAGGCCTTCTTCTTGAATGTGGTAAACTCTGCCCACAAGGATGCCTTACTTGACTTTGTGGTGTTTTGGAAATGCTCCTCCAAAGCATTCCATATATCACTTGCACTTTCAAGGCCTCTAATGTGAGGTAGCAAGTAGTCATTAACTCCCATGTAGATAATGCTCCTAGCTTGAGCATCTCTCTTCATCCAAGTCTTCAATTCTGATAGTTCTTCCCTAGTTGGAACACTAGGATCTCTGAATTGAGGCTTTTCCTCTTCACATGTAATATAACCTTTCAAGTCTTTTCTCATAAGAAGAGCTTCCATCCTCATTGACCATGCTAGATAGTTCTCTCTATCCAATTTCTCTATCAGAAGAGAATCTCCCATCCTTTCTTCACCTATGTATTAAATACTTCAAGCTTTATGAGGAATAAGGTTACCTTTGCTTCAAATGATACTCCTTTTGTCATCCTTGATATCTTCTGTCCTCCTTCTCAAGCTTTGCTTTCAAACTTTCACCTTTTGTATCTTCAAATGTTGAATTCTTTATAACTACAGTAATCGGGGTCCTCCTTTCTTCAATTTTGATGCTTCCTGCTCTGATACCACTGATGGAGAGTGTTAATATCCAAAAGAACAAGCTACTCTTGAAGTTACAGCACCTCTATATCAAGAGTAACTTAAAACCTTCACAAATTTGGAGGATCAATACTCAACTTTCAAAATTTTCAACAAACTATGAAGAAGATGACTACACAGAAAGTCAGCTACACATAAATCACTCATTGACTTATCAAATGTGTAAAGTTTTTTATAACACTTTGCACAAGGTGTTGTCTATAGTTTTCCCACCTCGTCCAAGTTAAATCATTCCAAAAGATTCATTAGATCTTGAGAAATGACCTTAACAAGTCACCTATGTCAAAATATTGTACTTCTTTACAGTCGACTTTGACACCTGCAATGTCTAAAGCTTGGTTCTCTCAAACTAGAACCCATTTATGCAAATGCTTTTAACCATAGGTAGCTTACCTTTGAACTTAAAGAATGAGTGCTTGCTTGTTCAAAATGTTCCAGTGTAGAAGGAGAACTGACCAAAACATTAGCATCAAATTTTGCACCTCCTACAACTTCTCTTCTTTACATTTACAGATGTAAATGTTCCTACACTCAATTCTCTCACCCTGAGCACAATTAGAAGCTGAAACTTTGTACAAAGGTCAATCAACTATGGAATTAGACTTGTACAAAAGCATTTCACAAAAGATTCAACACAGAAGGAGAACTCTCAAAAATATCGAGCACACCTTTTCTTCATTTCTAGAAAACTTTACATCTGAGTGATGAGAGAGATCTTACTCACTTCTAAAGTATCTAATGACTCATATGACTTCTAATTTCTCTATTCATGTGCTCTCTCATGTATTCCCCGACATTTTTCCTTGTATATATATAGGCAAATATGTACAAGTTCATCACCATACAAAAGTATAAGTGATCTAACTCTAAATTGATATACATATGTATACACATCTTCATTCTCTGAAGATATGCTTTCTTCATACTTTATAACTTGATCTTTTCTTCAATCCTTGACTTCAAATCTTCATCAAAACTTCAATTGTTGATTGTCTTGCACCAACAAAAGCAACATAAAGCAAAAACATCGCAAAATATATAATGGACTGTTGCCATTGCACACACTATTCTTGATGCTAAACTAAAATTTCTTTTAGAAAAAAATCAGGCTACTTCATGTTGTGCTTCACAAGGATTGAATATGTGCCATAGCTTTGAGAGGCACCTACCTTAGATAAGGTGTCCACTTGCTTTTCTTGAAGGTGAAGCTACAACATATATATTATATGGTTACACTAGGACATTGTTTCCAAAAATCCCCCCTTCAATGTCACAATGGTGCAAGGTTTAATAACATGCAAAACTTCCTATGAATCTCCCTAGTCAATGCTTTGGTAAAAATATTAGAAACATTCTCACTTGTTGGTATGTACACTAGCTCAATGTGCTTCTTAGATACATGTTCGCAAATATAGTGGTAATGAACCTCTACGCGCTTTGTCCTAACATGATGAACAAGATTCTTTGCAATAGTAATAGCACTCTAACTGTCCAAAAATATTTGAACTAGAAGAATAACTTGAACATCAAGATAACTGAGAATCTTCTACAATCAAATTGATTCATATGTAGCTCTAAAGACAACCTTGCACTCTAGTTCACTTGAAGGTGTAGCAATTGTAGGTTGTTTCTAGGATAACCAAGAGATAAAATAATCCCCTAGATAGAAACAATATCGACTTGTGATTCTTCTTGAGTCTTTATCACTTGCCCAAATTGAATTTGAAAACACTTTAAGTAAGAAATGTGAAGACTTTGGAAATAACATAGCATAATTGGAATCTTAACTGCCTTCCAATGAATGTTAAGCGGATAGTGCATGAACGTATGTACTTGAAAAATTGAAAACTGAATGTCTGGAGGTGTATTACATAGGTATATCAAGCAAACAGCTACTTGACTATATAATGGAGCATCAAATGGTTCTTAATCTCCTTTCAACTATAATGACACATTGACATCCATAGGTCTGCATAGGCTCGTAATTTGTCATCTCAAACCTTTCCAATAATTTCTCATTCTATTTTTGCTATTTCATGTAGATACACTCATCTTTGTGTATGAACTCAATATCAAGATAATAATCCAAAATAGCTAAATCTTTTGAACCATTTATAGGACTAAGTTGTGCTTTAAAGTAATGATGGTCTGAATCCTTGGGACCTATCATGATCATATCATCAAAATATATTATAATAATAATGAAAACATCTTTCTCAGCTTTAACATAAAGAGTAGGAGGTACACCTGAGTTTTCAAAACTAATATATAGAATATAGTCATGTATCTTCCCATGCCAAGCTCTTAGTGCCTACTTTAATCCATATAAAGCTTTGATCAGCTTGCACAGTAAATGCTCTTTACCTATCTCTTCAAAACCTTCTAGTTTCTTGACATAAACATCTTCATGTAGATCACCATTGAGAAATGCAGTTTTGATATCTAACTGGTATACTTTCCAACCAAAGAATGCAACTAAAGAAAGTATTGTTATGACTACTGTCATCCTAGATGTAGGCACAAAAGTCTCATCATAATCAAGTGACCTTTCTTTTGTGCATAACCTTTGACAAATAATCTTGCTTTATATCTGTCTATGGTACCATCTAATTTTATTTTGATTTTGAAGATCCACTTAACACCAATAGCTTTCCTACCTTTTGGTAACTTACAAAGGTTCCATGTTTGATTCTTATGAATAGAATCAATCTCTTCTTGCATAGCTTTCTTCCATACAAGTCTACATAGTACACCTTGAACACTATCTGGTTCATTTTGAACTAAAGTAAGAGCTAAAATATTATGAATCTCAAAATGTTATCTATAATTTATCTATTCTCTTTATTGTCTCCTTGTTTGAAATCTGGTTCTCCGAGTGTATTCCTTTATACCATTGTCCTTCTATGCTTGATATAACCACTTTGGTGTATCCTTGAAAAGTGGTGGAATCCTTTCTAGTTCTTCAATATCTATTTCTTTAGGAGCTCTAGGACCTTAACCAACTTCATAAGTCAAAACATCAAGAGGTAGTGATGATGTACTAGGTACCAGTGTAGGTAGTATAACTCTCTCTTCACGTTTCTCAAGTGCATCGGTTATTGATATATTTAGGTAGTGATGTGTGTGAACACACTAGGACCGTCGGGGCACTTTTTTCCCTCTTTAGGAGGTTTTTTTCCCTCGGCTTGTATATACGCCTATTGACCTAATGGGCTACTTATCTTTGTACATTCTCTAGTAATACATTTAGTATTGTGTGTTTGTGCTCCAAGCTTCTTCTTCTTCCTTGTGTTGTTCACGTGCTTCCGCAGACATCTATCTCCAACAATTCGTATTAGAGCAGGTCGTCGCTTCATCTAGGGCGCCGTCGACACTCCTCTGTTTGTAATCTTAGAATCGCATGAATTTTGGTGAGCATACTCAGCGTGTTTCCGAGATCAAAACAGCTTTGCTGTGTTCTGCCGAAAACACGATCTGACCTCGTTTCGGCCTACGAACGCATTATCGTAGCGCTTGTGCAAGCTATTTTGTCTTTTTGTGTCAAAAATATATACCAATTTCTATTGGCCAGTATAAGCGTCTCGAAGTCTGCTACAAGTCTAGCAGATATTTTTGGGGCAGTTCTGTTCGACTTTTTGAGATATAATCATATTTCTGCATCAAGGTATTTTAGTCACCGACCATGGTTGAAAGCAGTGATGTATTCCGTATGTTGGCTGTTGAGGATAAGTTGGATGGTACCAACTACCCATTATGGGCTTATATGATGCAACATGTATTCGTTGGAAAAGGATTGTGGAACATTCTGCAGGGTGTTGAAAGACGTCTTGTTACACCTCTGACTATAGGTACTGCAAATACAAGTGCTGGAGTTGATGAAGATGGTGTCGAAGATGATATTCCGCAGATTCCTGTTTGTGCTGCTGTTTCTGTTGCACCTACTGTAGAGAAGAGTCGCTAAGATGGCAGAGATGCCCAGGCACATGCTTTGGTAGCCTTGTCTGTCAAACATGCCATTATTCCTCACATTCTCTCTTGCAGAACAGTTAAGGATGCTTGGGATACACTTACCACATTGTACCAAGCTAGGAATGAGGCTCGTGTTGCTTACCTACGAAAACAATTGGAGAGTGAGCACATGAATGAAGGTGATTATATGGGCAGTTTCCTAACAAAGATCAAAGACTTGAAGGAATAATTGATTTTTGCTGATGAGGTTATACCAGATAGCTCACTTGTGCAAACCCTTCTGAATGGTCTTCCTGATTCATATCAGAGTTTTGCTTCTACTCTTCGATTGATGATGAAAGGAAATCCAAATGCCTTGTCATTTGAGGAGTTAGTCTCTGTTTTGTTGCAAGAAGATCAATCCAGGCATAACAGATCCATTATGCGTGTTGCAGATCAAGCTTTCCTGGCTAGTCAAAAGGTCAAAGGAAAATGGAGCTCTTCTACTAGTAAGCAGAAATCTGCAAGTGCTGCACATTCGAAGAACCAAGACAAAGATGAGAAAAAATCAAAAAATCAAAATTTGTTTTGTAAGTACTGTAAAAGAATGATCATATCATAAAAAATTGTCCAAAACTGGCTGCTAAAGAGGCAAAGAAGAAAGAGGCTGGAATGGTTGTTGCAGAGGCCTCTACACAAAAAACAAAGTCTGCAAAACTTGGGCAAGAAGAAGAATGGGCGTTTACTATTGTCTGCAGTTTTGACCCATCTTCTCATGATCAGCGCATGTCTATAGTAGACTCAGATGTTTGGTATTTTGACAGTGGGGCAACCAAACATATTACCTTGCAGCACAGTTTCTTCTCTTCACTCGAGCCTGCCCCTACAGGGAATACTATTACATGTGCCAACAACTCCTCTTATCCTGTTATGAGAGTTGGTAAGATCATTTTGACTACTGCTGATGGTAGTTCTTTCACTTTGTCAGATGCTTTATTTGTGCCAGGGATCAAAAAGAACCTGTTATCAGTTTCTACATTAGCCAAGATTGCTTCTAGCATTTTATGTCGTGGGCTGTATAAGCTCATAGACTATGAAAGATCTGTAAGTGATTCAACATGTGCACTAAATGATTCTCGGGCTATGTCAGATGCAAAGCTTTGGCATGCATGCTTTGGTCATCTGAATTTTTCTAGTTTGTTAGTTTTCTGATGCAGATTTACATGATGCACTTGTTGATGAGAGAGCTGATATTGAACAGGCAAAAACTATGCCAAAATGGCTAGTGCAGACTTTGCGTGACAACAAATTAGATGCACCTTTGTCATATTGTGCTCGTTCAAGCTCTCATAGTGCCTCCTTTGCATCAAATTGCTATGCCATGGCTGCATCTAGTCTCTGTGATGAGAATGAGCCTGTTTCTTTTGATAAAGCACAGAATTTAGAAAATTGGATGGTTGCTATGCAATCTGAATATGATGCTATAATGAAGAATGGTACATGGTCTTTATGTGACTTGCCTCCTGGCAAGAAGGCCATTGGCACTAAGTGGGTATACAAGCTGAAGCGTAAACCTGATGGTACAGTTGATAGGTATAAGGCTAGGCTTATTGCAAAGGGTTATGCGTAGGAAAGAGGCATTGATTTTGATGAGACCTTTGCACCTACATGTCGTATGAGTAATGTTCGGAGCATCTGTGCACTTGCAGCCCATCATGGTTGGAATGTACATCAGTTGGACATTAAAACAACATTTCTAAATGGTGACTTGCATGAAGAAGTGTATGTTTTTCAGCCCCATGGCTTTGTGCAGAAAGGGCATGAAAACCAGGTGTGGAGGTTAAAGAAGGCATCATATGGTTTAAAGCAAGCACCATGTGCTTGGTATGAGAAGATACATGCCTATCTAGTTGCACGGGTTTTGAGAACAGTCTAACTGAAAGAACCTTATATGTTAAGCGTGCTAATGATGTGCTTCTGATCATTGTTGTCTATGTTGATGACATGCTGCTCACTGGTCCTACTGAGAAGCATATTGCTGATTTCAAGGCTGATTTGCATCCCTCATTTGAGATGTCTGATTTGGGGCATTTGCATCACTGTTTGGGCATTCAGTTTATGCAAGTTGATGGTGGAATGGCTTTGTGTCAAACAAAATATATAGACACATTATTGCAATGTTTTGGCCTTGAAGACTATAAGCCTATTGCCACTCCTATGGAGATAGGTTTACGATTGAGTCTTCATGATGTTGGAGATGCATTTGATGCTATTCTCTATCAGCAGGCTATTGGATGCTTGATTTACTTATGCATTACTCGGCCAGATATTCAGTTTGTTGTCTCACAGATGAGCAAGTTTATGCATTGCCCAGGAGTCACGCATTCGAAAGCAGTTAAGCGCATTTTTCGCTACTTGAGTGGTACTCGGCTACTTGGCTTGTTTTATCCCAAGGGGGGATCACTACTGCCAGATTTGCATGCTTTTTTTGACTCAAATTGGGCTGGTTGCTATGACACTCGTGTGTCCACCGGTGGTTTTTGCTTCATGCTTGATAGCTCATGTATATCTTGGTTGAGCAAGAAGCAGCCTACTATGGCCACTTCCAGTTGTGAGGCTAAGTATAGGGCAACTTTCACAGCGACTATTGAGTGTGTGTGGCTCAGAAGCCTTATGGTTGATTTGGGTGTTGGTCAATCTTCTGCCACCACCATCTTCACTAACAATCAGAGCACATTGGGAGTTGCAAGGAACCCCATGTTCCATGCTCGCACTAAGCACATTGAGGTGGATTATCACTATGTCAAGGAGAGGTTCTCTACTGGGGAGATCAGCTTGGCATATGTGCCCACGCAGGAGAACATTGCAGACCTTTTCACAAAGGCTCTGCCTAGGGAGAAGTTTGAAGCTTTTCGCAAAGCTTTGGGCTTACTTCCTTTTGTGGAGTGATTTCCACATAGCTTGGCACTTCCTTATACATGAGTGCCAGCTCCTTGTTCACCGCATCACTCCCAGGGGGGATTTGTTGATATATTTAGGTAGTGATGTGTGTGAACACACTAGGACTGCCAGGGCACTTTTTTCCCTCTTTAGGAGGTTTTTTTTCCCCTGGCTTGTATATACGCCTATTGCCCTAATGGGCTACTTATCTTTGTACATTCTCTAGTAATACATTTAGTATTGTGTGTTTGTGCTCCAAGCTTCTTCTTCTTCCTTGTGTTGTTCGTGTGCTTCTGTAGACATCTATCTCCAACATCTTTTAGGGTTTGAGAAGATTCATCACCCTCTTCTATGCGTGAATATAAGAATTGGAATTCCTTCTAATAAATGCAAAGTCATCTGCTTTTATAAATTCTAGAATCTCTTCCTTCTTATTATAAATCTAACTTTCTACTATATATGCATTGTGTGAGAGTAGGATATCACCTGTATGTGGAACATAGAATCTCTATCCTTTGCTTTCAATTGCATAACCAAAAAAGATTGTTTTAATGCCTTTTACATCAAACTTACCATGATTCTTCTTCTCAATTTGAACATAGGTAAAAGAAAAACTTTGAAATAACTCAGATTGGGTTTCTTCGCATAATAAGCTTCATAAGATGTAATGACCTTCAAAGCTTTGTGGAAGACCTATTTAGAATGTGATTAGTTGTATGTATTGCATCAAAACAAAACTTGGGAGAAAGATTTTTGGATGACATCATGCAATACATCATTTCAGTAAGTATCCTATTCTTTCTTGTGACAACACCATTTTGTTCTGGCATGTAAGTAATAGTGAGTTGATGAGAGGTACCTTTTTCTTCAAGATAAGACATGAAGTCTTTTGAAATGTACTCTCATCCTCTGTTACTTCTCAAAATCTAAATCTTTGACTCACTTTAATTTTCAAGCATAGCTAAGAATTTCTTAAAAATAGGAAAAACCTCTTACTTCACTTTAAGACTGTAAATCCCTGAATATCTTGAGAAATAATCAATGAAACTAAAAAAGTTCATGTAACCTTAAATAGACTCTACTGACATCCGAAAATTCAAATCTAAATGTATGATCTGCAACTTCCTTGTAGGCGTAATGTATCCATGCTTCTTGAAAGGTGGTTTGTGAAGCTTTCCTTCAAGACATCCTTCACATGAATGTGCAACATTTTGTAAAGCAAAAGTAAGAAAACTCTTCACGGTACCTTGATCTTTGATATGCTTGAGAGCTGTGTAGCTGATATGACCAAATCTAGCATGCCATAACTTCATGTTCTCTTTTGGTGTAGAAGATCTACGAACATTAGCATGACTTATTTTGGATGACACAAACATTCCACTTTTTTTTTCATCTTGAAGTAGAAAATGCTCCTCTTTGGGTGAGAGGATCTGACATGAATCTTTCTTTAAAACAAATTTATAAGCATCTCACAAGAAAGTAGAGATAGAGAGCAAATTCGTCTTCATGTCTAGAACATAAAGAACATTGGAAATTGTAAAATTTCCATGTGCTTTGGACTTTAGGTTTACTTATCCAACACCTACAACATCCAAATCATGACCATGCGCAATGGCCACTCTTCTACTTGAAGAGTTAGAAAGGGAAAAAAATACCTTTTTACAACCTATCATATGCTTAGTAGCTTCAAAATAAAAAATCCAAGGATTATCTAAGATTGCATTTAATGCTACCTAATCAAAACCTATCTCTTCATGAGTAATACATGCATATGAATCTATCTTTGCAAATTTAGATTTTGGGTCATCTTCAACACTTTTACTTGATACTTTCTTCTTCTCATTAAAAATCCTTGTTTTGCATTCTACAATGAAATGATCTGGTATGTTATAGTAATGGCATAGTCCTTTCTTTGAATTAGATGTAGTCTCAGAGTTTTCTTTGGCTTTCAAGGAAGCATTTGGAAGAAGTGGAAGACTTAATTTTAGAAGACTTAGTTTCCTTCTTGGATTGTTGATTCCTTCTTTTTCTTTGTCTCCTTCTTTCCCTTTGACCATGATAACATGGCTTCATCATCATCTTCCATACCCTTTTGTTGATCTTCATCTTGAAGTAACTAGAATTGTAGCTACTCAAATGAATGCTCTCTATCTCATAGAGAGAGATAAAGAAGTCAAAAAAGCATGATATGAAGATGGAAGTGACTTAAGAAGTTTATTTACAATCTCTTCATCTGAAATATTAAATCCAACATTGAGTAACGTATCTCTTAAATCTTTGAGCCTCAAAATAAGTGACTAAACTAATTCATCAACCTTCATCCTTGTGTTGGCTAAATATCTCCTTAGATGAGATTTCCTAGCCTGGTTTTTTCTCTGATAGAGATTCTCTAACTCCAACCAAGCCTGACAAGAGGTTCTGCAAGACCTATTTGAGGTATAATATGCCTCTTGACTCCCATAGCAATATATGGAAGTGCTTGTGCATCGCTTGAATCCCATATGGATTGCTCTTATATAATAAGTAATCAAGTAGTAGTAGGAACTCTTGATCATAAAAGAGTTTCTTCTTCTTCACTAACCTCTTGTTGACAATAAATAGGAACAATAGGTCTTCTAGAAGATGAAGAAACATCTTCTCCAACTTGTCTCAGCCTTCGATAAGTGCCATTGATAATATTCCATAAGTCATTAGACCAAAAGACTCTTCATCATCAAACTTCACATTGGATAGTTAGATATTCCTTCAAAATTGTCTTCATTCGAAAGTCTATAGTCACTCGTATTGTTAAGGGTGTATGCCAACTATGCTCTGATACCAAATGTTGGAAGTGGGGTGGGCCACAATAACAATTAACCACATATTTATAGGATCTTCCAACACATGAACCTTATGTAGCTCAGTGATGAGTAACACCTCCTTTAATGTCAATCCGGGAAGACGTGAGGATGGTATGAAGACCACGAGCAAGTGGAAGCACAAGTGCGTGAGTGAGAAGCACACAAGCATGCACACACATACACGCACACGCACACACACGGCAAGAACAAAGAGAGTAAGACAATGGAATCACTTCTATTGCAACCAAGTTCTCATACAAGCTCAAACTACAAGACGCTCTCCAAAAATGAGCTCTCTAGCTCTATTTATAGTTTTTGACTAGCTTTGGCCCTGTCCAGACCTAGTGTCCGGCCTAGTTAAAAATTAGGTTCCAGGGCTTATTTGAGGGCTCAGACGAGATCTAAAAATTATGAAAATTGGCAGGAAACTACTTCTAAGGCTCCCCAAGCTTGAGGACTCCTCGGCTTGTACAAAATGGAGCTACAAAAAGGTGAAATGATATTTACAAGGGTTTTTAGTGATGAGAATCACTTAAAAATGATGTAAGGGTTTTGAAAAAAATGAAGGGTTGCCTTAGTGCTAGATCTGCATGTGTGTCCGTACTTGCTTCTTCCCGTATACTGTCAACACTCTCCCCCCCCTAGGGTCTGTCGCCTCTGACAGACCTCTGCTCCACTGTTTGATCAATGTACTCTTGCAAGAGGTCGGTTGCCACTTCTTGTTCCTTGATGCGTAGTCCCCTAACCAAGTCTCTCTGGAGGGTCTCCCAATTGACTGCACCCGGTATGTCCGGTTGTGGCGTTGTGTAGAGTTCTGAGTGCATGGTTTGTTCACACGCGAATAGATGTAGCAGGTGGGTTGGGCGTGGTGCGAACACTTCTGAGTGTGACTCCCAGAACCCCGTGGTAAACATATCGTCGAAAGTTTGCTTATAGCAGGCAGGGAGATATCTGATGCGTGCGTGCCATGCATAAGCAACTCGTATGCTGGGGATTGTGCTCATATCATACAGGAGGTCATAATTACCATTGATGAAGCCGGGAATCGGAGGCTGAATATGGTATACATTACGGAAAGTTTTGAGCACCACCTGCATCATATCGAATATCTTGAGCATCATCTGGGCAGCCACATCTGGCATGGGGTGGAGGCGTGGCAACCAATGTCTGATGGTTGCTATCATGTAAGATACTGTGGGGGTGCCAGTTGGGGGTGTAATGGCGGGGTAATTAAGCCATTCTCTACAGTTTACATTGTTCTGAACTTTGATGGCGAAGGCTTTCCATGATCTTCTTCTTTGTACTGGCCCATAACAAGGGTTATACTTCAAATGCATGGGAGCGTGATCCCATGTTCTCAGCATGTCCGGGTATGTTTCCAGTAATCTTTGCCTCCATATGGGCTGGAATATGGCCCCTTTTTTGGCTGCCTCTGGGATGTCCTCGGGTTCGAATTGTGTTGCGAAGGAGGGGTACTTGTTGGTTATGCGTTTGATCTCATCATTGTAGTCTGCCAGCAATACAAAATAAGGTTTGTATTGTAACTCTGAGCTAGTTATCAGCCGCCTAGGAGCCAAGTTCGAGAAATATTCAGATTTGAGTATGGTCTCCTCTATGGCTTTCATGGCTAGCATCTGAGTTGCAACACGCTCTTCGTGAGTGTGACCCATTTCCTCTACCTGCTTCATCCATGCTGACGGGGGTTCCTCATATGTATCCTGGCCTTCCTCCGTAATTCTGCCTCCTGGAAGGGGTTGAGGCTCATAATTGTCTTCAAATGCCTCCTCCACTGGAATGACTACTGTGTCTTCTTCTATGGTTTGATCAGGTGGAGAGGGAGGTCGTTCATACTGTAACAATTTAATTTTTAGTTCTCCCACCTGTTGCCGTAGCTCAAGTACCTCATTGGTTACTGATAATTCTGGCTCTGGTGAGGTTGCAGCGTTGGCCATCTCTTTAGGTTCTTGTTGGTGTGGTGCAGGCACTTGGGCTTTCTGTAGGTCTTTGACTTTGTCAGCAAGCTGATCATGAGCTTCTAAGAGAGTGGCATAGGTTTCTAATATTTGTTGTATATTCTCTAAGGGGATGGCTTGGAATTTAGCAGGGTCGATGAGTGCCCCTGAAGTATTTTCCATGGCTGCTTCGAGGTTGTCTTGATTTTGTTGCTGTAGTCTTTTGTTTTCTTCTTGGGCAGCCGCTAAATGGCGTCGGAGTAGAGCCATGTTTCGTTGTAGTCTAGCATTACGGGCTAGCTGATCTCTAAGTTGTTCTTCCGTTGCCCTACTCTTCTCTGTATGTGTGGACTCGAGCTCCACCTGATATTGTTGGAGGGTGGTCACCTCCTGCTGTAACTCCGTATTAGACAACTCCAAGGCAGTGACACGTGCCTGGAGGTGGGATGACAATGTACAGAGCTCCTTATTGTTTTCTTCTAATAACCTGTATTCCTGTTTAAGTTGGGCAGCAGCTTCGAGCATGGTGTTGAGTGCATGACTAAATGAGGTGGGTGCAGGGGTAAAGGTGGAAGATGCAAGGGGTCGGGAGATGGGAAAGGGAAAAGTGGATGTTTTGCCTACAGTGCTTGGAAATGGCGACGTGAGTGAAATGACACGTGGTGATGTAGGAATAACAGTGGTGGTGGGTGATCCTGTGGATGGTGAGATGTCCATGGGATCGGACGTGAGAGTGTGTGATTCGTGCACTGTGAATACAGGAATGGTGGGTGGTGTGATAGTGGTGGTAGTGAATGTGGGGGAGTGGGGTTGGGAAAGGGACTTTTTATTATAATTATCCACCTGTTGGAGTATATTTACAAGGTTTGTCCAGAATGAGGGTTGTGTGACCTGGGTTGAGTGTGAGGCAGTTACTAGGGGAGTGGTGGATAGGGTTTGGGTGTGGGCGAATGGAAAAGGATGGGATAAGGTCTGGCTAGTGGCAAGTGGTTGTCCAAGGGCGGGGAGATAGGAAGGGTGACCTATTATGGTTTGATCGGTGGCCGGATGACCGGTGTGAGGTTCAAAAATTTGGGTGGAAGTGCTGGATGTGGGTAAAGGGAAGGATGTAAAAACGGAGGTGTGTACAATGGTTTCATGATGGGTGGATATCGGTTGTTCAGAAGGGATAGTGGAGAAGGGTTCTGAAGGGTGGATGGAAGGTGGCGGTGGAGATGGTACGTGTGTAATTACCTCTTGTTCGTCAGTGGGGCTTGGGCTCGTCATGTGAACATCCTTTGAAATTATAGTAGGCAAGGTAGTAGAGGCTTCCATTTGAATCATTTTCCCTCGTCGTGGCCGTGTATCAATCCTTCGTTGATCATAGATAGGGTTTTCCTGATAGACCATTGTCCTCAATGCTTCCCCGATCCCACATGTCTCTGCCAATAGATTCAATGATTCCAAAAAATGTGAGTCGACATTCTCGGTTTGAAGCATCTGGTTCACTAGAGCTCTGTTCGCCTCTTCTGTCATCTTATGCCTTCTCTGTACCTGCTTGATTGTCTTGTACAACCGTCTGAGTTGTGCTGTGTAGGCAGGGGCCTCCTCTTCACTGTCTTCTGGTTCATTTCTTTGTGCACCTTCCTGAATTTGAGTGTTTGGGTCATGAGGATGTTGTGCCACTTCTTCCCCATGTACTCTGCTTGTCTCGCCCCGTGGCTGTTCTCTTTGGACGGATGCTCCCGGATCAACATTGTCAGGGGAATCTTCACTGTCTGATAGGGGGACCGTCTGCAGGAATCTTTCAAAATCGAAGTTTGGATCCTCTGTGAAGGTGGCCATAGATGCAAACTCTGCATCGGTAGGTAGTGGAGGGGCGGATGGAGCGGGTTGTACCACCTCCCCAGCTTGAACTCCTTGAAGGTGGATCGTGAAAGGTGCGACCTGAGCTTCTGGTCTGGGAGAAGCTTCAGTCGTGGCCTCTTGAGGGATCATTGCCTGGGAGAGCGATCCACGCATTCGTTTTGCAGGCTGGCTCCCTGACTTCCGCCCTTTGAACAACTCCAGTTGTGCATACTTTAGGGCTCTGGCAACCGACACATCATATGCAAGACATCTATAGATAATTCTTGTCAGCGCACAACAGCCATGCAGAGTAGGCTTTCTCACTCCCTGCTTGCCTGCCTCATACACTTGGTCTAAGATCCATACCGGCATCTTAATGGGCAAGCTTCCAGTCTCTGCTAGATATAGCCCATACCATATTTTCTTGTGAGGTTGAGTGAAACGGTCCTGAGCAGGGAATGCGAAGTGTTGGAGGCACATCCGCAAAGGTATGGCGATGTTGGGGGTGAGGGCGCACATTTCTTTTAGCTTCTTGATTCTATTGCTTTTCATCGACTCCGGTATCAAGGGGTCGCGGTCAGAAGGTACATGCGTGCCATACATCTGAAGTGCTTCCCTGATTAAAGTCACATTCGATTCGAACTTCCTCATTTCCTCCAGATTTGACAAGGAGGGCACCCAGAATGTGCCTGAATGATCCTTATCCCCTGTCGGCTTCAGCGTGGCAATTAGGTAGTAGCACCTGAGGAAATCTGGTTTAGGCAGAGCTGCACTGAAATAAGTTTGTAATCCTGCTTTGTGCCAGATATCTTGAAGTGGAGCTGCATTTTGCAATGCTTCGAATTCTCGTTAGAAGAACTGGAAGGTCCACCACACTCCTCCACATTCCATCTTGGACTCCCATATATGATCCGCGTCCCCCAAATCTCCTGGCATCTCATTGAACCAGTGAGAATGCCCCTTTACTCTTTCAGTTAGGCCATTTGGTGGATCTGGAATAGGAATTCTCCGCACATTTGCGAACTCCTCAGGTCGAGCTGTTGGTGGGGCCTCCACCGGCATGGCATCCCAATTGATTGGAGCACCAGATCCTGCCTGAGAGCTTGTGCCTGCCGCTGTTGCCATGAGAGTAGGTTGCTTATCTGCTGGAAGATGAAAGGCACATTAGTGTTGCATAGGAAACAAGCTGTAATGGTGTTCCCTTCACAATACTAACATGACAATCCCGGAGGTCAGTGGTGAAGTGTTTGTGATAGGTGTGAGTGGTGATTAGAGGTCAGAGTCCTCCTAGATGCATACTTTGGTTATGCAATGGGCTCAGAATGCTCCTGTGTTAGAGTAGACAGATTTACAGAATTAGGTCAGGGGGTTTAGTACACAGTTTAATTCTCCACACTTTGATAGAGGAGTCGTAGCTCTTAGAGCTAAAGACAGGTGAAGATTTCTGGATGAGAGTGTGATGTATTTGGGACCTTTTGGGTACCCATTTCCAGATATTCCTAGGGTTGATGGGAGTGGGGACAGTGAGAGGTGTAGGTATCTTTTCATTTTCTGAGTTGTTGGTCATGAGTGCTTGTGAAAGTTGCTTCATCCTAGTGCCTGAAGGTGAAGTAATTTGGGCTTGTAAGCAGGCCTTGGGCACCCATATCTGTCTAGCATTAGGGGTAGCCTTCATTGACCGCTTAGGGACCCAAATAGAAATGGTATGCCTAGGGGTTATCCTAGGGGGCTTCTTCACTTTGTTCCTTGATGGTGAGGCTCGTTTCTTGTCTCCTGGAGAGTCTGCTATTAGAGTTGTGGGTTTTCCATCCTTGCGTATCCAGATCTGCTTCGCGCCCCGAGGTGCTCTATGATGCACGGGTTGGCGCTCCTGCCTCTTGATCAGCAGCCTCCTTCGTGTAGAGTGATGTTCGGTCTGCTCGTTTAGAATCTTCTTTGGATCAGTTAGGAACTCCTTATTGGCTCCTGAACCTTCAGTAAGATTGACATTCCTCTGCACCATAGAAGTTTGGACAAGCACCACATTGTTATCTTCATGTGGATTCCTGGAGGGACCAGGAGTTGGTGCCTGTTCTATTGGTTTGAGTGCTTGATTTTCTAATTCAATCGTGAGACGGCTTTGGCCTACCCAAGCCTGAAGAAGTCCACTTCTTAGGTTGAGGTTGACTGCGTGATCATAGATCCAGTCTTGGCCTAAGACAAGAGGTTCGGTCAGATCCTCGTCTTCACACACTAGCACTTTTGCTGGCATGAGGACCTCTTGTATGTAGAGGGGAAGATCCACCTCTCCCATACAAGGGGTTTCAACACCTCCTAATCCTATCAGATATGCTTCTAGGGGTTTGACCTCCAATTGCAGCTACTGGCAATAAGAAAGCCGAACTGCACTTGTGGCTGCTCCTGAATCAATTAAAGCCCTCACGCTTGTTGTGCTGTCTCTTTGTCCTATTTCTAGGGTCACAAAAGGTCGTCGGTCCACTATCTTATGGGTCCGTTCACCTGAAGCCTCACACATGGCCATGTGATAGCCTGGAGACTCTTGAGTGTCAGTCACAGGCTGATCCCTCCCTTGTCTCCTCAACTTCATTTGTCTGATACGCTCTAAGGCCTCTGCCTGTGCTTCTTCTCGAATTCTTTTTTCCTCCTCTTTACGTTGCTTAGCAGTATTGAGTCGACTTAGCATTTCCTCCGTGAGGGGTTCCTGATACAGCTTGACTCTGCATCCGCTAATATAGTTTGGGAGCACATCCCCCTCTAAAGTGGCTAGTTGTACTGCTCCACTCGTGGAGATCCTATTGATGATCATAGGGCCGTAGCCTCTCTTTTCTAACTTTCTTGCATGTTGTTTCAAGGTGTAGACTAAAACTAGATCTCCTACTTTCAAGCCCTTATCCTTCACATGGGCATCAAAGTATGCCTTTTGCCATTTCTTTGCAGCATAGATGCCTGCTACTGCTCGTAACCTCGTCTCACCTAAACGTTCTAGATCAAAGATCCTAGAGGACAACTCATGTCCATTCCACTCATGCTCTTGTGCTACCCTTAAAGTTGGAATTAGGAAATCTAATGGTAGCACCGCATTCTGTCCGAAGACCATCTGAAATGGGGTAGCATTGAGTACCGTTTTGTAAGCAACTCGGTATGCCCAAACAGCATGATGAAGTTGTTTGTCCCAATCCGAGCGTTTATTATTTACAAGTTTCGTCAATACGTTACATAGGATCTTATTCGTGCTCTCGGCTTGTCCGTTAGCTTGTGGGTGATAGGGGGCAGACTTCTTATGTATCACCATGAATTCTTGAAGGAGATTTTCAATGACCTCATTCAAGAAGTGCGTACCTCTATCACTAACCAACTCTATTGGTAACCCATATCTAGTGAACACATTTTCGAATAAGAACTTAGCCGTCGTTTGAGCATCATTCTTTGTCGTGGCTTTTACTTCCACCCACTTTGTAAGGTAATATGTGGCTACAATAATGTATTCTGCATGGGAGTTTCTAGCTGGGGGGTTGATGGGACCTACAAAGTCTATACCCCACTTTGAAAATGCACGTCCTCCCATCATTGGCCTTAAAGGCATTTCATCTTTTCTTATCGGATACTGGGCACGTTGGCATGTGTCACAACTCTTCACATAAGTATGTGCATCCATATGAAGAGTGGGCCACCAAAGTCCTGAAAATAGAATGGTCTTAATTACTCTGTCAGGCCCAAAGTGTCCACCTGCAGTACCGCTGTGTGCCGCTTCTAAGACTTTCAAATAGTCTGATTCATGAATGCACAGTCTTAGGTAACCATCCTTGCGTCTTCGATATAGGTTGTCTCCTACTAAGGCATAGTCTTGAGCCTCTTGCTCCATGCTCCGTTCTCTTGCAAGACTAGCCTGATTGGGTAATGTTCCCGATCTCATGAACTCGACCAACGGAGCACTCCAATCTGGGATTAATGACACCTGATAAAGAGTGGCATGCTCCACTGGGGGTCTCTTCTGGCACACTGGACAATTGTGGATCCACTCTTGTATTTCTTTGTCCATGCTAGGCCAATACACTCCTAAGCGTCTTAGATTCTGCAATGTTCGTTGTTTAGAGTAGTGATTTCCTAGCAATCCTTCATGGGCTTGTTGCAACCAACTAGTATGCTCATCGTCCTCGACACAACAAGCTAATACACCCTCGGTGTCTTGCTTGTACATACTTCCAGCCAGTATTTGATACTTTAGTGATTTTACAATTTCCTCTTTGCTTGTTTTCACATTCTTATTTGCAGGCCCGAAGGTTAGGACTGGTACCAACTTATTTGCCGATTTAGGAACAACTTCTAAAGTGAACAGATAAGCATCGGGCAATTCATCAGACACTCCTTGCGGTGGCTCTCCTGAAGTGATGCGAGAAAGATGGTCTGCCCTTAGATGGGTTCTACCTTTCCTGACAACAACTTCAAAGTCGTATTCCATTAGTAAGAGGAACCATCTTACTAAGCGGCCTGTATTGCAAGGTTTATTGACCAAATATAGTAAAGCTTGATGATCAGTGAAAAACTTGAACTTATTGGCCAATAGATAGTGTCTAAACTTCTTCATAGCATATACCATACCTAAACCTTCCCTCTCCGTTGTGGTATAATTTTGCTCAGCTGCATTTAATTGCCTACTGGCATATGCTATCGGCAAATCTAGGTTTCCTTCACCTGTGGGTTGTGCTAGCACACATCCTATTGCATGACTGGAGGCATCTACATGGACATGGAAGGGTTTGCTCCAATCCGGAGTAGTCAATATTGGTGCTGTGCACAAACGTCTTTTCAGCTCGTTGAAGGAATTCTCGCATTCCTCGTTCCACTCAAAATTTGTTAACAACCCATAAAGAGGTTTAGCTATGATGGCATACATGTGGATAAACCTACGGTAATATCCACAATGGCCCATAAAGGCTTGTACCTCTTTAACATTCCTTGGCCTGGGCAGCTCTGCTATTGCTCTTACTTTGTCTTCATCTGTTGAAATTCCATTCTTAGAAACAATATGACCTAGGATCTTACCTTGTCGTACCATGAACACACACTTCTCTGGGTTCAGACACACTCGATAATCTCTACACTTTTTGAAGATTTGTCTGAGCTCAGGGATGTGGTAACTTCTTTCTTGGGAATGAGCGCATAAATCATCCACATATACTTCTAAGCTCTTTCGCAAGAACTCTTTGAAGACATGACACATGAGCCTTTGGAATGTTGCGGGTGCATTGGTGAGCCCAAATGGCATCACCTGAAATGCAAAGATTCCCCATTCTGTGGCAAAGGCCGTTTTGTGTTGATCTTCGGGGGCAATGGCTACTTGGTTGTAACCTGAAAATCCATCAAGGAAGCTATAAACTTCCTTGCCTGCAACACGCTCCAATAGATGTTCGGTGATTGGAAGTGGATAACTATCTCTGATCGTAGCGGCATTAAATTTCTTAAGGTTAATGCACACTCGCAATTTCCCATTCTTCTTGGGCACCACTATGATGGGGGACACCCATTCAGTGTGCTCAGTCTCATAGATAAATCCAGCTTCAATCAGCCTGTCAATTTCCTCCTTTATTTTGGCTGCATAATTGTCATTATATGTGTAGGGCTTTTGTTTGGTGGGCTTGGCATCAGCGGTCATCGGAATCGTATGAGAGCAAATCTCTGGATCTACTCCTTTCAAGTCTTTATAGTGCCATGCGAACACATCCCTATATTCCCTTAATAGAGCTACAAGCTCTGCTTCTTCTTTTGCACTTAGGTCATCTCCTATGTACGTACATCGTTCTTCGTTCCCTTCAATGGTCACTACAATTTTTTTGGTCTTTTCTTTATTGTCATATGCTTCTCCTATAATGGCCTCTCTCTTAGGCATTCGTACCAAAATTTTTCGGTCTTCCACTTCATATTTCTTGAAATTTTCTGGTACTTCAAACAATGATTCTTCCTCTTCTTGTTTCACTGCTTTTCTTTTCTTTTTCTTTTGACCCCCTTCACTTCCTTCTTTTGAATTTATCGTTTTAATACTTGTGAGGGGTTCTTCTTCTTTTTGGGTTAACACTCCTATATCTTCTAAATAGTGTTCCTCTGAGTCAAAGTAAGTATCCATCACAATGGATTCTAGATCATCGTCATTCTCTTCTTCTTCTATGAACTCACTAGGATCACGCTCTTCCAACAGGGGCTGACACATGAACACTGAAATATCATAACCCTCCTCATCACAATGAGGCGTCCATTGTTCTTCATTGACTGCAATGTCCATGGTAGCTAAGATTTCTGCCCAACCATGAGGCTCAAATTCCTCATCTGGAAATATCATCGGTGTATAGGCTGGGTCTTTTATTGGTCTATCTCCTGGGGGAGTTCCTTCTTCTCTCGCTTTTAGGCGCTTTTCCTCTTCCTCTGCGACCTTGCACATCCACAAGTGAGTATCTTCATGCAGCCATGATGGATCAAGTGAACTTCCAGAATGCAGGGAGATAGAATCTTCTTTCGCTTTGTGGATAGGATTCCACTGTAGGGGTGGTACATCTCTGAAGGTGTAATCCTTTAGATTGACCTTGGTGGTGACCCCTAAGTGCTGTAAGTACAAGGATTTGGTTCCTTAATCCTGTACTATTTGCAATTGTCGTAGGAAGGGTCTTCCTAGGATCATCTCGTAAACATTATTTTTCTCAAAGTCACATATAGCAAATGTATGTTCAAACTCTACACCACAAGTGGTTAGAGTTATCCCTTCAAGCAATCCGAGAGGTCTTTCAAAATGACCATCTGCCATTTGAAGTTTCATTCTCGTTGGTCTTAAGGTGGGTTTGCCCCATCGCTTCCACAAGGAGGTGGTCGCAATAGCAACACCAGCACCGGAATCCACAATTGCTTTGGTTGTGTAACCTTGATAGGTGATCGGAAGATAAGTGTTACCTTCTTCACCTTTGCTCATGTCCCCTATCTTGTCGAGAGGTATCTCTGGAACTTTTTGCTTAGAGCCTACTTTTGGTATATTGGATTCAAGTTCTGGAACATGATCCTTCACATGATTCCAGAGCTCCGGTTTTGCCTTGAGCAGCTCCTCTACAGTGAGATGACATTGAACCTTAGTGTTCTTCACAACATCAGTGTTTCTTGGAATCACTGAGTCTTCATTTCTTACCAATATTGTGGGAGCTCTAATCTGGAGAGATTCAGATTCCCATGGGCCTGTGAAATGAGGCAACTCTTGTAAAGAATTAGATTAAAAATCTAATCTCTCATCCTCTTGTTGCTCTGTTTGATCTCCATAGATAGACGGAATGTCTTTGGGAAATTGATCATGAAGATCATCAATCTCAGGAATAGGAGGGGAATCACCCTTCTCCTTGGCCCATTTCTCTTCTTGTATTTCCCGCAAGAACTCTTGAGAGTATTGTTGCATTGAAGGAGGTATTCCAGCATCCGTGGAATTAGGAACATAAGCTCCCATTGGTGGTGAGCTTCCTCTTTCAACAACTGGTTGAGCCTGTGGAGGTAAAGAATCTTGTGATTTGTTTACCAACTGCTCTAATCTTTCTAGTAAGCCGTGGAAATGCAAATCCGGCTTGACAGAGTTTGTCTGATTGAACTTTTGACTAGTCTCAAGTATAGCTTGAGCTTGTTCTACCATTTTCATGCACATTTTCATCTGTTCAATCTCTAAATCTGCTCTAGGGTAACTCTTGTCTAGGTTTGCAGTTGTTGGCCCTTCTTGAAGTCGAGCCTGGTAGGCCTTGAACATCATGTCCAAGCCTTCAGGAGTGGGATCCGCTAATACTGATCCTACTCGGGGTGGTGGGTGGGTTACGTGGGGTGTATTAGAGGGTGGAGGAATGGAGGGTGATGGGGATGGTTGCGGTGGGAATGTGTGAGAGTGCGGTTGAGATGTGATCTCTATGATTTTTGCCTTGGTTTCTCTCAAGCTTTCTTCAAGTTCGTTTATCTTTTTTGCCCATTGCCTCTTCATTCTTTCACGACTATCCTTCCAGGCTCTAGTCCTCTTTTTGGTTATGCTCTCTGTTTCACTCACCTCGGGGCTCTTTTCCTGACCAACACCTTGGTGTTGTTGAAGTGCCTGGGCTCTTGTGATCACCTGCACAGGTGCAGTGGAAGTCACACTCCCTGTGGGGTCTACAACTAACCCAACAACATTGATAGGAGTGATTTTAGGCATGTTATTAGGGTTCTTTGGGCAATCTCGTAGGAGATGTTCCTTCCCGCAGTCTTGACAGAACCCCTGAATGGTTACTGGTTGAGGTTGTGTAGGGACAGGCAGTGGACAATCACGTATAAGGTGATCTCCCTGACATCTGAAGCATGGTCCTCTAGGAAATGGGGTTCGTACCTGCCTAGGTTGAGGTCTAGAGTTGGGGTTTGTGTACATGACATTAGCATACTCAGGTTCCCCACTATTTTCACTTGGGTCCTCATAATAGTATGACTCGTTAGGCTCGGGTGACTGCATGTAGTAAGCTTGTGGGCTATCAATATGTGTGGAGTCAAAACTATGGTCACTTGGATCACTGTCTGATAGCAATGGGGTGACTGGGACTATGGCTCTATTCGGATTTTCTTCAGCAGATGCATATTTCACTGGGATCGCATTGGTTGGAGCAGGGGGTTGCTGTACTAGGACTGGTTGAGGTCTCTGCTGCCCTTGATACGGTGGCTGTTAAGTTGGCTGTGGTCTGTTGTATTGTTGTGGTGGGTACTGATTCTGGTATCTACCCTGTTGTGGATATGTCTGAGGGTAATTTTGCCTAACAGTTTGTTTGTTATATGGGCAGTCTTGTGCAGTGTGGTTGGTGTACCTGCGCTCTATGGTGCAGTACTGGCTACTAGGATTCGCCTGGGGTTGGGCCATAATGGGACATACACTTGCCATATGGTCGCCGCCACAATTGTAACACCGCTTAACTGGGGCGAATCTCGGAATTTGTTTGCTAGAGACACCTAGTTTTCGGGCTACCTTCTCTGCAAGTTCCTCAATGGATGTGGATTGGCCAGATGTCAGGTTACTAGAGCTATCAGAATCCTTATAGATTTTTGATAGTTCTAATTCCTCACCTAGATTGTCCTCAATGTCTATGCACATTCGCACACACTCTTCTATCGTTCTGGGGTCCTTCAGATACACATATGACCTGAGCTTGGTGCTCAACAATCCATCCAAGAACAAGGCCACTTGTTTGGCTGATGTGGGTAACTCTGGCATTGGACATCTCTCCAGGTACTGCCTAAATCTCCTTCCAGCTAGTCTGACCGTCTCTTGAGGTGTTTGTTTGAAGCTATGAATTAGTGAGGAGGTGTTATGCCTAATTCCACTCTTAGAAAACTCAACGATAAATGCCTCTAAGAGCTGGTCTATGTTTCTAAAATGCCTCTCGTTTAGTGGTTGAAACCACGTAAGGGCAGTGTTCCTAAGGGTTAGACCGAAAGCATTATATTGTGTGAATAGGTCCTCTACTTGTTCAGCTTTCAATACTTGCCGAAATTCTGCCACATGGTCATAAGGGTCTCCCGTGCCATCGAAATAATTCTTCATGGACTTCACCAGTTGAGTTGGTCGCAGGGTCCTAGTGTGTTCTCTCGGCCTTGGCAAAGGAAAATCGTCAGTATTCCTTTGATTCCATGGGGTTCTATGTCTCTCAGGTTCCACTCTATTCCTTTCTGTTCCCGTTCTTTCTCTTCCCAGGGAGTTGGCAAAACTTACCTCAGGTTTGTCTCTACTTCTATCTCTTTGAGCTCCATGAGCTTGGGAGGTCCCAGCTCCTTGGTGACCAAAGGACACATTAGACCTTGGTTGGGGAAAAACAAATTCACCCTTCCATGTGTAGGCATGTCTGCCATGCTCAGTGACCATGAAGATTCTCTCTGATGCATTGTCTAGGTAGGTTACTTGGCCTGGGATATCAGGGTCTTTAAACTCATAGATTGTGAGGGCACTCACTTCCTGGGGTTGAGCAGATTTGTATCTCCAAAAAGCCTCATCGGTTTCTCGGTTTAAAAGCAGATCTATGCTTTTATTATCCTGTGGAATCCACTCTGGAGTCATGATTCTGGTCAAGACAGATTTACCACGGGGAGTTCTTGGCTCTCTCTCTAAGTTCCCTTGCTCTATATCACCCATGTCGGTCTCCGCAATCACATTTCCAAACTCATCAGTTCTATCAGGAAGAGTGGTAACTACATATATAGTCCCCTCTTTATCTAGGTATGCTCCATTCTCAAACTTGACTACCGGGTGGTCTAATCCATGGGGTTGATCGGGGTTCTTAATCTGGACCACCGATCTTCTAAGGCCATCTTCATAGATGCGAGCACCTAGACGATTCGTCCTGATATATTCCAATTGAGTCTTGTATGGTCCTTCTGGTTTTTCTAGATAGGCCAATCCTGAACTACCTACTGGTCTCTCCATGTGATAGGACATCTCAGAATCACTTGTTTCTGATCTGGGCGTGTATGGGTAATCACTCAACTGTTGGGCCCAAGACCTGGCAGTGTGATTGACACTAGCTTCAGAAGATCTGAGGCTTTGTCTGTCTCAGCCTAAGTGTCTACCTGATCTAAGGTTCATATGCCCGATTTATCTACCCCCTGAGACCCAAGCACACTCTCGTTGCAGGTTAATTTTGCACCAATCACTTGTTCTTTTGAGTTGAATATTATGTTTATGGTCTTGTCTGAAATCGCGTCGTCAGGAGTACTTAAGTGAATTTCCGCACTTGATAAGTGATCGACTCCAGTTTACCTTTTGTGCCTTAGAGTTTTCGCACTTAAGACCTACTTACCTCTTGTACTTGGTTGATTAATACTCTTGGACTTGATTCGTGCCTAACGTTGCCCTAATTAATTACCACACCTAAGTCGTACTTAGCCTACGCTAGGAATTGACAAAGGAGGGTTGAGAGATCTTCCAACCTCAATTAGCTGGTTGACCAGACTGCTACACAAGCCCAGGAAGCCTTCTCCCAAGCTTGGTACTCACCCTTGCTAGCTTGCTTTGGATTGCCTTGAGTACACACAAAGTTCCTGCAAAAGCTCACCAGTTAGTATAGCTCTATTACCACCAGTAATTGGAAGACACACATCAATATTTTCAGTCCCCCTGGAGTAACTCACTGTCCCCCCTGAATCTGAGGACCACTTAGTTCCACCTAAAGGTCAACTTAAAAATGCATGTTCTAAAACTCCGCGTATGATTCTTACAAAAACCAGTCAAGGTCCACGTAGGATTCTCAACGAGCTTTCCAACGAGACCAAAATCTCATCAATCGGAGTTCGTATGGTCAAGTTATGACCATTCAGGCACTAAAGGGTCAAAACAAGCTCTTACTGTTCAGGAGATCCCTCTCTGGCTTCTAGGCCTTTTGCCCACTTCCAAGGTTCTAAAGTTACACCAAGGTGCCTAAAATTAAGCTCAACTACCCTTCAATTCACTCAAAATTAACCCTAACTTTTCATGCGTTAAAGGCCGTGTATCGCGATAGGTCGGGTCGAGGTGTCGCGATGGGTCGAGGTGTCGCGATAGGTGGGAAGTGTCGCGATAGCTCGTGAGGTGTCGCGATAGGTCGAAGTGTCGCGATAGCTCGTGAGGTGTCGTGATAGGTCGAAGTGTCGCGATAGGTCGAAGTGTCGCGATAGCTCGTGAGGTGTCGCGATAGATCGAAGTGTCGCGATAGCTCGTGAGGTGTCGCGATAGGTCGAAGTGTCACGATAGCTCGTGAGGTGTCGCGATAGGTCGTGAGGTGTCGCGATAGGTTGTGAGGTGTCGCGATAGGTCGTGAGGTGTTGCGATAGGTCGTGAGGTGTCGCGATAGGTCGCGAGGTGTCGCGATAGCTCGTGAGGTGTCGCGATAGCTCGTGAGGTGTCGCGATACCTCGAGGTGTCGCGATAGCTCGGGATATGGTGAATTTTTCTGTTCTGCATAGTGATCCTGGGAGCTCTAGGCCTGCGCAGTGTCGTGGTGCACTCAGAATCGTGATTGGGTGAAATTTTCGGAGTGTCGCGATAACTCAAGCTCAACGCCTCGGGGACTGTGCAGACAAATTCTGTACCTGCTGAGCTTGCTGGAGATGATGATGGAGCTGCCACCTGCAAGAAACATGCAAAAAACACACAAAGACAAGCACACACACTCGCTCTCTCTCAAACTCGCACACAACAAATGAGGGGAATGACAAGGAAGAGGGAATATGTAGTGGAGAAGGAGGTGAAGATGGAGATGGAGATGGAGAAAAATCAGAAATTTACCAACTACTTACCATTCCAACGCGTCCTCTCTATGTCTTACCATCACACGCTCGTCCTCAAAGCTCGATCCCCGGCAACGGCGCCAAAATTTGGTGTAGCTCAGTGATGAGTAACACCTCCTTTAATGTCAATCCGGGAAGACGTGAGGATGGTATGAAGACCACGAGCAAGTGGAAGCACAAGTGCGTGAGTGAGAAGCACACAAGCATGCACACACATACACGCACACGTGCACACACGGCAAGAACAAAGAGAGTAAGACAATGGAATCACTTCTATTGCAACCAAGTTCTCATACAAGCTCAAACTACAAGACTCTCTCCAAAAATGAGCTCTCTAGCTCTATTTATAGTGTTTGACTAGCTTTGGCCCTGTCCAGACCTAGTGTCCGGCCTAGTTAAAAATTAGGTTCCAGGGCTTATTTGAGGGCTCAGACGAGATCTAAAAATTATGAAAATTGGCAGGCAACTACTTCTAAGGCTCCCCAAGCTTGAGGACTCCTCGGCTTGTACAAAATAGAGCTACAAAAAGGTGAAATGATATTTACAACGGTTTTTAGTGATGAGAATCACTTAAAAATGATGTAAGGGTTTTGAAAAAAATGAAGGGTTGCCTTAGTGCTAGATCTGCATGTGTGTCCGTACTTGCTTCTTCCCGTATACTGTCAACACGTTATTTCACATCTTAAGACTAAAAAAGAAAATGAGTGCAAGATAGAGAGAGAATTAACAAGATTTAGAAAGTGTACAATGAGCTAGGATGCTCATCTACACTAACTTATATTCTAATTTGAAGGCATCGGTATATAAGTGCTAGTATTTTCTTGGGAATACCTATGCTTATATCGATGCCTACACCAAGGCTTTATGGATGTCGTGTTTTTATAAGTGGAGAACAAAAACTCAACACTCCCCTCTGTTTGAACTATGTACTCTTATTGTCGAGTTTGCACGCGTACATTATGTTCATCCATGTGCATTGTGATCATCTTGTGCAGACACACACACACAAGTCTCTCTCTCTCTACATACACACATCTCTCTCTAGATCTTGCATCTTGGTAAGTGATGTGCATACTCTTTCACTCTCTCTCCTTATTTTTTCTCTTTCCTAATCTCTCTTTGTTTAGCAAGAGCTTTTTGGTGTCGGCTCTTTGGAATTTGATGATAGAGGATGTTGATTGGGCTTTGATGAGAGTGATTAGAAGAATTACATCTATGTAAGTGATTTTTTTCTCTATTAGAAATAGAGATATAGAGAGAGAAATAGAGGAAAGACATACACACACATGCATAGACATACACACACATGCATATAGATACATACATACATATATTTATACACATACGTATGCATATACATACACTCTCACATGCATACACATACACACATGCATACAGACACATACATACACATACGCATACACATACACTCTCACATGCATACACACACGTAAGAGACACACAAATACATACACACAATTTCGTAGACATACAAACATAGACACACACATGTCCACACACACTCACATACATATTACATACACACATGCATATTCATGCATACATACACACACATACATAAACACATGCATATGCTTACATACATACACACACATATGCATACGCACATATACATACACACATCTGTACACACATATACACATACACACATATACATACATGTTTTAGGTCTAGGTCTTTAGGACTAGGGTTTAAGGTTTTTTTCATACATACACATATGCATCCACACATATAAACATACATACATACATACACACACACACACATATATATATATATATATATATATATATATATATATATATATATATATATATATATATATATATATATATATATATGTATGTATGTATGTATATATACATATATATATATATATATATATATATATATATATATATATATATATATATATATATATATATATATATATATATATATATATGCATACACACACATAGAAATAGACACACGTCACACATACACATACACATATATATACAAATGCATACATACATACACCCATATACATGTTTTAGGTCTAGGTCTTTACGATTAGGGTTTTAGAGTTTCTACACATGCATACATACATACACACATACACACATATACATATTTTAGGTGTAGTTCTTTCGGATTAGGATTTTTACACATGCATACAAATATATACACATATACACACATAATATATATACACATACACATATATATACACATATACACACATACACACATACACACATATACATGTTTTAGGTCTAGGTATTAAGGATTAGGGTTTTGGGGTTTTTACACATGCATAACCATATACACACATAATACATATACACATACACATATATACACACACCATGTTGTACTTAACAAGGATTGAAGACGTGACAAAGCTTTGAGAGGCGCCTACCTTAGCCAATGCACCCACTTGCTTTTCTTGAAGGTCAAGCTACACCATATATATTATGTGCTTACGGTAGGAAGGCACATAATTAATATATATGTATATATATATATATATATATATATATATATATATATATATATATATATATATATATATATATATATATATATATATATATATTGAAGGCAACTGGGGTGAGAGAGAAGGGGGTTTCGATCGCCGAATGGGTGTAGGGTTGGACAAGGCCCTTGGGTTGCATCATGCATGTATGATAGGTGGTGTTCAGTCCCTTTCCTAGAGATAGTTTGTCGAGCCCCTCTTACACTTTAAGGGTAGCTGAGAAGCATGTGGAAGAAGGATAAACTTCTCGTGGATGAAATCCGTCGGTGGGGTAGGAATGAAAGTAATTCCAAGCAAGAGGAATTCAGAAACAAAAGACATTTGTACTACTGACTATCACACTCAATGCAAAAGATAAACATTAAACCTCAATGATCATGTACTCATCAAATGTGTTGCTATCTATGGGTATATACTGTGTAAAGGGATATATTTCTAATACAAGCTAAATGAAATCAAAATATATTCTATATGGGTAGAGCCTACTACAAGTAAAAGATCCTTGAAACACGTAAGGATCCTCTAAAACTCCACTATAGTGCAGATCGGAATCACTATATACTGTGCTAGAGTGTGGATCGAAATAAGTAGTCTTGGCTTTGGATCGAAATAAGT
The DNA here is from genome assembly GCA_020310875.1 of Ceratopteris richardii. Classification (NCBI taxonomy): domain Eukaryota; kingdom Viridiplantae; phylum Streptophyta; class Polypodiopsida; order Polypodiales; family Pteridaceae; genus Ceratopteris; species Ceratopteris richardii. The sequence continues at coordinate 102,433,111 of CM035436.1, forward strand.
AGTCTTGGCTTTGTATTCTGAACTACAAGGCCAAAAAGAACGTTCCTTCACTTCATAATTTGCTTCAATTTCTTTGGGTTTTTGAAATAAAATTCACGGGGAAAAGCGTAATGAAACCCAAGCATGTACTTATAGGTCTCCCCAAAGTTTCCTTTATAGATCTTTAGATTCTTCTACTTTTTCCATTGTATTTTTAGAAGATCTTCTTTTCCAATTTTACTTTTTTGAATTTCTCTTTTTCTTTTTATTTTTCTATTTTTATGTTCTAGTTTTGCTTCTTTTCCTTTACCTTTTTATTTTTTACTAAAGTTTTATCCCTTTTCACACTATTGTAAATACAAGGGTTTCTAATTAAATTAAGGGTTAAGGTTGGGGGAAACTTGTTTTATAATGTTCGTAACTAGGGTTTTTATTTGGGAAATCTTAGGGTCTTTTATGGCTGGGATTAGCAACATCCTTTTCTGGTGAAATATGCACATTAAGGGTAAACTCCCATGGGTTTCTATGGGCTCAAAGTTAGGTTTCCAGGGGTTAAGAGATAGGGTTTATAGAGTTAGGAATTAGTTTTCAAGTGTCAAGTTTAAGGTTTCAATGGATTATGATTACCTATTAATTCACGTTCAAAGTTGTAAAAGATTCCTAGGGTTCCCTGCTTTAGTAGGGCTACATGTGCATGGGTTTTTGGTTCTTCTTTTAATCGAACACATGGGGTTTTTAATGGGTTTTGGGTAAAATACAAGTAGTTTTTGAAGAGTTAAAGAGTTAATGGTTTTTATACAGGTAGTTTTATAGGTTTCTAAAGTTAAGCTAGGTCAAACGTTCACTTAAAATACAAATGAAATGTTCTTCATTACACAACCAAGACATTCAATCAAACATTTGATCAACACAACTCTTTTCTTCTTCTTCTTGCAACTCTTTTCTTCTTCTTGCATAAAGAAATAAAATTTTCAAAAAAATCTTATACTAAATCCGAGAGGGATGGCCTCCCGACACCGAAATCTGTGCTTCCATCTCTTAGAGTAAGAAATTCGTAGACATGCATGTATGAGTTCGCCATAGATTATGATTTGAGGCATAAACTAAACCAATGATGAAGGGATGGGGACCACCAAATGAGGTAGCAATCCTCCCAAAAGAGAGGAGGACTGCATAGGCTTGTGTTGAATAGGAGTGTTGGGTGGCAAGCCAATAGTGAAGATTGGAGATGTTCAGAAGTCTTCTAAGAAAACCATCACCAAGAATTCTGACCTCTTGAAGATAGATAAAATGTACGTCACTCCTTTTTCCTTCAAGACATTGACCAATGACAACCTCTCCATGGGGTTCCATAAGTCATGAACATTGAGGGACTCAGAGTTGTGCATGTTTAGGATGAAACGTATGCATAAAAAGTTGGAGGGCACACATCGCCTTCGATTGCAAAGAAAAGCGCGACCACAAACAACGCCGAGTCAATCAAACAGTAATCAACATGTGCGTTCATTTCCTTCCGTTTGTCTTCGTTGGCTTTGTATTTGTAGTACACCCTCTCATACCGCTTGCTACACAATAAATAATAAAAACAACCTTCAGAATTATTGCTTCTTACCATGTACTTCACACACTGAAAAAAAAAACAAAAGAAAACAGAAAAGCATTCCCATTTGTACATCCGGTAGATGTTTAGGAGACTGATTTGCGCAGGAGGAACCTCTTTTTGGATCTATCAAGCTATTATCGGAGTTATGACACTCTTGCAAGCTCCAAGCCAACCATCTGAGGTAACAAACTAATGAACTAGGAAGAACTCTATCTTTGGAGTTTGAAAGTCATCCTGGCTTCGGATTCCAGAAGCAACACTATGAAATGCACTTATGGTTTTCGGAAGTAAGTGTCAATGTGGCCAAACTAGAGTTCCCAAATTATTGTTATGCACTCATGAAAATCCAGATGTTGGGGAAGCATTCAAAAAGGAACCTTAACTGTAGCTAGCACCATCTATAACACCATTTTGGGGGCGTGAAGCCAAGATCTTGGTATCCCTCATGCATGCAAATGAACAGATTGGGAGTCGAAGCTATTATGGAGAAGTAGAGTGAAGCCAAACATCACCACTATATAAAAGGCCTTTGCAAGAGATCGGTAGGTGGCATACATACACACAATTTTGCAGGAAAGTTCCATAGGGGATACAGTAAGATACACACATGTAGATAGACATAAGCATATATGTGCAAAACACATGCCTAGAGGTAGGGAATATGCATAGTGCCATGTTTGTAGGCATATGCAGAAGGAGACCCTAGAAGGGAACAACCAAGAATTAGTGAGACTATAAGCTAGGGCCACGAATTGGGAGAACTATACACATTACCAGGGCAAAATGCAATATGCTAATGATAGCATAATTTTGTGCACAATGTGTAGTTAGAAACATGCGAACCGATGCACACCGACCTAGAGACTACAAGCAAGGAAGGTACATGATGCAAGAAGGGTATAGAAATAATCATAGAGTAGATTTAGAGGATAAAGGAAACACATCGAGGGGTAGAAGGATCAGGAGCCTTAGGAAGATGGCGAGGCATGATGTAGTGGAGAAGGACAAAGGGAGGACTAGAGAAGATGAGGAGGATGAATTTTTCAATGGTATGTGAAGTGTGCTAACTGAGGAGGTTGGATGCCACGCATGACACTTGTGTTGGGGGAACAACAGATAAAGGAGCATCTTGTAGTGATATTGGGTGGAAGGTAGAAGCCATTGCTAGATCCGGACCTTCAAGGTGATGTCACTTGTGGCTCGAAACACCCCAAGGCCTACATGGAGACTACTAGTGTGTCACCACGGAACCATACAAGATTGGGGACTAGCAAATTGGTGATTCTTGCACTAGGGAAGGTCAAAGGCAACATGGGGTCAACAAAATAAGGAGATGTAGCTTAGCATACGATTGTAATATAGAAAAATAATAGTCTACAAAAGAAATGTAGCAAAATAAGTAAACACAAATAAGTACATACAAGTGTTTGCTGCATAAATCCTCTATTCTAGCATCCTCTCGAAGATTTGATATGTTGAGGATATCTATCTCTACACTAGTGACTTCTAGATCTCTTGGTATGGTCGCCCCTTCTTGATCATCGTCCTTGTACAATATATCATCTATTGCTACATCCCATATCTCATCTTCTTCAAAGACCCTTCTTCTTGGACAATGATCTCTACCCCCTCGACTACTGAATGCACCTCATAGTCCACTACAAATTGAATTTCTTCTATGCTTATGTCCTCATAAATTTTTCTGCTACCTAGAGAGACTTGTAAAACAAATAGCCACTCTAGTTCTTTTGAATCTAGCATAAAGACAACATGCTCAAACAGTTCAGGAAGTACAAATGTACCTCTTTCATATATTCATAGCTTCGTGCAGTTTACTTGAAGCAAACCAATTTTATCCCACCTCACTATTGTGTTTTTTTGAGAGATGAATACTCTAAACCATTTCACATCAAACAAAAAGTAGTCAAACCTCATGAAGGATAGCTTCAAGATATCTTGGATCACTCCAGAATATTCCATCTGGCGTTCTTGCGCATTGTCGTCTCTTGCACTAGCTCTACCTTTTTTGGAGAAAGTTTACCATCAGCCTACTATCAAAAGTAGACCTATTTTTGTCAATGTGTGGGATCTGAAAGTGTCATCCATGAGACGTGAGATTCTCCTCTTCTTCAGAGATATATATACTATTTTTTTCTTGATTTCTAAATATATCTAATTATATTTATTAATATTTAACCTAAAATCCTATTTTTATATAATTAATTATATATATTTATTTTAATTCAAAAACCCTAATCTGAAATACCTAGACCTAAAACATGTATATATGTGTATCTATGTATGCATGTGTATATATATGTGTTTGTGCGTGTGTGTGTCTATATATGTGTATGCATGTATGTATGTATGTATGTAAATGCCAAAAAACCTTATCCTAAAACCCTACCCCTAAAACATGTGTATGTGTGTATGTATATGTAAGGTGTGTGTATGTGTATGTGTGTGTATGCATGTGTATATGTATGTGTATGTATATATGTGTGTATCTATGTATGGATGTGTATGTATATAAAAACCATAAAACCCTAATCATAAAGACCTAGACCTAAAATGTATATGTGTGTATGCATGTGTATATATATGTGTATGTGAATATGTATGTATATGTGTGTATGTATGTATGTATGTTTGTAAAAGCCCTAATTCCTTAAATATTTAATTATAAGTGTGTATGCATATGTGTATTGAAAATCCCAATTTTGTATATATTTAATCATATAAAGTACATTTTATTCTATATTCTAATTTTTTTCCTAATTGTATTTGATTAACTATATTAATAATAAACCTGAAAGCTTAATTTTTAAATATTTAGTTATAGTTATTCTGTTTAATTCAAAAGCCTAGTTTAATTTATATTTAATTATATATAGTACATTTTATTATATATTTTAATTTTTCCCTTAATTTTGTTTGATTATATATTTGAATATTAAACCTAAAAGCCTATTTTTTATATATTGAATTGTATATATTTATTTCAATTCAAAAACCCTAATTCTTTATATATTCAGTTGTACATAGTAGATTTGACTATATATTCTAACTTTTTTCTTGAATTTTATTTGATTATATATATTAATATTAAAACTACAATCTTGTTTTTTATATATTTAGTTATACATATTAAATTTTATTATGTATTCTATTTTTTTCCTAAATTTTCATTGATTATATATATATGTATTAATATTAAATCTAAAAACCCTATTTTTCATATATTTAATTATATATATTTATTTTAATTCGAATACCCTAATTTTCTATATATTTAATTATACACAGTACATTTGATATGTGTGTATATCTCTATATGTCTATATATGTGTATATGTGTGTACATGTGTATAGGTGTGTATGTATGTAAAAGCAAAAAAAAAAAAAAAACTAATCCTAAACACCTAACCCTAACACATGTATATATATGTATGTGTGTATTCATCTGTATATATATGTATATATGTACGTGTGTGTGTATATGTAATATTCATATGTATATGCACATGTAAAAACCCTAAAACCCTAATCTTAAAGTCATCCAATCACACGAGTATCTAGAATTGGTGGTGAAGATCATGCTAGGAGGAGTTTGGAGGAGTTTTTCTCTCCATCAAGAGTTATCTCGAGGAGTTCATGCTAGCCAATATACTCACTACAATCGATGAGGCACATATTGGGCCTTATATTATCGCAAATACACAGGTTCAATTTAGCCTCGATGTTGGTATAAGCATCTATATACATGTCGGTACAATAACGTCAGTATGAGCGTCAGTATGGCCACCAGTATATGCATTGGTACCTACCCACTATGGTGAGGTTAATCATCGATATGGGCACTGGTATATTTTCTTTGATATAGGTGCTCGTATTTACCTGCAAATCAACAATATAAGCAACGATATGCATGCCGGTATGAAAGTTGCCGGTATAAGCTTCGGTATGTCCCTAGGCAAAATTGTTGATATAAGCATCGGTATGTCCTTGGGGATACTAACACTCATAGTGGTGCCTATAGTGATGACCATATATACAAATTTTTTTAGGCAAAGTGTGTTGTCTCTTGCTGAAGCAACATGACAATGTTGTTGTGGAGGAAATGACAATACAGTCTTCCCAAAGAAAACCAAGTACATGTGACATGTACTCTAGTTGTTGCCAATTTAGGGTCTAGATGAGCAACAACCAAAACATGATTTGATAAAGCAAAACACATTGTCGAACATAAAAGAGATATGTAGGACCAGAATGAACCATAAACCATGTATAAAAGAGATATTCCATAAATGAACCATCTACAAAAGAGATATATATTTCATAAATGAGCCATGTACAAAAGTGTGGCAAAGCACTATCATATATGAGCCAAATACAAAATGTGGGAAATCTGTGCCATATATGAACTGAATACTAAAATTGTGGTGCACCACTACCATAAATGATCCAAATACAAAATTGTGCCACATCAGTGCCATACACATGCCTAGAGGGATCCAAAAGTCTATATTTGTAGTCCTACAACAAAACACATTCATGAAATGAGACAAAGTGAAATGATACTTATAAACACCATCTAAAAAACAATAAACCAAGTTCAAAAGCTCACCTCATCATAGATGCTCCATTGAAATGACCACATTACGTCCCTCCAAGTCCTCCAATAGTGCAATCAATCCATGACAATATCCATAACCCTCCTTTGCTCATGTTCAAAGATGACCCACTACGAACTCTTACAAAAAAAATACAAAACATGAGATCAACAAACATGGTGTGCTTAACACAAGCAAATTCAATAACCAAAATGATACTGACAAACTCATGATGGATCCTATCATACAAATCACTATCCAAATGTTATGCTCCAATCATATCTAGACATGTGGCTATCACATCTATTTTTTGATGATATCATTCAGTAGTCTACTCTTGCTCATTGCGAATCATCTCCCACTTCTTGTTATCTAACGATACAGGCTTCGATAAGCCTCCTCGATAAACATCATGAGCCTATGATCATAGATAGGACATCATCTCATGCACTACGTGTTGAATCCACTCTAAGCTTACAACAAGGTGCCCAAGTGTTGGTTGGTACTCATGATAGATTAAGTCTATGATGCAATTTTCACGATCCCTATCTTGTTCACTCCATTTCACTGTGAGAGAGTGTCTAAATTGTATGGAGCACAACTATCATATGCATTGAGGCATGGCTTTTTCTATCACATCTCGTAGTGGATCTCCATCACATATATGCTACACTTTGAAGTCCTCATGCTCATGATCATCCCAAAGTGTACGTGGTGTAGTATGTGGCATAGTTGCATATGAGGTACTTGCTCTAAGAGTAGAAGTGGATGACACAAGGACCATCTCACTGCCTCCACAACATCTGTCTCCTCTAGAGTCACCATGTGGAGACCAACCTGATCTAGATTGATGGGATGGACGAGACCGTCTAGCACCTATATCGTGCTATTGTGTGGAATGCATACATTGACTATTGGAGCCACTAAGGGATGGTTGAGAAGGCATTCATGATGGAGTCATAAAGCCAAGAGTGCCTCTAGCGACATTGAAGGTTGAAGCTCAAAGCTGCCAAATTGAAGGTTGAAGTTGCTTGAGATTGTATGGAGCTATATTTGTGCATTGATATAAGAGGCATTGGTGCTTGAGTTGTTGCCGTGCAACCAAAGCTCCTATTGCGAGGATCTATACACTAAGTTAAGGAGAACTTCATGAGTCACCTTCATAGGACTTTTGAGGTTGAATTATTTGTTTACTTACTTGTATCATTCCTAATTTTATATACCATTTCATGAACTTTGATATTCTCATTTTCTTAGCTAGTACCCTATCTGCAATACATCAAGAGGATGGTTTGATTGAAATGAGCTTGATTTCTCATTTGTTTGTATGTTAATATTTTAAATGCATTGTCTATGAGCATCCCATCGGTCATTAGTTCTTTCCTCGTTTAGTCCCTAGACTAAAAGCAACACCCTACATGATCATGTCAGCAACATGATCCACTAGGTCGCCTTCACATCTCTCGGACATGCTTCTGCCTACAGATGGTGGAGAGTAGTTGTGCGTGCTCTTCTTCAAAAAGAAAGCTTTAAAATATGAATCAAAGACAATTAAAAAGATGTTTTATAACCGTTTCATCCCCTTTGTGCAAGATTCTTTCTTTTAATCCTGTGCTTTTTGAAAATGAAGACCCTCTCGTGTCTAAGGGGGGGGGGTGGGTGATTTTCCACAATTACGAATCCTTCTACCTAGGAAAACTAGGGATTTCTTGATTGGACGCTCTTTTGGAGTCTTATCAAGGTTGATTATGCATTTTTCCTTCAAGATGGTCTACGGCATTCACTGTTAATGAGATTCCTTAAAGGAGAAGAAAAGCAGATCTCTTCACCAAGCAGGGCTTATTCCTAATTAACATGTTGAGGCAACATGAGGAGCTCACTCAGTCACTTCCAAGTGTTGATACTTTCAGGATAGGAAAAGAAAAGGTCACCAATGGCAATGACACAAGAAAAGCTCATACACAAGAAAACCCTAAATTCCAAACCTACATACATGGATCAATGCCACACACACAAGGAGAAAATGAATAACAAATGAACCGTCATTCCACGCCATAAGAGCCATCAGACCACATGGGTTTAATTCAAAAAGATATACTAAAGATATGAATAAAATCAAAAGGAAATCCTGAAGATTCAAAATTTGGATATGTGCTACTTTGGCGGAGACTATATCTACAATAGAAAAAAGAAAGGGGATAATGTCACCAACGCCAATGACCTATAGAGCAAAGGGTGGGAAAGCTTATACACAAGAAAACCAATGCCCATGGATAATGTCACCAACACCAATGACCTATATAAAAAATGAACCTTCATTCCACGCCACAAGAGACATCAATGTGTTTAATTCAAAAAGATATATTAAAGATATGAATAAAATCAAAAGGAAATCGTGAAGATTCAAAATGAGGCTATGTGCTACTTTGGCGGAGACTATATCTACAATATGAAAAAGAAAGGCATTTTCCTAAAAAGAAGTGTCGTTATTCTAAAGAAGGGTTTTTGTGAGTTAACTTCTAAAAGGAAATAAAGGAGGGTTCCTATGAAGGAAATTACACAAAAATGTGAAATTTTGGAGACCACCTCCCAAGCCTTCAAGCTTCCAAGTTTGCATAGCTCCAATAGTCTTGCCAATGCTCTTGCCCTCCTAGGCTTTTCCGTCCTCCAAAAAGGTAAGAGAATTTGAGTGCAAATCATCCAATAAAAGGCATTTCAAAAAGTCATCCCTTTTAGACTCTCTTTCATACCCTAGAGAGTCGCAATTTCCTATTTTCAATGATTATAACTACTTTTGAAGACAAAAATTAACACTTAGTATTAGAAAGAGTAGAATAAGAAATTACTTCTAGTTGTGCTTACCACATCCATCCATTACCACTTCTTTTGAATGACAATCTTTCCACCAATGATGCTCGATTGAATCTTTATGAGTTTTTTGTGAATTTTCTTATCAACTTCCCTTATTTTCCTTCCACACCTTCCTTTCACCTCAACGTTTACTAGATGAAGACTAAAACTTATGAAAAAGAGAATGAATTAGATTAATGAGATTAGAAGTGAAATAAAAGCAATTTTTAAGAAAATCAATAATATGAAAGAACAAATCCCTCGAAGATCAAAGTTAAACTGACCTTTTTCCTCCACTTTTCAACTTGATTATTTCAACAGTACTTTTATGCAACTATACGTTACCATAACTAGGAAGATCCAACAAAGTTTAATGTACTTTTCCCAACAACGAGGCCAAAAATGTTTGTTATGCTTTGAAATTTGCCTCTCAAATTAAGATTGCATAAAAGACCAACAATGACAAACATTAAATTATCAACTGGAAAGTACACACTAACTCTAGACCCTTTCTAATCAATTACTCACGAAATTCATCAAACAAAAGTCTACACGCTCATTAATTCAACACAAAGGAATTGAAAAACTTACCATTTTTCTTTGTAAACCTTCTTTTGATCATATATTGAGAACTCAAAAGTTTTCAATGATTCAAGTCCCTAAATTTTCAGGTTTCTCATTATTAATAGATTTGATACATTATTTTCAACTTTCTATGTCCGCAGCCCCTTCACAAAACTTTGTGATTTCAACAACTTCACATAGTCACGAGAAATTAGACTGAGAATACATAAATGGAAGTCCCATATACACATAAAATAATAGGTCATGGATATAAATTCATGGAATTAACTCACCAAATTCACTTCAAAATCACAAGAACATATACACATAAAATAATAGGTCATGGATATATATTCATGGAACTAACTCACCAAATTCACTTCAAAATTACGAGAAAGCAAAGTGATGAGATTTACTTTTGAATAGATCTCAAACTTCTTTCATTCATCTAAAAATGAATCATTGCCTTACAAAATGACTTTCATTTATCTTTTAGACCATTTTAAGTGTCCATCTTTGGACTTAAAATTTGTTCCTTCTATCTTTTAAACTAAAGATACATATTCTAGAGCGCGCTAAAAATTGTATAAAAAATACACTAGGTTGATAGGATCATGAGGAAGACCATTGCTCATTTCTGAAAAAATCCCAATAACTTAAATTATGTAAAATACATTCTTTTTTTCTCTTTCTTCATGAAAACCTCACTAAGATTTAATGTTAGAAGGTCAGCCTAAGGAAGTTGAGCATAACTCCTAAGGAACTCATTCAGTAGGTGTGTCAATGATGTAGTGGGTTTTGGGGAATGAACCCATCACAAAAACTCCTCTCTATTGTGCTTACTAGAATCTTCTAGATAGAAGAGTTTATTTAATTCATTTCTAAAATCTATCCAAGTCTTCTTACATGTATTGACATGGATGCTAACATCGAACCCGAAACTACTTGAGTGAAGAAATGAGCTAACATCTCTTTAGATAATCCATGGATCTGAGCTTGGTCTTCAAAAAGGTCCAAGTACTTAGCTACCTTTAACCCTGTAAACTTCCCTTTATCTCTTAAGATAGTTTGGACTGCTCGAGCCCCTTGCATTTTGATCATTAACTCTTTAAATACTTACTCCATCTCTTTCCTCTAGTTTTTCCTAGTGTGAAGAAAATTTTCCAAGGTAAATGGCTCAACTATTTCTCTTAACTCAGAGTAGAGCTCAAAGAAGATTCTAGATGAGTCTTGAGTGAGGAGGTAGAAGTGTTGGAGTTAGACGTCTGCAGAAGCACGCGAACAACACAAGGAAGAAGAAGAAGCTTGGAGCACAACACAAAATACTGAACGTATTACCACTAGAGTGTAAAACCATAAGTAGCCCATTAGGGCAATAGGTGTATATACAAGCCATGAGAAAAAAATCTCCTAAAGAGAGAAAAAAGTTCCTCGAAGGTCCTAGAGTGTTCACACACATCACTACCTAAATATATCAACAAATCCCCCCTAGGAGTGATGCGGTGAACAAGGAGCCGTCACTCATGTATAAGAAAGTTCCAAGCTATGTGGAATCAATCCACAAAAGGAAGTAAGCCAAAAGATTTACGGAAAGCTTCAAACTTCTCCCTAGGCAGAGCCTTTGTAAAAAGGTATGCAATGTTCTCCTACATAGGCACATATGCCAAGTTCATCTCCCTAGTAGAGAACCTCTCCCTAACATAATGATAATGCACCTCAATGTGCTTAGTGCAAGCATGGAACACAAGGTTCCTCGCAATTGCCAATGCGCTCTGTAGCTCAGTGATGAGTAGCACCTCCTTTAATGTCAATCCGGGAAGACGTGAGGATGGTATGATGACCTCGAGCAAGTGAAGGCACGAGTGCGTGAGTGCGAAGCACACTAACATGCACACACATACACACACGCGCACACAAGGTAAGACAAAGAGTGAGAAGCAATGGAATTCTTTTGATTACTTCCAAAAAGCTCTTACAAGTTCAAATCAATTACTAGCTAACCCAAAAATGAGCTCTCTAGCTCTATTTATAGTTTTTGACTAGGTTTTGGCCGTGTCTAGACCTAGTGTCCGGCCTAGTTAAAAATTAGGTTCTAGGGCCTATTTGAAGACTCAAACGAAGTCTAAAAATTATGAAAATTGGTAGGTAGCTACTTTGAATGCTCCTCAAGCTCAAGGACTCCTTGGCTTGCACAAAATGGAGCTACAAAAATATGAAATGGTATCTACAATGGCTTTTAGTGATGAAAATCACTATTGTTGTAGGGATTTCTTCTAACGATTTGTCATACACATCTTCGAGCTCCCTACTTGCTCCTTCTCCTTGTGTCCACCTCTTTGATATGCATTAGTGTTCGGAAAAAATATTGGCCTACTTGCCAGATCGTCGTTGACTACTCTGTCTGCTTGTGCCTTCTCTTCTCTCTGACTCCCTTCGTACGCTTCCTTGCCTTCTGAGTCCTTCACTTCCAACACCCCCCCTCTCTCGCGTCTGTCGTCCCTCAGAGACCCTTGTTGGGTGGGTCGTTGGATGTAGTATTCTACAACGTCTTGTGCTAAGTGATGTTCTGCAATTCTCAACCCTTTGGCCAAGTCCGTGAGTAGAGCATCCCAATCTACCGGCCCTAGAACCTCTGGATGTGGTATACGTAAATTTTCTGAATGGAGAGCTTGTTCCACTGCAAACAATTGCAATAAATGTGATGGTCTGGGAATGAATATCTCTGAATGATATTCCCAAAATCCTGTGACAAACATTTCTTCAAACGTCTGTTTGAAGCAGGCTGGTAGATACTTTATGCGCGCATGCCATGCATATATGACATTAATAGACGGTGTGGTGCTCATGTCGTAGACAAGGTCCTGATTACCTTCATTAAATCCAAGAGCTGACAGATGAGGTTCTTTGACATTCTTGAAGGTCCTGAAGGTGACCAACATGAGCTCAAAAATTTTGAGCCACATTTGGGCCATGACATCTGGTACATTTTTGAACCGGACCCCCCAATGCCGAATCGTCAAACTCATATAGCCGATGGTAGGTTGGCCTTTAGGTGGTGCTAAGTAGACATAATTGAGCCATTTCTCACATCCTTTGGTTGTCAGCACAGTTTTTGTGTATTTCGGCCAAGACAGGGCAGTAGCATGGGTTGTATTTGATATACAAAGGCATGTTATTCCATGTCCTTACCATCTCAGGGTAGGTTTCAAGCAGACGAATCCTCCACGTAGGTTGATGTATATTTCCCTGCTTGGCACTTGCTGGGATGTCGTCCGGTGCAAACTGTGTAGCCGACGTTGGTTCTTTTGAGGTGTGGTGCTTGATTTCAGCATTGTAATCCGCCATTAAGACACAGAAAGGAACATACAAATCGTCGGATGTGCCGATCCACCTATGATGGGAGAGGTTTCTAAAGTAATCCGATTTTATGACTACCTCTTCCAAACGTGACATAGAAGCTATCTGAACTGCCACTCTGTCATCATGGGTTGTGGCCACTTTCTCTAACCTCTGCATCCATTCAGGAGCCTCGATCTCGATGGTGTCCATGCCCTCTTCTGTTTGCTTGCCCCCTAGTGCCGGCATGGGAACGTATGGGTCTTCGAAGGTTTCCTCTATTTCAATTGGCACTAAGTCTTCAGGCTCGGGCTCTACAAGGGGAGAAGGTTGACGCTCGTATTGCATGACTTTACTTCATAATTCTTCTAGTTCTGCTCTGAGTTTTTCGACTTCTTCATACATGTCCACTGCAGTTGTGAATTTGCTTGGTGACTCCTACTGGGTTGCCAGCTGCTTTAATAGGTCATATCTTTCTCTTTCTAATGCTGCATGGGCTTCCAGGAGGTCGGCATGGGTTTCCAACACGATTTGCATATTCGCTGAGGGGATTGCCTTGAATCTATCTGGGTCGATTTCCTGTGGGGAACCCTCCATTGTTGCTTCCAAGTTTTCTTCGTTTTGTTTCTGTAGTCATTTATTCTCCTCGAGTGTTGTAGACATGTGTTTGCGTAAGAGGGCTAGGTTGCATCGAAGCTTGAGATTCTCTGTTATCTAGGAGTGTAGCAGATCATCTATTTGTTGTTTTTCTTTTGCATCTGACTGGGGTGGATTGGCTATTAACTGCTCATGTTGTTCCTGTAAAGTAACATACTGTTGTTGTAGTAGCCGCTTTTCCCTTTCTAGATCAATGAATCGTACTTGAAGTTCTTCATGGCTTCGGAAGAGTCTCGTATGTTGGTTATCAAGATGCTGGTAGTGCTGTTGTAGTTGAGACATACACTGATACATATTATTAAATACGTTATTAATAGGGGTGGATGCGGGAAGAGTGTTGAAGGGGAAGGGGAAGGAGAGTGTGGATGCGGTGCTGGAAAATGGTGAAGTGGGTGGTGGGGGAATGGGAGATGGTGGTTGCATGGGGGGAGGGAGAGGTGCGGAGGTGGGTGATATGTCCATAAAATCAAAAGTGGATGCAGTAGTGGGAGTGATTGTGAACATTGGAATTGTGGGTGCGGTGATAGTGGTGAAAGTGTACAGTGGTGTGTGCAATGGTGAATACGAACTGCCAGGAAGTGTGATCGGGGGAATGAGGTTTTTCGTGGCTGCGGTTAGAATTACTGTGTCAGTGGTCGTATAGACAAGAGAGGTGGAGATAGGGTGTGTGGGTTGTGTGGGTTGACTGATGGTCTGTGCTTCGGTATGGGTGGTGGACTCGGAGGCGGTAACAGTAGTGGTTACACTCATAGTGGGAGGTGAATGTGGTGGAGTTGGAGGTAGGGGTGGCAAAGGGGGTGACGGAGGTGCACTTGATGTATGGGTTTCCTCAGTATCATGAACGGTGTATGCAGTGCCAGTGGTTGTGGGTGTTCCTTGTGGTTCTGATACTAATACATTCATCTGTTTTCCTGATCAAGGGGGGCGTCTGCCATATCTTCGCTCCGTTCTTTGTGATTCTGCAAGGGCAGTATGCACCATCTCAGGTACTCCTAAAGCATCAGATATCATGTCAAGTGTGGCGTAGTATTGCTCATCTACACCTTCCTCCTCAAGGATTTGGTTCATGAGGGCTTTTCCTGCTGCTAGGGACAGTCTATGTTGCTCTTGAACTTTGTTGATGGTATCATAGAGCTTTTTCAATTCCTTCGTATAAGCCGGGGCACCCTCAAGTACTTGCAGAGCTTCCTGATCATATTCTTGCTCTTCTTCCTCGGATTGTCCACCACGTTCCTCCTCTTGTTCTTCTTCTTCTTCACCCTCCACATTGATGACATCTGGTTGTCTGGGATGGGGTTGGTGTGTAGCGGTTTGTTGTCCACTAGCTTGCTCTGCCTCGACGTCCGTGTTAACAGCTTTGATTATTCTGGCAACCTCCTCACCAGTTAGGTCTTCTAATGTGAATCCGTGAGGAAACTCTAGGTCGGTTGGTACAGGTGGGAACACCAGATTCGGTCCATCAGTGCTGTGTCTTGGTAATCTGATAGTGAAGGGTTGTACCTGCCTTGGAAGTCGTGGAGTTGTCTCTCGTGTCAATGTCGCACCGCGGGCTTGTGCACAGGGCATCTGAACGGCACCTCTCATTTTCTTGGAGGGTGGCCTTGCGGTTGATAATCTGCGTTGAAACTCCTGTACCCTGGTCCAAATGAGTGCCGTTTGCACAGGCACATCATACGCCAAACATCTATACACAATCCTAGTGAGGGCACAGCATCCATACAGTACAGACTTTTGCTTTTTATACCACCTTTGATGAGCCAAGTGGATTTGGTCGATAATCCAGTGGGGCATGTTGATTGTCAAATCGAAGGCGTCGGCCAAGTATAGACTAAACCATATCTTTTTGGGTGGCATTGTGAACCTCTCCTGAGCGGGGAATGTGAAATGCTGCATGACCATTCACAAATGAATGGCAATCGTTGGTGTCATTGCTACCATGTCCTTTAATTTCGTCAGATTCCTGTTCTTCATATTGTCGGGGACCATGGACTCCTTCTTAGTGGAAATGTGCATTCCTTTCATGTCTAGAGCTTCCCTTACCAAATTGATGGTCAACCTGAAGCGCTTCAGCTCATTGCCCCTTGTGAGAGATGGGAGGACAAAGGTGATGTATCCCTTTTTGTCTTTGCTCGGAGTGAGGGTGCTAATCAAATAGGAGCATCTTAGAAAGTCGGGCTTTGGCAATTGGAATTTGAAGTAATCGTAGAGTCCCGCCTTCTTCCATATAGGTTTCAACCCTTCATTATTTTGCAGTTTCTCAAATTCCCTGGTGAAGAAGTGATATCTGCCCCAGCGCCCATTGAATTCTATCTCGGCCTCCCACATGTAAGTGCCTTCACCCATAGATCCTGCCATGTCACTAAACCAATGTGAGTTTTTGCTGACTGGCATTGTGTGCCCCTGTGGAGGATTCTGAATCGGGATGGTGTGTAATGCCCTCAATGCCACTGGGTGTTCCTTCAATTCCTCCTCAACGGGAAGACTCTCAATGTCCACGATTTGGGGGTTGGTGCCTGCCTCGGAGCTAGTTCTTGCCATATCTGCCATGTTACTTCTTGCCTCTTGATTCTGTGAGAATATAGAAACATGTGTTAACATTATAAAGGACAAGATAGAACCGTTTTTGTCCCCATTACAACATTAACATGAGGTTCGGGAGAGATTAGTAGGTTATTAAGTGCTCGGTGTTTGTGTGTGTAGTTAGGAATTGGGTAGACCTAGGAGCTAAGTGGAAAGATGTAATGTGAGAGTGACGTAGTTAGTAGGTGGGCATGAATTTACAACTGGGGTCCGGGGGTTTATTACAAGTTTTAGGCTGCCAAACATAGTGGATGCATTTTGATCTTGATTTTGTGGGGACGCTAGAGAGTTTGATAGGAGTATCTGCTTGAAAATGAGGCTTTTTAGGGACCCATTTACAAGTGATTCTACTGGCGCTCATGGAAGAATATGTGTTCGTGCATGATGTATAAGAATGGGCATCAGATGTTCGAGTGAGTGACACATGTTGTACCGGGTGTGGCCTCAGTGTAGCCATTTGAGCCCGCAAGCAAGCCTTAGGCACCCAGATTTATCGTGATTGTGGGCTGGCCTTCATCGACTTCTTGGGTACCGAAATAGGCTTAACTTTCACAGAAGAACTTATGAAATACTTCTTATTAGTGTCGTGTTGTTGATTACTAATAAGAGGTTTTGGCCGTGGGGTTGGCGTGGTCACAACAGGGTGTTCGCCTTTCCGCACCCACACTTGTTTCAACGGCCGAGACATTCTGCTTCGCACGTCTTTTTGGCCTCCAATATAGGTAGTACTCTGCCTGTGGTTGCTGCATCCTTCTGGCCTTTGGAAAAGAAGGGAGTGCTGTCTTATCCTTGACTCCGTTGTTGAAACAATCCGCTTTCTGCATCATACAATTTTGGACAAAAATAGCATTGTCAACTTCATGTGCACCCCTGGAAGGACCAGGAGTTCGTGCCTTACCTAATTCCTTGAGTGCCTCATTTTCCAATTCAATTGTAATTCGACTATGATTTACCCATACCTGAAGAAGTCCACTCCTTAGGTTTAGGTTGACTGCATGATCATAGATCCACTCCTGACCCAAGACAAGAGGCTCAGTGAGGTCCTCATCTTGACACACTAGTACTTTGACTGTCATTCCTTCGTCTTGAATGTAGAGGGGAAGTTCCCCCTCGCCCATGCAAGGGGTTTCCACAACTCCCAATCCTATGAGATATGCTTCTATAGGATTGACGGTTAATTTCAACTTTTGACAGTATGAAAATTTAATAGCACTAGTGGATGCACCTGAGTCAATCAAGGCTCTTACAGCCCTTGCACCCTTTCCTTGTCCTATCTCTAAGGTTATAGAAGGACGCCGATCAATTATCCTATGAGAGCTGACACCTGAAACTTCACACATAGCCACATGATATCCTTGGTCTACATATGCATCTGTCCTAGGTTGCTCTCTACCCTGTCTTCTCAACTTCATTCTCTGGATGCGTTCTAATGCTTCTGCTTGAGCTTCTTCTCGAATTCATTTTTCTTCTTCCTTGCGTTTCTTAGCAGTGTTGAGTCGTCTTAGCATCTCTTCCGTCAGAGGTTCTTGATATAACTTGACTTTGCATCCGCTTATGTAGCTCGGGAGGATATCCCCTTCTAATGTGGCTAGTTGCACTGCTCCACTTGTTGAGATTCTATTAATGATCATGGGTCCGTAGCCTCTTTTCTCTAGTTTTCTCGCATGTTGTTTCAAAGTGTAGACTAGTACTAGGTCGCCTGCCTTCAAACCTTTATCCTTAACATGGGCATCAAAGTATGCCTTCTATCGTTTCTTAGCTGCATATATCCCTGCAGCCACCCTCAGTCTTGTTTCTCCTAGTCGTTCAAGGTCAAAAAGTCTAGAGGAGAGTTCATGACCCATCCATTCCTGCTCTTGTGCTACTTTCAATGTAGGTATATAAGAAGTCCAATGGTAGCACTGCATTTTGGCCAAATACCATCTGAAAAGGGGTGGCTTGGAGTACCATTTTGTAGGCGACTCGGTATGCCCAAATAGCATGGTGTAGCTGTTTGTCCCAATCAGAGCGTTTATTGTTCACTAATTTCGTCAGTACATTGCATAAGATCTTATTTGTGCTCTCAGCCTGGCAATTAGCTTGGGGGTGATAGGGGGCAGACTCCTTATGTACTACCAACAATTCTTGGAGCAGATTTTCAATAACTTCATTCAAGAAGTAAGTGCCTCTATCACTGACTAGCTCTATAGGTAACCCGTATCTGGTGAACACATTCTCAAATAAGAACTTAGCTGTTGTTTGAGCATCGTTCTTCATTGTGGCTTTTACCTCTACCCACTTGGTTAGATAGTCTCTGGCATCAATGATATACTCTGCATGGGAACCCTTAGCTGGGGGATTAATAGGACCTACAAAGTCTATTCCCCACTTAGAGAATGCACGTCCACCTATCATAGGTTTCAGTGGCATCTCATTTGTGCGTATAGGACACTGAGTTCTCTGGCAAACATCACACCGTTTCACATAGGTATGTGCATCCATGTGAAGGGTAGGCCACCACAAGCCTGCAAATAGGATCACTTTAATCACTCGGTCTGGTCCAAAATGTCCTCTTTCTACACCTTGATGAGCAGTTTCCAAGATCTTGAGATATTCACTCTCATGGGCGCATAGTCTGAGGTAACCATCTTTACCACATTTGTATAGATTATCACCAATGAGTGAGTAATCCAGGGCCTCTTGTTCGAAACTCCTTTTCCTAGCCAGAGTCATGTCTGGAGGGAATGTTTTCGTCCTCAGGAAGGATACTAGTGGTTCACTCCAATCTGGCACTTTGGACACTTGATAAAGAGTGGCATGTTCCACAGGTGGTTTAGTGCAGCAGATTGGGCATTCCTTGCACAACTTCTGGACATCAGCTTCCATAGTCGGCCAATGCACTCCGAGTCTCTTTAGTGTCTGTAGGGTTCGTGGCTTTGAGTAGTGTTGCTCTAATGCACCTACATGTGCTAATTGCAACCATTTAGCGTACTCATCCTCTTCCACAAAACAAGCCAAGATCCCTTGATATGTGTGCTTGTACATACTTCCTGCCATGATGTGATACTTTTGGGCTTTGACTACCTCTCTATCTTGTGTGTTTATTACTGGGTGGTTAGGCCCGTATGTCAATACTGGCACTAATGGCTTAGCCCACTGTGGCACCACTTCCAAATTAAACAAGTAAGCATTAGAAAGGTCATCTAACACTCCTTGTGGGGCTTCTCCAGATGTGAGCCTAGAGAGATGGTCTGCTCTCAAGTGAGTCTTCCCTTTCCTTACCACAACCTCGAAATCATATTCCATTAGCAAGAGAAACCATCTTACTAATCTTCCTATATTGCATGGCTTGTTCACAAGATATAGTAGTGCCTGATGGTTAGTAAAAAATTTAAAATTATTTGCAAGCAAGTAATGTCAGCTGCATTCAGTTGTCTACTAGCATAGGCAATTGGAAGATCCATATTACCTTCACCGGTAGGCTGCGTGAGTACACACCCAATAGCATAATTGGATGCATCAACATGAACATGGAAAGGCTTATTCCAATCTGGTGTGGTCAAGATTGGTGCTGAACATAATTGCCGTTTAAGCTCATTGAAGGAATTCTCACATTCATCCGTCCACTCAAAGTTAGTCAAAAGTCCATACAGAGGCTTTGCTATGATGGCATACATGTGTATAAACCGTCGGTAATAACCACAATGCCCCATGAAAGCTTGTACTTCCTTGACATTCTTTGGCCTAGGTAGCTCCGCTATGGCTCTCACTTTCTCTTCATCAGTGGATATGCCATTCTTTGACACTATGTGTCCTAGATTCTTGCCTTGCCTGACCATAAAAATGCACTTTTCTGGGTTCAGGCATACTTGATATTCTCTACATTTGTCAAAGATTTGTCTGAGTTCAGGAATATGGGTTTGTCTAATGTTGGAATGAGCATAAAGATCATCAACATAGACTTCCAAGTTCTTCCTCAGGAACTCTTTAAATACATGGCACATCAGCCTCTGGAAGGTGGCTGGTGCATTGGTAAGCCCAAATGGCATTACTCTAAAGGCAAAAATGCCCCATTCAGTGGCAAAAGCCGTCTTATGCTGATCTTCTAGAGCTATGGCTACTTGATTGTAGCCCGAAAATCCATGAAGGAAGCTGTACACTTCCTTACCTGCTACTCTTTCTAAGAGATGCTCTATGATAGGAAGTGGATAGTTATCTCGAATTGTGGCTACATTGACCTTCTTTAAGTTAATGCATACACACAACTTTCCATTTTTCTTGGGCACCACTACGATGGGGGATACCCACTCAGTGTGCTCAATTTCATAGATGAATCCAGCTTCAACCAGTCTATCTATCTCCTCTTTGATCTTAGCAGCATAATTATCATTATATGTGTATGGATTTTGCTTAGAAGGTTTGGCATATAAGGTCATGGGGATAGTGTGTGAGCTATGACAGGGTCCACGCCTTTCAAATCCTTGTAACTCCAAGCGAATACATCTCTATATTCTCTTAGCAAGGCTATCAATTTGTGCTCTTTGTCTTCCGTCAGGTCATGGCCTATGTACGTGCATCTCTCTTCTCCTTCTTCCACTGCTACCACTATTTTCTTGGTGGTTTCTTTGTTATCATAGGCCTCCCCCGACTGCGCCTCTCGTTTAGGCATTCTGATCATGAATCTCCTGTCATCTATCTCGTACTTCTTAAAATTATCCAGGACCTCAAACAAAGATTCTTCCTCTTCTGGTGTGACTTCTCTCTTCTTTCTTTTCTTTCCTTCTTCCTTCGGGGTCACATGTGTGGCTAACCTTACATCATTTGTAAGCTCTCCATGCCTCTGGGGTTGAAATTCTACTTCATAGAAGTATTCTTCATCTTATGCAAAAGGTGGGTCCATAATGATTGACTCTAGATTGGAGTCACTTGCATCCTCAAATGCATCAGGGCTAGGTTCACACTCTTCTAACACTACCTCCCCCATGATTGGCTCTATGGAGAAGATTGAAATGTCATAGCCATCTTCATCACAGTGAGGTGTCCATTGTTCTTCATTGATGGCTACATCCATTGTTGCTAGGATTTCTACCCAGCCATGGGCCTCAAATTCTTCATCAGGAAAGACTACAGGTGCATAGGCTGGGTCTTGAATTGATCTGTGTGTTTCTTTTGCACCTATCTCTCTGGCTTCTTCTCTCTTCTCTTCTTCTACTGCTACTTTGCACATCCATAAGTGGGTGTCTTCATGCATCCATGAGGATCCTGATCCTATGGAATGCACCGATTCCGTATCATCTTTGGCTCTATGGAGGGGATTCCATTGGATAGGAGGGACATCTCTATGAGAGTAATCTTTGAGATTCACTTTGGTCATAACACCTAAGTGTTGCAGGTACAAGGAATTGGTTCCCCAGTCCTGTACCACTTGCAACTGTCGCATAAAGGGTCGTCCCAAGATCATTTCATAGGCATGATTTTTTCTAAAATCACATATAGCAAATTTATGCTCGAACTCAACACCACATGTGGTGAGAGTTATTCCTTCTAACATCCCTAAGGGTCTCTCTATGTGACCATCGGCCATTTGCAATTTCATCCTCATGGGCCTGAGTGATGGCTTGCCCCAACGCTTCCATAGGGAAGTGGTAGCAATTGCAACTCCTGCGCCTGAGTCTAGAATGGCCTTGGTGGTGTATCCCTGATGGGTGATAGGAAGATATGTGTTTCCCTCTTCGCCCTCACTCATGTCTCCTATCTTGTCCAATGGTATTTCTGGCACTGTTCTCTGGGATCCTACCTGGGAACGAGATTTTGTTATCTCTGGTACTTGTTTGGCTACATGTTTCCATAGCTCTGGCCTTACTTTGAGTAGCTCTTCTAAGGTGAGGTTGCATTGTATTTTAGTGTTTTTCTCTACCTCTATGTTCCTAGGTATGACTGAGTCCTCATTTCGTACCATGACCATGGGTGCTCTCATACAAGTAGACTTAGCTTCCCATGGACCTATGAAGTGGGGTAATTCTTGTAGAGAGTTAGACTCAAAGTCTAATCTTTCCTGAGATTGGGTGCTCTCTTGCTCCTCATAAATGGATGGGATGGCTTGTGGGAATTGGTCCTGTGCATCATCCACAAGTTCAATGGGAGGTGGGACTTCACTCTCTTTAGCCCATTTGTCTTCTTGAATCTCTCGTAGGAATTCTGGTGTGAACCGATTCATAGAAGATGATGTGTCTGGCTCCGTAGAGTTAGGCACATAGGCTTCCTGGGCAGGAAGACCTACTCTTTCACTTGCCTTGTCCTTGTGTTGAGAGGCGGGTTCCTTTTCTGATTGTGCAATTAGCCTCTATCCTTTCTAACACTCCTTCAAAGTGCAGCTGCGTCTTGGCTGAGCTAGATATGTTAAAGAGGCGGCTGGCTTCAAACATGGTTTGAGCCAACTCCAGCATCTTAGCACAAATTTTAGTTCGTTCAAGCTCTAATTCTGCTCTAGGGTAGCATTTTCCATGATCAGTTACGTTTGGCCCATCTTGGATTCTGGCCTGATATGCTTTAAGCATCATGTTTAGGTCCTCGGGAGTGGGATCTGCTAGGACGGATCCTACTCTAGGGGGTGGTGGAATTAGGTGAGGCGGGTTGGAAGGTGGCGGTTCGGATGGAGTTGGGAATGGTGGAGGAGGGGTAGTGTGAGAGGGAGTTGGAGATGTGAGTTTGGTTATCCTGGCTCTCGTTTCTCTTAGGCTTTCCTCAAGTTCACTCATTTTCTTTGCCCATTGTCTTTTCTTTCTTTCACGACTATCTCTCCAAGCTCTAGTCCTCTTCTTTGTCATGCTCTCCGTTTCACTAACATTTGGGCTCTTTTCCTGGCCTACGCTTTGGTTCTGTTGCAAGGCTTGGGATCTAGTGATCACTTGCACTGGCGTAGTGGACGTCACACTTCCTGTGGAGTCTACAACTAACCCTACGACATTGATAGGAGTGATTTTTGGCATATTATTAGGATTCTTTGGGCAGTCTCGTAAAAGATGCTCCTTTCCACACTCCTGGCAATAGCCCTGGATCATCACTGACTGGGGTTGTGTAGGTGGAGGTAAGGGACAATCACGAATGAGATGATCTCCCTGACATCTGTAGCATGGTCCTCTAGGGAATGGGGGTCTTACTTGCCTAGATTGAGGTCTAGAGTTGGGGTTTGCGTACATGACATTAGCATACTCTGGCTCCCAATTAGGTTCACTCGGTTCCTCACTGCAATAGGACTCACCATGTTCAGGAGACTGCATGTAGTAAGCCTGGGGACTATCAACATGTGTAGAATCAAAGCTATGGTCACTGGGATCACTTTCTGAAATTAATGGTATTACTGGGACTATAGCTCTATTCAGGTTTTCTTCTGTAGCAGCATACTTTACCGGAATCACATTAGTAGGAGCAAGTGGTTGTTGCGCTAGCACTCGTTGGGGTCTCAGTTGGGCCTAATATTGCGGTTGGTAATTTTGCTGGGGCCTAGTATACTGTTGTGGTGGGTATTGACTCTGGTATCTACCTTGTTGAGGGTAGGTTTGCCTAACAGCTTGCTTATTGTATGGGCAGTCTTGTGCGGTGTGATTTGTGTATCTTCGTTCTATGGTGCAGTACTGGCTACTAGGATTTACTTGGGGTTGAGCCATAATGGGACATACATTCGCCATATGGTCACCTCCACAAGTATAGCATCTTTTCACAGGGGCAAATCTTGGGATCTGTTTGCTAGTGACACCTAATTTCTGAGCTACTTTCTCTGCTAATTCCTCAATAGATGTGGATTGTGTGGAAGAGAGGCTAGAAGAGCTATCAGTATCTTTATAGATTTTTGAAAGCTCTAATTCCTCCCCTAGGTTATCCTCGATGTCAATGCACATGCGTACGCATTCTTCTATGGTCCTAGGGTCCTTCAAGTACACATATGATCTCAATTTGGTACTTAGCAATCCATCCAAGAATAAAGCCACTTGCTTAGCTGGTGTGGGTAACTCAGGGACAGGGCATCTCTCTAGGTATTGCCTAAATCTTCTTTCGGCAAGTCTCACGGTTTCTTGAGGGGTTTGCTTGAAGCTGTGAATCAGCGAGGAAGTGTTATGTCTTATGCCACTTTTAGAGAACTCGATAATGAATGCCTCTAGAAGTTGGTCTATGCTCCTGAACTGCATCTCGTTTAGTGGCTGAAACCATGTTAGGTAAGTGTTCCTAAGGGTTAGACCAAAGGCATTGTACTGTGTGAACAAATCTTCAACTTGTTCAGCTCTCAAGACTTGCCTAAACTCAGCCACATGATCGTATGGATCTCTAGTGCCATCGAAGTAGTTCTTCATGGACTTAACTAGCTGAGTCGGTCTCAAAGTCCTTGTGTGCTCTCTAGGTCTTGGTAGATGGAACTCATCTGCATTTCTTTGATTCCTTGGAGCTCTAAGTACCTCAGGTTCCACTCTATTTGTTTCCGTTCTCGTTCTTTCTCTGCCCCCTGGGTTGGCAAAGCTTACTTCTGGCCTATCTCTACTTCTGTCTCTTTGAGCTCCATGAGCTTGGGAACTAGATTATCCACTTGTAAAGAGAGGTAGCAAAGTATACATGTCTTTGGAGCTAACACATGTCTCCTTAGTACATGAAAGCAATGGCTGAATAGCATCTTCCACAAAAACAATATCATGGCTAACTAGAATGTGTTTATTCTGTGGATGCTAAAGACGATAGCCTTTACTTTTGGAATTGTACCCAACAAAAATACATTTTAATGCTTTATCATCCAATTTTATGCGAGGTTATTCATACACTAATGCATATGCCAGACAACCAAAAACATGCAGATGAGCAACAGATGGCCTGCAACCATGCCAAGCCTCATATGGAGTGAAAGACTGTAGTGCTTTAGTGGGAGACATGTTAAGTATATATGTTGCACACATGAAAGCCTCAAGCCAGAAACTATGTGGTAAAGCCTGACTCTTGACCATACACCTCGCCATCTCCATGAATGATTTGTTCTTCCATTCGGCAACTCCATTCTGCTAAGGTGTATACAACAGTGTACACTAATGTTTTATCCCACCTTCGGCCAAAAATGCATTAAAGTCAAAGGACATATATTCCCCTCCTCGATTAGAACCAAGGGTGCCTGTTTTACGTGCTGACAGATTTTCAACGAAAACCATAAATTGTTTGAAGCACATAAACACTTCGGACTTTCCCTTCAATGGATATACCCATGCATGCTTGGAAAAATCATCGATGAAAGTCACAAAGTAAAGATAGTTCCCAAAAGAAGGTGTCTGCATAGGACCATAGACATCACTATGTACAAGCTGCAATTTCTGAGTAGCCCCAACTGAACCATCTTTTGAAAAGGAAGAACGCTACATTTTGCCCAACATACAGCCGTCACAAACATGTTTTTTGGTTGCATCAAGTTTGGGCAAAGAGAACACCATTTCAGATTTCTGCATGTGTATCAAACTAGCAAAATTCAGATGACCAAAGCATGCATGCCAAAGCTTTGCATTTGACATAGCCCGAGAACCATGTACTGCACATGCCAAATCATTTATAGATCTTTCATAGTCTATGAGCTTATACAACCCATGAGACAAAATGCCAGAAAGAATAATAACGTTGCCATTTGACAAAACATGAACTGTACATCTATCATCAACAAATTTCACAACCAAGCCAATCTTGGCTAATGTAGAAACTTATAAGAGATTTTTCTTGATCCTTGGCACAAACAAAGCATCTCACAAAGTGAAATAACTACCATCAGTAGTAGTCAAAATCATCTTACCAACTCCCATAAGAGGATAAGAGGAGTTTTTGGTGCATGTAACGGTATTCTCCATAGGGGCAGGCTCGAGCAAAGACAAGAAACCACACTACAAGGTAATATGTTTGGTCCCCCACTATCAAAATACCAAACATCTAAGTCTACTACAGACATGCATTGCTCATGCGAAGATGTGTCAAAACTACAAACAATAGTAAATGCCTAGTCTTCTTCCTGCACAAGATTAGCAGAATTTGTTTTTAGTGTAGAGGCCTCTACAACAACCATTCCAGCCTCTTTCTTCTTTTCCTCTTTAGCAACCGATTTCGGATAGCTGTTAACGACATGATCATTGACTTTTATAGTATTTGCAAAACAATTTCTGCTTTTCTGATTTCTTCTTATCTTTGTCTTGCTTCTTCGAATGTGCAACATTTGTAGATTCCTCCTTACTAATAGAAGAGCTCCATTTTCCTTTGCTCTTTTGACTAGCCAGGAAAGCTTGATACGCAACACACATGATAAACCCATTCTTCCTAGACTGGTTTTCTTGCAACAAAAGAGAAATTAACTCTTCAAATGTTAAGGCATTTGTATTGCCTTTCATCATCAAAAGAAGAGTAAAATCAAAACTCCGATATGAGTGAGGAAGATCATATAGAACAGTCAGCACAAGTGAACTGTTAGGAAGGACTTCATCTCCAAAAATCAATTGTTCCTTCAAATCCTTGATTTTTGTCAAAAAACTGTCCATAGAATCACCTTCATTCATGTGCTCACTCTCCAACTGTTTTTGGAGGTAAGCGACATGACCCTCATTCCTAGCCTAGTACAATGTGGTAAGTGTATCCCAAACATCCTTAGCTATTCTCCAAGAGTGAACGTGAGGAATAATGGCACATTTGATAGACAAAGCTATCAATGCATATGCCTGAGCATCTTTACCATATGAACGAACTTTCTCTACAGTAGGTGCAACAGAAACAATAGCACAAACAGAAATTTGCAGAATATCACCATCTTCAATACCTTCTGCATCAGCTTGAGTACCTGCAGTTGTAACAGGTGTGGTAGGACATTCTTCAACACGCTACATAATGTTCTACAGTCCTTTTGCAACCAATACATATCACATCATATAAGCCCATAATGGGTAGTTGGTACCATCCAACTTATCCTCAACAACCAACATACGAAATACATTAGTGCTTTCAGCCATGGTCGATCACTAAAATAACTTGATGCAGAAAATTAACTGTATCTCAAAAACTTGAACAGAACTACCCACACAAATTTTGTGAAACTTGTAGCAGACTTCGAGACACTTATATTGGCGAACCAAAATTGGTATATACCTTTGGCACAAAAAGATGAAGTAGCTTGCACAAGCGCTACGATAGTGCGTTCAGAGGCTGAAATGAGCTTAGATCACGATTTCGGTACCACAAAGCGAAGAAGTGTTTATTTTGAAACAGCTTGAGTATGCTCACCAAATTTCGTGCAATTTTGAGAGTGCAAACAAAGAGGTGTCGATGATGCCCTAGATAAAGCGGCGACCTGCTCTGATACCAATTGTTGGAGTTAGACATCTGCGGAAGCATATGAACAACAAAAGGAAGAAGAAGAAGCTTGGAGCAACACATAATACTGAATGTATTTCCAGTAAAATGTAAAAAGATAAGTCCGGTTAGGACAATAGGTGTATATACAAGCTGGGGGGAAAAAACCTCCTAAAGAGGGAACAAAGTGTCTCGACGGTCCTAGATTGTTCACACACATCACTACCTAAATATATGAACAAGAACTAAGTGTAATTCTCTCCCTTTTAATCTTAAGTCAACTACCTAAGTAGATTCTTTTTCTAGGATCCAAATGAATATAAAAAATCTTGAGTTACTTAATTCGCTTTCTTCTTTTGATCTTTTGATCTTGGTTACTTGAATTAATTTCTTTCTTGAACTTGATCCCTCTTAGTTTCTTTTTCGATATTTAAGTTTGATTTGTCTTTTGTTTAAATTTTAAAACTTAATGTGCTTTTGAGTTTATTATTTTTTCTTCTTTTTTATGTTTGTTAATGATATTTTTAATGTTTTGTTCTTTTTACCTAACTTATGACAGTAGTAATTTCTGAATACAAGTAATCCTTGAAGTGCTCTTTATCTTTTGAAGGTGTGAGTGGCGAGTCAAGAATGTTGGAGTTGGGTGGGCCACAATAACAATTAATCACAAGTTTATAGGATCTTCCAAGATATAAACCTTAGCATACACACCTTAAGACTAAAAAAGAAGATGAGTGAGAGATATAGAGAGAATAAATAAGATTTACAAAGTGTACGATAAGTTAGGAAGCTCAGCTACACTAATTTATATTCCAATGTCAAATTACAATGTCTGAATATGATACAAACTGGAAATATTTGAATCTAGGTAGAAATAGGAACTAGACACAAGAAATTGTGTGCCTAACAGGTATGAAGAGTGCATGTGTGTGTGTGTGTGTGAATATGGAGAATATGAAAAGTTTAGAATTGTTTTACAACAAACCCAAATTTTGATTATCCTAAATCAGAAACTAGTGAATGAACAAGTGAGAAAAAAATGTAGACTTGTTACTCACAATATGTTGGCTGACATGAACTCCTCCAGATAACTCTTGATGTAGAGCACAACTCCTCCAAAATCCTCTTAGCTTGATTTTCACCATGAACACTAAATGCTTGTGTGATTCGATGATGATCTAAAGTGCTCTCATGGTCCCTCTTATATAGCATAAGAAGATTAGCCTATAATTTCCATGAAAAGCAAAAGAACAACATAAAGCAAAAACATCGCAAAATATATCATCTATTGTTGCCATTGCACACACTATTCTTGATGCTAAACTAAAATTGCTTTTAGAAAAAAATCAGGTTACTTCATGTTCTGCTTCATGAGGATTCAATATGTGCCATAGCTTTGAGAGGCACCTAACTTAGCTAAGGTGTCCACTTGCTTTTCTTGAAGGTGAAGCTACAACATATATATTATATGGTTACACAAGTATATGCATTGCATGAGAGTAGGATATCACCTGTATGTGGAACATAGAATCTCTATCCTTTGCTTTCAATGCATAAACAAAAAATATTGCTTTAATGCCTTTTACATCAAGCTTACCACGATTCTTCTTCTCAATCTGAACATAATGGTAAAGAAAAACTTTGAAATAACTCACATTGGGTTTCTTCCTATAATAAGCTTCATAAGGTGTAATGACCTTCAAAGCTTTTGTGGAAGACCTATTTAGAATGTGATTAGTTGTATGTATTGCGTCAAAACAAAACTTGGGAGAAAGCTTTTTGGATGACATCATGCGATGCATCATCTCAATAAGTATCCTATTCTTTCTCGTGTCAACACCATTTTGTTCTGGCGTGTAAGCAATAGTGAGTTGATGAGAGATACCTTTTTCTTCAAGAAAAGACCTGAAGCCTTTTGAAATGTACTCTCATCCTCTATCACGTCTCAAAATCTAGATCTTTGACTGACTTTAATTTTCAAGCATAGCTAAGAATTTCTTAAAAAAAGGAAAATCCTCTTACTTCACTTTAAGACTGTAAATCCCAGAATATCTTGAGAAATAATCAATAAAACTAAAAAAGTTCATGAAACCTTAAATAGAATCTACTCATATTGGGCAATTCACATCTAAATGTATGATCTGCAACTTCCTTGTAGTCGCGATGTATCCATGATTCTTGAAAGGTGGTTTGTGAAGCTTTCCTTTAAGACATCCTTCACATGAATTTGCAACATTTTGTAAAGAAAAAGTAAGAAAACTCTTCACCATACCTTGATCTATGATATGCTTGCGATTTGTGTAGCTGATATGACCAAATCTAGCATGCCAGAACTTCGTGTTCTCTTTAGGTGTAGAAGATCTATGAACATTAGCATGACTTATTTTGGATGACACAAACATTCCACTTTTGTTTTCATCTTGAAGTAGACAATGCTCCTCTTTGCGTGAGAGGATCTGACATGAATCTTTCTTTAAAACAAATTTATAAGCATCTCACAAGAAAGTAGAGATAGAGAGCAAATTCTTCTTCATGTCTAGAACATAAAGAACATTGGAGATTGTAAAATTTCCAGGTGCTTTGGACTTTAGGTTTACTTATCCAACACCTACAACATCCAAATCATGACCATGTGCAATGGTCACTCTTCTACTTGAAGAGTTAGAAAGGGAAGAAAATACCTTTCTATAACCTATCATATGCTTAGTAGCTTCAAAATAAAAAATCCAAGGATTATCTAAGATTGCATTTAATGCTACCTAATCAAAAGCATCTCTTCATTAGTAATACATGCATATGAATCTATCTTTGCAGATTTAGGTTTTGGGTCATCTTCAACACTTTTACTTGATACTTTCTTCATCTCATTAAAAATCCTTGTTTTGCATTCTACTATGAAATGATCTGGTATCTTATAGTAATGGCATAGTCCTTTCTTTGAATTAGATGTAGTCTCAGAGTTTTCTTTGGGTTTAGAGGAAGCATTTGGAAGAAGTGGAAGAATTAATATTAGAAGACTTAGTTTCCTTCTTGGATTGTTGATTCCTTCTTTTTCTTTGTCTCCTTCTTCTTCTTTCCCTTTGATCATGATAACATGGCTTCGTCATCCTCTTCCATACCCTTTTGTTGATCTTCATCTTGAAGTAACAGGAATTGTAGCTATTCAAATGAATGCTCTCTTCTCATAGAGAGAGATAAAGAAGTAAAAAAATCATGATATGAAGATGGAAGTGACTTCAGAAGTGTATTTACAATCCCTTCATCTGAAATATTAAATCCAACATTTAGTAACATATCTCTTAAATCTTTGAGCGTCAAAATAAGTGACTAAACTAATTCATCAACCTTCATCCTTGTGTTGGCTAATTATCTCCTTAGATGAGATTTCTTAGCCTGGTTTCTGCTCTGATAGAGATTCCAACCAAGCCTCGCAAGAGGTTCTGCAAGACCTATTTGAGGTATAATATGCCTCTTGACTCCCATAGCAATATATGAAAGTGCTTGTGCATCCCTTGAATCCCATATGGATTGCTCTTATATAATAAGTAATCTAGTAGTAGTAGGAACTCTTGATCATAAAAGAGTTTCTTCTTCTTCACTAACCTCTTGTTGACAATAAATAGGAACAATGGGTCTTCTAGAAGATGAAGCAACATCTTCTCCAACTTGTCTTGGCCTTGGATAAGTGCCATTGATAATATTCCATAAGTCATTTGATACCAAAAGACTCTTCATCATCAAACTCCACATTGGATAGTTAGACATTCCTTCAAAATTGTCTTCATTCTAAAGTCTATAGTCACTCATATTGTTAGGGTGTATGCCAACTATGCTCTGATACCAAATGTTGGAAGTGGGGTGGGCCACAATAGCAATTAACCACAGATTTATAGGATCTTCCAACACATGAAACTTAGCATACACATCTTAAGACTAAAAAAGAAAATGAGTGCAAGATAGAGAGAGAATTAACAAGATTTAGAAAGTGTACAATAAGCAAGGATGCTCATCTACACTAACGTATATTCTACTTTGAAGGCATCGATATAAGCATCGGTATAAGTGCTAGTATTTTCTTGGGAATACCTATGCTTATATTGATGCCTACACCAAGGCTTATCTCGACATCCTATTTTTATAAGTGGAGAACAGAAACTCAACGCTCCCATCTGTTTGAACTATGTACTCTTATTGTCGAGTTTGCACACGTACATTGTGTTCATCCATGTGCATTGTGATCATCTTGTGCAGACACACACACACAGAGGTCTCTCTCTCTCTCTCTACATACACACATCTCTCTCTAGGTCTTGCATCTTGGTAAGTGATGTGCATACTCTTTCACTCTCTCTCTTTATGTTTTCTCTTTCCTAATCTCTCTTTATTTAGCAAGAGCTTTTTGGTGTCGGCTCTTTGGAATTTGATGACAGAGGATGTTGATTGGGCTTTGATGAGAGTGATCAGAAAAATTACATCTATGTAAGTGATTTTATTTTCTCTATTAGAAATAGAGATATAGAGAGAGAAATAGAGATAGATAGAGAGAGAGAGATGAAAGAGAGAGAAAAGAGAGAAAGAGATGAAAGATAGAGAAAGAGAGATAGAGAGAGAGAGAAAGGGAGAGAGATAGAGATAGATACACACTCACATAGATGTAAGTGATTGTTCTGTTCTTTATAAGAAATAGAGATAGAGAGAGAGAAAGAGAGAGAATGAGAGATGAAAGAGAGAGAAAGATGAAAGAGAGAGAAAGATGAAAGAGAGATAGAGAGAGAGAAAGAGAGTGAGATAGACATACATACACACACATGCATACTCATGTATGCATATGCATACACATGCATGTGTACACATATAGACATGAACATATGCATATACATACACTCTCACATGCATACACATACACACACATGCATACACATACATACATACATACCTGCATACACATACATAGGCATACACATACATATGCACATACATACACTCTCACATGCATACACATACACACATGCATACACACACATACATACACATATGCATACACATACACTCTCACATGCATACATACGTAAGAGACACAGAAATACATACACATAATTTCTCACACATACAAACATAGAGACACACATGTCCCCACACACTCACATACATATTACATACACACATGCATATTCATGCATACATACACACATATACATACACACATGCATATGCATACATACATACACACACATATGCATATGCTTATATACATACACACATGTGTACACACATATACACATACACACATATACATACATGGTTTAGGTCTAGGTCTTTAGGACTAGGGTTTAAGGTTTTTTTCATACGTACACATATGCATACACGCATATAAACATACATACATACACACACACACACATATATATATATATATATATATATATATATATATATATATATATATATATATATATATATATATGTGTATATATATATATATATATATATATATATATATATATATATATATATATATATATATATATATATATATATATATATATATATATATATATATATATATATATATATATATATACACGTGTGTGTATGTATGTATGTATATATATATATATATATATATATATATATATATATATATATATATATATATATATATATATATATATATATATATATATATATATATATATATACATGCATACACACACATACAAATACACACATGTCACATATACACATACACATATATATACAAATGCATACATACATACACCCATATACATGTTTTA